>CP136063.1:66145203-66745203 GCA_032622095.1 Siphonodentalium dalli | reverse complement strand
TAGATTAATTAAACATTGGAGATATAAATGTAATACATTAAATAAATTACCGGAATTACAACCCTCTCAAAGTTTAAAACAGTGTAAACACAACGAGCATTAGAATAAATAATATGCCTTATATGGTGCTACATTTCACCCACATTTGGTGGACTTCCGCGAAATTAAGATATATACTAAGCGAACATGGCAATATACTACTCTTGTTAAGCACACAAAAAATCAAACAAAATGTGTCTAAAATTTGAACCTTAAGTTTGAAAAGTCCCACTAAAACGGAAGAACTATATTTCGAAACTGTGTGATTCGGTTCTCCGATCATTTTATCAACACAAATGTCAAAATGCACATCACACGCATGGCAAGTCAGACACAAGAGTTCTAATTTGCTCCAATTTTGACAAGTTGCTTGGAAAATTGTCAAAACTACCGTTCTGATCCTCCATTATGTCATTAAGTTTTTAGTGCGGGAATTGTTCTCAAAGCACATAGGAAACTGGACTTTGGGGCGATCGGTTTTCGCCATTTTGTTCGGAAAATCCCGCGCTATATATAGAAACGGAAACTAGAAATACTCAGAACAAACAGCGGATTTTGCCGAAGTTATTCGGACCACTTCGGCTTTCAGTTAAAACGTAAACAAACAGAGAAACAAAGCGATGTTTGTGGCAATCAACCGGAATATTCTATGTGTAATCTAACATTAAAATTAGATTATTATACACCATTATGACCATAAGATGTCTCTCTTTCCGATGTATATAGCAACATGTATTGATTTGTTAGTTAAATCGAGTAAAATACACCACAAATTCCCGCCACAGATCCTGGGCGTAAGTCATGTTATAAGAAGCCTATGCAAGCGGGCTCGGACTAAATCCAGCATCTCGCCATCCCAATATCTTAGCTGGTTTTAGTACGAGAAGACTTGGACTACTAATTATATAGAGTTACGCTTCTTGAATTTGTGTAGGGAAACTCGAGTCAGCATAAAAACAAATTCTAGCTGCTAATTGGTTGTTTATAATTTGGGGAAAATCCATACATGGGAACAGAAAATCATAGCCTATCTAATTATGAGGATCATTTTTGTTTAGGTGGCTTGAAGAGTCTGGTAGGGTTCGTTAGTTACGGAAGTGGTCTGGGTATTTTTATGCTGCTGATTTTTATGCAGTAAATGGTGTAGTTGTGGAAATGCAAGATTATCGTTTGAAAATAATACCAAAAAGGATGCATTTGTTGTCACAGACTAGTGTATCGGATGACATTTTTGACCACTTGAAGTTCAAATAGGCTTAACCCATGGCCGGTGGGACTTATAGTTAACACTGTCGCCTATGGAAAATAAATAGTTGTTTTTAACTGATGCGACACTTTCCTGTGCTCTTGTTAATCTATTTCAATTCATTTAACAGGGAGGAGTAAAAGCAACGTGAAGTATGAGCCTCTAATCAATGCAGAGAACCCAGAATGATTGACATCTCAACCACGTTCTCAGTATTCACACGGATTGAATGAATACAGTCATATTCAAAACAAACTGTTTTATGAAGCTGACGATGATATACATTGCTTCAGTGCCATTCCTAATTGTATTGAGGAGAACCCGTGCTTCCTAGTTAGTATCACATATTAGTACTTGTGTTGACAAGTGTGGAAATAGTGTGTCTGTCATTTGCAGAATGAGGTCCCCAGAGAGTGAATTTAGTGATGCTATCCCACCATCACCAAATTCACCCTCTTGAGACCTCATTCTTCTGGGATGTGTCTGTAGTCTCAATTTAACATGGTTTTCAGTCAATTTTTCCCTTCTTGAAAGTATCTACAGTAATGCTCTAATTAATCGACTCCTTGAACACAGCAGAATTATGGGTAACTTTTCAGGATTTAGTCGGAAATATGGCTTGTTGCCATTCATCGGAAAGCTCTCCTCGAGAGCTTTCCGATTAATGGCAACAAGCCATATTTCCGACTAAATCCTGAAAAGTTACCCATAATTCTGCTGTGTTTAAGGAGTCGATTAATTAGAGCATTATTGTATATCCCCTAATTTGCAGAAGATAAAATGCATAATCGAGTTGAATAGGATTCTTTCTGTGATTTCTCGTCTGCTTTTATTTCCTGAGCATCCCTCCAGATGAACAATAGACCCTTCCAATGTATAGTTTTAGAACCAACTGGAGAATCCATTAGTAAAGAAAGGGTTATAGAACTGTCCTATTATTGTGTTGAACACTTTCTTCTTGATGCTCACAATGTGAATGCCTCAATCACAATCCTGCAAGTGTGTCTGTCATTTGCAGAATGAGGCCCCAGAGGGTGAATTTAGTGATGCACAGCAGGCTATCATCAACAAATTCACCTCTGGGGACCTCTTCTACTTAGGCCTCATCTTCTGAGAAGTATCTATAGTCTCAGATTAACATTTTTGTTGTTACTTTTTCACTTCTGGGAAGGTTCTATATCCCCTAATTTGCAGAAGATAAAATGTGTAATCGAGTTGACTAATGGGTGAACATCACCAACTTGAACTAGGGAATTCAATCTGTTCCTAGGTCTCCCATAGCAGTTGAGGCCTAAGCAGAATGAGGTTCCCAGAGGGTGCATTTGGTGATACTAGCCTGCTATGCGGGATGGCATCACTAAAGTCATCCACTGTAGACCTCATTCTGCAAATGACGGGCACTTTATTCTCAGGCCTGAAGTCAACAATAATTGTGAGACTTCCTTGAAATGAATGGTATTGAGCAAGCCTTGAAATAGTGTGCCTGTCATTTGCAGAATGAGGTCCCCAGAGGGAGAATTTAGTGATGCTACCCCGCATAGCGGGTTAGCATCACCAAATTCACCCTCTGGGAACCTCATTCTGCAGAGTTGTAAGCAGAATGAGGTCCCCAGAGGGTGAATTTGGTGATGCTAGCCCGCTATGCGGGGTAGCATCACTAAATTCACCCTCTGGGGACCTCATTCTGCAAAAGACAGACACACTATTTCAAGGCTTGGGTATTGAGCAACCAATATCTTCAACAATATTCTTAAAGGCCCACTTAATTTTCGAACCCCCAGATTAAATTATATAAACTATATACCATAGTATATATCATTTGAAAGAGGAAGCTCCAAAACATTGTATTATCAACTTATCCGGGGAAATAAACTGAGGACATGTTGTTTTTTTTTAGTTGCCAATTTGTTTTGTCATCTAGATTGCAGTAAAAAGCAGTATTATTTTCAATGCAGGGGGAATAACTCTATATATTAAAAGATAGAGTTCTTCCCCTTCCATTGGGCATCTTCTGAGACACAGATGTTTCAAATAGTGATGAATTATAGTATTTTAATCATATTTTATGGCATATATTGTTATTAAAACCGTATATCAAGTCACTATAAAAAAATAATCGGAGACTCGAAAATTAAGTGGACCTATAAGGAATTGATAAGTCTTGTGCCAAAAGTTTAGCCTAAAGAAAATTTGGCAAGTGATGGTGCGAACCCTGACCTCAATAGTATTACATAGAGAGTAATCAATTTGTTCTGAGAATTACGACAAATAATTCTCGAGAGGCGAGAGATGTCGGTAAGAAACGATGTGCTAAAAGCGCACAAGTGAGTTTCTTACCTAAACATCTCTCTCGAATTATTTAACATAATTCTCGGATCTAATTGATTACGATATTTATTACACTTCGGCATCAATTTGGTTCGCCAAATATGATTAAAACACCCAGAATTAATGCATAAAAGTCCCGATGCGGAGAAAGATCAACCATTGAAAATTCAGTCTAGATCAGTAAGCGACGTAAATCAATAACATCACGAGAAATGACATAATTCACTAGTGACATTACCATTTTTAATTAACGCCATTTTCAATGGAAATCGCGCATAGGAGTGTAATAAATTTGTTCTAATTCACCGTCAGACACAGAAATGAAAGATGATGCCCTGCTTAAGACACCCATCTGCATGGGCATTAACAAGACACCCATTGCATGGGCATTAATAAGACACCCATCTGCATGGGCATTAACAAAATTAGTTGAAAACAGTTATTCCTCTCACATAGCATAATGTTAGCATTTAACCATTTGTAGTCAAATAATATTGCCATGCTATTCATCAATTTCAATGGATTATCAGAAATCCAGAGTTTTTTTCCATATAGGTCTTTCAGATGGCATCCGTCTGAACAGACTAAATGTAAACCCACGATAGCTTCCAAAGAGTGTGCATTTTAAAAGCCCTTCCACACAGTGTCCAATATCCAAGAGTTGCTAGTAACGCTGAATTGGTCGTTGTCGCATGGTTTCGAGCAAAAAGACACCCAGGATGTCCCAAACCTGTAAAAAGACACCCAGGATGTCCCAAACCTGTAAGACACCCAGGATCTCAAAGTCTCGCAAAACAACGATCAGACGTCTCCTATATATGTCATATATTTATTATTATAATAACGATCAGACGTCTCCTATATATGTCATATATTTATTATTATAATAGTGATTTGTTACAACGATCAGACGTCTCCTATATATGTCATATATTTATTATTATAATAGTGATTTGTTTGTGATTCAACAGAAATTAACCCTTTACCCAACAAACCGGCCAAATAAAGCTTCAACAGCCTAAAATATCTTCGGTCTGTCTCAATAGAACCATACAAATATGGATATCATTGGAACCGGCTCCTTGACCACATTGTGATAGTTAGTTATGCCCTGTGCCAATGCATTCTCTTATATATGCGAGTCGCCCATAGGTCGCCTCGCATATATAAGAGAATGCATTGGCCTAAAAAAAATCTTTTTTAAACACTTTTTACCATTTTTTCTTACATTCTTTAACAATTTTATAATTTTTAATGTGTTAAGCCAATGCATTCTCTTATATATGCGAGGCGACCTATGGTCGACTCGCATATATAAGAGAATGCATTGGCACAGGGCCATTCTGTTGGGTAAAGGGTTAAATGGGCGTATATAGCGTCTACTTTGAGTCTGAATGGCAGTGCAGTTCCGTATTAATAAATAGCAGATGACTAATGTAAATTCCCGTTGTTTGGTGAGACTTTGAGATCCTGGGTGTCTTTTTGCACGTTTGAGAGATCCTGGGTGTCTTTTGCTCGAAACCATGCGACAATGACCAATTCAGCCCCAGTAACAGCCCGGACATACATTGTCATTTGAAATTTTCACAGAATGACCACAAAATGTCAAAATCTTCTATGTCACCCGCAGCTATCGTGAAGATGGGTCGATTGGTGATTATGATGGACAAGTCAACACGTCTAGATGCACGTTTGACTGCAGACAGCACATAGACCCTCAGATGGAAGAAACTTGGTATAGCTTTTTTTAAATGGTGATTGGCTGAGAACATGTTATTTTTTTATAATTCATATTTCAATCGCTCAAAATGTATTTCATCTGCATTTGTCTCATATAATTATCTTGTTCGTATGACATGGAATTTTTTTTTATTCACATGGAATATTAATTCATTTGCCTGAATTGGTATTTTATTTGCATTAATAAAAAAAAAATTAAAAAATATCATATCCTAAGTCAGCCACCACAGTTTAAGCCATAGTACTGTATTATTATAAATATTAATTTTCGCTGGGGTTTCCTTACCAACCCTACGACTGTAAACCCCATACCCTAAAGTTTTTTCATTGCTTTCAGGAAAATGTTTTGAAATCATTTGGAAAATTGTTCATAAAAACAAAAAAAACCCAACTTTTTAATGTTTTCAGAATGGGTTGATTTCACAGTCAAACCATTTTGTTTGTTACTTTTTATGAAAGATAATCAAAATTAATCTTAGGTAAATCTTACAGATGAAACAAGATGTCATAGGAAAACGTTAAAATATAATTTTTTTAAGTGTATCTATCAACGGTTGATGATCAACCATAATTTTTCTGACTTGTTTTCCCCAACCAGACATTTAACCTCTTCGCTTCTATGATGTTCATAACTATTATGGACATAAAAGTGCATGTTGTATGCTATAAGGTTTGTAGTACGGTAGTACCTATAGACCTAGCAGTAGGCCATTATTCATAACTGGAACTCAGAAATTGGTGCATCGTATCAACTGTATCTTGAAGTTTCAAACAGTGTATGAGGTTCCACGATTGTGAACAATAATCAAGCCTTGAAATAGTGTGTCTGTCATTTGCAGAATGAGGTCCCCACAGGGTGAATTTAGTGATGCTACCCCGCATAGTGGGCTAGCATCACCAAATTCATCCTCTGGGGACCTCATTCTGCTTACACCTCAGCAGAATGAGGTCCCCAGAGGGTGAATTTGGTGATGCTAGCCTGCTATGCGGGGTAGCATCACTAAATTCACCATCTGGGGACCTCATTCTGCAAATGACAGACACACTGTTTCAAGGCTTAACCTTTCAATTGAGTCAGTTTTATGGTTTTTGTGATATTCCCTTATATAGTTTTCCACTGGAAAATGCCAATAACGTCAAGAGTCCAGCATCATAACGTGATTTAGCAGAGAAGAGGTTAATTTTCTTTGACCTTAGCCTATCTTACTGACGTATAACATAGAGGTTTTGTGCAGTTATTATGTTCAGTAAAACACCATTCCATTTAAAAAAATTAAAGTTCTATTCAGGGTTCCCGGCTAATTTATACAAAACTTATTTTACTTTTTATTTACATTCTGTTGTATAAAATAATAAGTTTGGAACGAGAAGTGCATCATAAAAGACTCTATTTTGTTTGATATTGAATTTGTTTAATACAAGCTAATGTGCCCGACTTCGTCCGGGCTACTTAGGAATTTCTTTGTGATCGCCTTCATCTGGGCAGAATATTCAGCGAAAAGTATTAGGAGAAAGAAAAAATACTATTGATGCCTATATGAGCAAGGACACGGTCGCACATGAAATTGGACCTGCCCATATTGTTCCCGGGATCAAAGTTGGCCTACATACCAAATTTAAGTGTGATCGGTCCAGCAGTTTTCGAGTCTATAACATGCACTAATACATGTACATACATACACACAGAAGTTCCAAAATATATAATAGACTGGCTCATGTGCTGAATTTGTCTGGCCTATTTAGGGATTTCTTTGTAATCGACTGTGTATGGGCAGAATATACAGCGTCTGTTGAAACAATAACAAAATTAAATTCTTTGGCATTTATTACATGATCCTACCCTTATTACATTAAGGTAAACCCATTCTATAAATTGTAATATTAAACATTTGTTTAATAACAGGATATAGTGCCAGGTGACCTTTGACTTCCGGTTTGTCGTGTTTACATTCCGTACACTACGTCTCAAAATACTATGGCTTCCAATACTTTTTCCAACAAAGTATAATGAATGAAGAGTTTGAAAAGTTATGTCATTAAATATACACCATTAAAGGGGTACTGTACGCCATTTTCATTAAATTTCCGGTGACAACAACGATCTAATATCGATAATATATAGAAACATAAGAAATTTGAGTCGAAGATGTATTCTGTAAACGCTCAGGTTAATAGGCTATCTTAAAATTTAATAATTTAAAAGTTAATAATTTGATATAAATTGAATTTATGACTGGAGCCATAAAATGGCGTCAATTAAATTACGAATTTCCGTAATCAAACAAAGTAATTGAAGGATACTGGATTGTTAAACCGATCGCACACACGATCGCTTAAAATATTATGATGATACGGGGAGAACACTCAAGCCACTCACTGACTAGCGACGATACAATAACTTAAATGATTATATGGGACTAGTATGCCTATAATATAACTTTTATTTGATTCATTTGGTTGAAAACTGTACAAAAATTACTCGACAACGACAATTTGTATTTTTGCATTCCGGTAACTTTGTCATCCGTAACACTACTTCATACTCAACAGACTTTCAAATAATGAAAAAAATGTTACCTTATTCTCCGACTCGGAGACTATAGAAACCAACAACACCATTTGGCGTACAGTACCCCTTTAAATATGCCAAAGAGTATTTATTTATCTGGGACTGGCACAGTTATGCCTCATAGAAGTCGATTTTAGTTTCGAGTTCCATTTGTTGATATAAGTGTGTTTTGTCGAAGTTTTGGATCATGTAATAAATAGAATCTACAACTCGTCTCCAATATATAGCGGAATTTACAGAACTCGTCCAATAAATTAGGTTTGGACTGAGCCTTGACCTAATTTAATGGACTCGTTTTGTAAATTCCGCTATAAACTGACGACTCGTTGTAGACCCTCTATTTATAGGTCTAGTTCATATGTCATATCTTATTATCAACAGGCAGAAAATGATGTTAACCCTTTGAGTGCCAGGGGCCGATCTCATCGGCCCTAAACCTACAAAATAAGTCTGTTAAAGAATATAAGAATAAATTATTAAAATTGTAAAAAATTGTATTAAAAAAAAAAAAAAAATAATTGTTAGGCCAATGCATTCTCTTATATATGCGAGTCGACCATAGTCATTGGCACAGGGTATATGGGTTGATACAAAAATCGACCTGGCACTCAAAGGGTTAAATGAGATTTTTTATGTTGTTGTAACTGGTGGTCTGGAACCCTGAATACATCTTTAAATTGTACATTATTTATATGCTTCTTTTTGTTTTCTGTCAAATTCTCTTGGATTGAGATTACTTGTTTATTTTACTATGTTTTTCTTGTTTTGTTGTACAGTGACAGTTTATTTTCTTCATTTATTCTTTAGGGATTTTATTTATTAACAGACCAGGAAACATTTTCTGCATCATACTATACTAGTAACTCCCTTGATGTGGTGGACATATAGAAACTTATTGAAATTCTGCCTATTCTATATATATAAAAGATTAGGATCTGTTCGCAATTTTTCTTCCAGACCCCTGAACTGATTTCACCCAAATTTCCATGACTGGAGCAACCTGAATTTTTTTGCGAAAACCCTTTATCAATGCATTCTTTTATGTATGTGAATCTCCCATAGGGAACCTTGACCTTGTAAGCCAGTGCATTCTCTCATATATGTGAGGCTCACTATTGGAGAATCGCATTTATATATGAGAATGTACTGGCTGAGGATATTTAATGCTGCACCAGCGCAGCTCCTGTCATGAAAGGGTTAAATAAACTTTGTTTCATAAGCTCTTTAACTCTTCCATGACTGGAGCTTCCTGAAATTTTGTGAAAACCCTGTGCCAATGCATTCTCTTATATATGCAAGTCTCCAATAGGGAACCTTACACATATAAGAGAATACATTGGCCTAACAATATTTACATTGACCTTGTAAGCCAATGCATTCTCTTTTATATGTGAGGCTCACTGTGGGAGAATCGCATATACACGAGAATACACATGCACAGGATCTTTAATGTTGTCCCAGGGTTAAATAAACTTTGTTTCATTTTTGAGCTGGAACCAGAGTGAATGCATTGAGGTACATTAACCCCTTTTTCTACTAAATGGATTCTCCCAGTCAGTTATAAATGTGTACATTGGAATGGTGTATTAATTATTTGGAGGGATGTACAGGTAATATAAGCTGATGACAGGTAAATAAGAGTACAGAAGGAGTCCTATTTATTGAGGTAAATGTTCAGATAATAAGTTCAACAAACTACCTTTTGTTGAACTTATTATCTGAACATTTCCTATGGGAGAACCACTCGTCAATGATGCTTTAATATGGACAGGTTTAACCCTTTCATGACGGGAGCAGCGGTGGTGTAGCATTTGCCTGAGCATTTGCTTATATATGCGAGTCTGCCATAGGGAGCCTCACATATATGAGAGAATGCACTGACTTAGAAGCCTCGCATATATGAGAGAATGCACTGGCTTACAAGGTCAATGTAAATATTGTTAGGTCAATGCATTCTCTTATATGGGAAACTCGCATATATACGAGAATGCATTGGCACAGGGTTTTTTGCAAAATTTTAGGAAGCTCCAGTCATGGAAGGGTTAATAATGAAAATGAGAAGAGAGTTAATCATGTTTTCCATGTTCTTTTTGGTGATAATCCATCTTTAAATTCTGTAAAACCATTATCTCTTTGTAACCATGTATTATATAGTTATCGGGGTATAAAATATTAGATATGAATCGAAGACTCCTGTTCAGAAATGCTTCTATCGATTAATATTGATTATATTTAGAATATTTTCTGGTTTAAAAAGGTGTGGTTGTTTAGCTAACGAACAATAGTGGTTACTGTTAACAGAGACCAAATAATTTATTGTGTAATTTTGTCACAAATAAACGTTAATTATACTCATATTGTCGCTTATAACCATGGAATAAAACAATACAATCAATCAGGAACATTTGACGTTCGGAACGTAGCTATTGGAACAACCTAATGATCTATAACGCTATATATTATCGCCTGAATGGTCTGTTCTAAAAATAGAACAAAGTGTCCCATCTTATTTCGTAATTAAATATTCGAAATAAAATCAATATTAATTGATAGAAGCATTTCCGGACAGGGGTCTTCAATTCATATTTATTATTTTATACGCACGAAACTATTTAAAATTTGTTATTTAAAGAGATAATCTATCTTTAATGATTCACATGTTCCTACTGGGAAGGTCTTCTTTCTCTATAACCCTTTCTATTCTAAACAGATTCTCCCATTCAGTATAAAAGTATATATTGGAATGGTCTATTATTCATTTAGAGGGGTGTTCAGGAAAAATGAGCAGATGACCGACACATGAAAATATAATAGTACAGAAGGATTCATTTTCATTGGAGGGAAATGTTCAGATAATAAAGTCGTTTGTTTAACTTATTATCTGAACATTTGCTTTAAAAGAAACTACTCGTCAATGAGTGTTTAGTATAGAAAGGGTTAAGTAAGAATTACAGTAATGCCCTAAATAATCGACTCCTTAACCCTTAACCACAGCAGAATTATGGGTAACTTTTCAGGATTTAGTCGGAAATATGGCTTGTTGCCATTCATCGGAAAGCTCTCACTTTAGAAATGAATGTAGTGGGTGTTTGTGTTATTGGGGCCTACAACGCTGTGGTCAATGTGGCACATTGTGCCCCCAATCCCCCAATAACACACACACCCACTACATTCATTTCTTATATTTATATAGCTTTATGATGATTTATTCCCATAAAAAAAGCTGACTGCATTCTGATTTATTTTCACAAAATCTGCCGGGAATTTGAGACAAGGACACACAACACATTAAGTCAGCCCAATATAAGATATCCAAGCACATAGCAATGATAACGTGATGGATATAAATAACTGGCTTCAGATGCAATTCGACTGAACTTCGAAAAGCATGCCCAATTATTCTGCTGACCACTTTTAGTGATTAGCCTTATGTCAACAATTTGTGACATTGTGTTCATGTTAGTCTGTTATTGGGATATCAAACGGTTGACCCAATTGGCAGTTGACTAATCACCGAACAGAATTTAGTGTAACACAGATGGGCTATGTAAATATTACTAATTGGACTTTCCTGTTCAGTTCTAGATTCCACTGGGAGATTTCACATCGAATCATACCACTGTAATCAAAATCTCATGTCCTTGACCATTATTAACAATATAACTCAAGATTAACTCAATATTATCAACATGATGAGGATGTTACTGCAAATTTCCAGTTTTAACTCGTTATAATGAGTTGTTGGAAGTCGTTATAGAAATAAAAACCAAAACTTTACAGATCATTATAACGACTTGTTTTTATTTTTAAAATTATTTATAAAAACTCCCAATAATGAGTTGTAACGACTTTCACAACTTGTTATAACGAGTTGTGAAAGTTGTTATAATGACTTGCAAGTTGTTATAATGAATTGTTGGAAGTTGTTATAACGACTTGAAAGTTGTATATTTTGGAGTGCGGTGATGTTTCGGACATAATTTTGATGGGATATCATCAAAACAACAAATAGGGGGTGAAGGAGAGATCTCTCCATCTTATCGACCATCCTGGGCGCTTTGCGCCCTATTACTCTCTTTATTCGGACAGCCATAATGCGCTTTCGTACTTTATACAGCACACTCTCATGAGGTAATGAAGTCGATTGTTTTTATTTGTGGAGCTTCCTGAGCTCTGGGTGATAATTTGTGATTATTCAGATACAGGTGTTTGTTAGATTGGTACTGAATAAATGAATTGTTGAATATTTCATTCTTTTTGTGTAAATGTCAAATCAATGATATAATTGTGTGGTAAGATGTTTAAACTTCTTGCTTAGGTGATGAATTGTGAATAAATTATCCAAATCTTTATTGTGCATTTACTCTCAATCCACCATAAGAACTGAACTTAATTATTAAAGATGGGCTATGTAAATATTACTAATTGGACTTTCCTGTTCAGTTCTAGATTCCACTGGGAGATTTCACATCGAATCATACCACTGTAATCAAAATCTCATGTCCTTGACCATTATTAACAATATAACTCAAGATTAACTCAATATTATCAACATGATGAGGATGTTACTGCAAATTTCCAGTTTTAACTCGTTATAATGAGTTGTTGGAAGTCGTTATAGAAATAAAAACCAAAACTTTACAGATCATTATAACGACTTGTTTTTATTTTTAAAATTATTTATAAAAACTCCCAATAATGAGTTGTAACGACTTTCACAACTTGTTATAACGAGTTGTGAAAGTTGTTATAATGACTTGCAAGTTGTTATAATGAATTGTTGGAAGTTGTTATAACGACTTGAAAGTTGTATATTTTGGAGTGCGGTGATGTTTCGGACATAATTTTGATGGGATATCATCAAAACAACAAATAGGGGGTGAAGGAGAGATCTCTCCATCTTATCGACCATCCTGGGCGCTTTGCGCCCTATTACTCTCTTTATTCGGACAGCCATAATGCGCTTTCGTACTTTATACAGCACACTCTCATGAGGTAATGAAGTCGATTGTTTTTATTTGTGGAGCTTCCTGAGCTCTGGGTGATAATTTGTGATTATTCAGATACAGGTGTTTGTTAGATTGGTACTGAATAAATGAATTGTTGAATATTTCATTCTTTTTGTGTAAATGTCAAATCAATGATATAATTGTGTGGTAAGATGTTTAAACTTCTTGCTTAGGTGATGAATTGTGAATAAATTATCCAAATCTTTATTGTGCATTTACTCTCAATCCACCATAAGAACTGAACTTAATTATTAAAGATACGGATGGCATTCGTGGTGGGTATTACTGTAAAAATAGTCAAATTCGTTAAAACTGCCATAAATGAAAATATAATTAAAATGTAGACAGACCTTGTTCTTATACCAATCATAAATATTGTGTAAATAGTATGTTATTGTCAATCTGGGACGAGTGGGGCCTGATCGTGATCGGATCTCAATAAAATATGGTATGCCGGTTTGGCTTCAGGAGGGCTTTAAAAAGTGGGTTCATTAGAGTTCTTCACTTTTTCCATTCAAGAGTTATCCCTCTTTGTTTATCTGAAAATGTTTGATTTCCGTCTGCCACCTATATCTTGTCATTTTAACCCGAGCACGAGACTATATAGGATAGTAACATAATTCACTGTCTAGAGATTTAGTGCATGGGATTTGGGAAGTGAAATAAAATAAGATTCGATCCTACTTCATAATCTGTAATTTTCCAATTCCAACATGTCCGATCAGCGACATATATAGATTACAGAGTGAACAAATTGATGACACATCACACATAGACCCTGAAACATAAATAGGTCCTACTCTATAACACAAATAAACATATACATGCAAAATAAATAAAATACTACTCTACTGTTAATTAATAACTTAATGCTCCAGTATGGAGGCTTGTTATTTTATTCAAATATATTTAACTTGAATCAAACAGAAATAAACAATGATCAATGAAGTTAAATGAATAAAATGATAAAACATAAATGACAACACGTACACATACATACGAACTGAACTGAGATATATTTTGTAAGCTTACCAAGTCGGAATGATTTAGGTCCATAATATTTATGAATGTTTGAAGATTATTTAAACATTGAAGTTCAGATTAATATGACTTCATTTCTTAAACAGATCAGTAACCGAATTACAACACGTCCGCATTGTTTTCAAAGTAAGAGAGAACTAAATGTGGCGGGAAAATACTCAGTGCGTGCCTGAGTAGAAGTTAATTAGTGAGCCGTTATTATTATTGGGCCAGTTTAGAATGGCGGGAATATAGACAGGTAGAAATAGGCAAACAGGGGCGTGAGGGTGTGCATATGAATTATGTTATTTGTTTAGTATGCTATACATGCACATGCATCATGCTTACATTAATTACAAAAGACATAATAATAATATGATATATTTATGTAATTTACCACCGTCACATCCTCCCCCCCCTCCTGAAAGAAAAATTTACATTCTTGTAAATTCACAACACATACCACTGGTAACAGCAATCAAATGTAACTGCAAGTATTTGCAGTTATACATGCTGAAAAGAACTCATAATTCTGTACTTACTTTCATTATTCTAACATTGTGTCAGTTAACACAAGTCCATCCAATAAACATAACCTATACTCAGGAGGAAAATGTCTTACCCATAACTCTCTGACCAATTTGGCTAGAATACATTATAGTCTGAAATGAATAGTATATATAGCTGGATGTTATCAATAATAGATAACAAAGTACACTGAAATAAATATATTTCGGCAAATCTGAAACAAAGTATCTTCAGTCTGAAGAATCCTTGCACCTGAAACAGGTTGCAACATGGAATCTATTTACATCATATACCTGAAACATATGATGAATCACAGTTAAGAGTATAATTAAATACACAACGATTGTGCCCCATATCTAGATTATTCGATGCTTTGAATGCATTGTACATCAATGTTTTCTTAGTTTGAGGGTTAGCCTCCGGCACGAAGTAATTTCCGCTACTGTATCACGTGTATGCATCTGGTTTACTGAATTGAAGTCTTGCAGCAAGTAGGAAAGATTGGCACTTGTTCTAGCTTTATGCAGAAGTAGTAGAATTCGAAATTCTATATTTTACTGGCCAGTAACCATTTTACTTCTCTAAACTCTTTAACTGTAATACTGTGACGAGCTTTCAAATCTAAAATAAATCTAATCATTTTGTTTTGTGCTACTTGTAGTTTGTTTTTAGCTCAACTTACTTTGTAAGTTTGAGCTATTGCCATGGGTTGGCGTCCGTCGGCCGTGTGTGTGTGTCTGTCAACAATTTCCTTTGGCACAGGCTACAGGTCGTACCTTTGGTCTGATCTTTATGAAATTTGTCATGAATGTTGCCATCTTGGATTTCAAAATTCAATCTATTAGCATGGGCTACAGGTTGTACTGTTCGTCTGATCATCATGAAATTTATCATGGATGTTAATATTGACATAGATGGGAACGAGTCATTTTGGGGTCGTTTGGCCAAGAAGCATGTCCGCCAGCAGCCATCTTGGATTTTACTCTTTGCATGACTAAATCCTTTGGCACGGGCTACAAGTCGTATCTTTGGTCCAATCATCATGAGATTCGTCACAACTGTTGACAATGACATGTAGATGGGAATGAGTCTTTTTGGGGTCATTCGGCAAAAAAACATGGCTGGATTTTACTCATTGCATAACTAGGCCTTTCAACTTCCTACATTCCTAATCACTCCATTGACTGTAACACATCAAATTATTCCCTTTCCAAGTTGAACTAGAGTGTCATTGACACTTTCATTATAGGTGGCACCACGTGTTTGTCTCATCTTGCAATGTATTGTATTGTGGCGATGGGTGCAATACCGTAACCAAACAAATGCGACAGAAGATGACACAATCCGAAAACATTCATATGCATTATGTGTCTCGTCAACTCTTGAGAGTTTGTCCTGGATTATTGTTCAAAATGGAATTGAATTATCACCCATGTATATAGAGGGGCAAAACAAGTTTATATTTCACGATTTTCGGTCTACTTTCATCAGAAAACTCCGAAATGTTGCCATCTGTAAATTATACCATGATGTTATCATAATGTATATCTCGAAGTGGGTACACTTCAATATAATAGCACAAAATAATCGGAGTTGTGCTTTTGTATTCTGCCATACCGAAATTTCTAAAACTGATTTTGTTTCTTCTGAATTTTGGGGTGGGGGTGACACAATCTACCACCACATAGCATCTATGGCAAAGAATGACATCATTATCCTACAATCATATGCAGTATATATTTCCACAAATTTTTATATTATATACGGGATCTCCATTCAATGCAATACTGAATAATCGCCTATTATGAGGGGCGAAACAACTGAAAATGAATGATTTTTTGTCTATTTTCCACGTAAATTTAAGAAATTTTTACATCTATCACCGCAATCATGGCATTGCATTACTTTGTATTTATAAGTGTGTAACCTGCTATATCGTAGCACAAACATATCCCGAATACCTGTTCTTTTGTGTTCATTTGTGCCGAATTTCCCTAAAGCAGTGACTTTTTGCTGAATTTTGGGGTGAGGGTTGAAATAATCTTACATAACACATCACGTGTTAAATATGATGACATATTCCGCATACTGTCGTATGCGGTATATATATACGCACTTTTCTAGACTATATACGATATCCCCGGTCAGAACAATATTGACCTATCGCCCATTAAGTGAGGCAAAAAAAATGAAAAATTGCGCTGTTTTGTCTATTTTAACAATAAATCTAAAAAAAATCTTCGTTATATCAGAGAAATCGTACCACTATCATAGTAAATATCTAGAGATATGTAGACTACAATATTTTAGCGCAAAATGTTCGCGTTTCTATACTTTTATTTCTCATTTTGCCGAATTTTACAAAAACAGGGATTTTTGCTGAATTTTGGCACTTAATCTGCTAAAAATCATCTTTTGCATCATTTGTATATTTCACACCGGATCCTATCCGATGCGGAATGTCATAACCTTCAAAATGATGTATCACAATCCCGTGTGTGGTGCCGATGGACTAAACTCCTACTTCTAGTGAGCTTTTTGAGTTTGTCCGCTCTACTATTAGTTCCTGGATATAGTTAAGGTACATTGAGTTTGAGTAAATTTTATCCCCTATACAGGGGAAAAATTAACACAAAATCTGATAGATATGGAATTTATTTGTATACATTTGCATTTGAACTAGTTGTTTTGGTCCTAATAACAACTTTCGATCATTGGTTAGTCGCTTGGTTAAGTTGACTTATTCATTTGTCGATAATTAACCCGTTTATTAACAGATTTTGTACTCATTTGATCAGTATGTTTGGTCAAGCGTGATGCAAATCCGAAGAAAGTAATAGCATTTCTCCGAAGAAAGGCAAATCCTCGAGTACAGGCTTACACACTGTGAAAATAGAAAATGTAAACATCACCCACACTTCATTGAAAGGCCTTGTAATGGTAATTATCCATACCAAATTTCATGGAGATCTTACAACCCATGGCTGTGATATTCAAGCGAAATAGACAAAAAAATTACTTCTAGGAAACCGAAGAAAGATAATTCTAGAACAGAAAAGGCAAACATCGTCATTCAGCATTCTTTTGAAAGCATGGTGAACCTCCATATCAAATTTCCTTCAGATCCAATAACCCATAGCTGAAAGATGGGACAGACATACAGCAGAAGAGAGAGAGAGAGGGAGGGACAGAGTGAGAGAGCTACGGTACGCACATCTATCTCTGGGTTGGTTTTTTTAGTCTTTTTCTTCTTCACCAGATTTTTCTTCCATTTTGGAATTTCGGATTCACCGGTCGTGACAGTAGGGATATGTTTAAGAGACGATGAACGTGTGATTGATGACTTATTGTATGTATGATATTCTGGAATAAAATAAAATACTTTATCAAATAAATTCGAACATATATGTGTCTTTAAAGGTGGATTATCTCTTTGTAAACATGTATTATATAGTTACCGGGGTATAAAATATTAGATATGAATCGAAGACTCCTGTCCGGAAATGCTTCTATCGATTAATATTAATTTTATTTCGAATATTTTCTGGTCTAAAAAGGTGTGGTTGTTTAGCTAACGAACAATAGTACTCACTGTTAACAGCGACCAGAAATTTTATTGTGTAATTTTGTCACAAATAAATGTTAATTATACTCATTATTGCTGATAACTATGAAATAAGATTCTTTTATTAAAACCATACAATCAATCAATCTGGGACATTCAACGTTCGGTACGTAGCCATAGGAACAGCCTAACGTTCTCTATCACTATATAGTATCACCCGAATGGTCTGTTCTAAAAATAGACAAATAAAGTGTCCCAATAAAATATTCTAAATAAAATAAATATTAATTGATAGAAGCCTTTCCGGACAGGGGTCTTCAGTTCATATTTGTTATTTTATACCCACGCAACTATTTCAAATTTGTTATTTAAAGAGATAATCCATCTTTAAAGATGGATTATCTCTTTAAATAACAAATTTTAGACAGTTTCCTGAAATATTACAGATGAGTTGGAAATCGCTTCCCGGAAATGATTCTATCGATTAATATTTATTTTATTTCAATATAATTTTTAGATAGAAGCATCCAGTGTGGTGCTCCGAATGGATGCGAGCCGCAAAATGCCTCCGATTGATTGTAACTATTGTAATATTAAATGCGAATCAAGTAAATGAAAATGTCAATGACACTGTAGCTCAACTTGGAAAGGGAATAATTTAATGTGTTACAGTCAATGAAGCGATTAGGAATGTGGAAAGTTGAATGTCTAATACTAGTTTATCAACATGAATAGATATATATATACATAAAAGTAAAATCTAAGATGGTTGTTGGCGGCTATGTTTTCCAATAAAATTAAAAAACATTTGATAGCTTTAGTCATGCAAAGAGTAAAATCCAAGATGGCCACTGACAGCCATGTTTTAATGCCGAATAACCCCAAAATGACTCGTTCCCATCTACATGTCAAAAGTCATGACAAATTTCATAATGGTGCGACCAAAGGTACGACCTGTAGCCCGTGCCAAAGGATTTAGTTATGCAAAGAGTAAAATTCAAGATGGCTGCTGGTGGCCATGTTTTTTGGCCGAACGACCCCAATATTACTCGTTCCCATCTACATGTCAATATTAACATCCATGACAAATTTCATGATGATCAGACTAAAGGGACGACCTGCATCCCATGCTAAAGGATTTAGTCATGCTAATGGATTGAATTTTGAAATCCAGGATGGCCGCTGGAAGCCATGTTTTTTGTACGAATGACCCCAAAATGATTCATTGCCATTTACATTCCAATTTCAACAGTCATGACAAATTTCATGATGATCAGAAGACTAAAGATATAACCTGTAGCCCGTGCTAAAGTATTTAGTCATACAAAGAGTAAAATCCAAGATGGATGCTGAGTCATGAATGGCAATTAACTTATGACACAGACAATGAAATATTCTGATATGAATAAAATAGGCCAGCCAACGTCAATTCGGATTAAATATTATTGTGACTGCTGCAGACAATTGGCTGTAGAGTCACACTGGTACAATAGGGCTAATTAACTGAACAAAGCAGGTGTGATGTACATCAGTATACCTAATTAGCTGGTTTGTCATTTACTGCACTCATGGAGTTAAGCCTCATTTAATCCTCATTAGGAGATCAATGGATGATCATCAAATAAACCTTAGTGTTATTTTCATGGTGTTAGGTAATAAATCTAACAGAACATGCAAATAATTTATAATTGTTTCTAATGATAGTTTCATATAATTAATGCGTTAGTTTCAATGCATGTAAGAAAATTAAAAAATATATTTACATAAATAAATACACAAAAAACATAATATATTCCCAATAAGTTGATGCACAACTTCATGGTGAAACATCACCAATGGATATAAACGTAAAAAGTGAATGTGTTAATTTCTTTGCTTCTTTCTATTGTTTCAGTCGTTTCTTGTTTCCATGTTATATAGTGATGTTTTTTATTAAATAAAATTTGAAATTTTAATTTGATTTATTTCATTATTTATTTATTCCAATGCGATCAAATGATTGGAAACTAACAATTGTAATCAGATGTAATCAAAAAGTAATCGATTACATTTACCAAAGTAATTGTAATCGTAATTGATTACATTGAAAAAAATGTAATCAGTAATCGTAATCATGTAAATCGAAAGTAATTGTAATCGTAATCGATTACATTGGCATGTAATCGCCCCAACCCTGATGCTGACGGCCATATTTCTTGGCCGAATGACCCCAAAATGACTCAATTCCCATCTACATGTCATTGTTAACATCCATGACAAATTTGATAATGATCCAACCAAAGGTACGACCTGTAGCCTGTGCCAAAGGATTTAGTCATGCAAAGAGTAAAATCCAAGATGGCTGCCAGCATCTACATTCCAATTTCAACAGCCATGACAAATTTTATGATGATCAGACTAAAGGTACAACCTGTAGCCCTAGTCCGTAAACCTGACTTTTATTATCAGAGCATAGCTCTATAAAAGTCAGACAGGTATATTACTGTAAGCAGTACTCCGTCACCAATCATTGGTATGGACATTTACTCGACTTTTCACAAGCGATAACACACACTAAAAAATATTATTATTCGAGAGCGTCTAGCTCTGTTTGAATAGTTGGGTCCACCAACTACCTGTAGCCCATGCTAAAGGATTTAGTCATACAAAGAGTAAAATCCAAGATGGCTGCTGGTGGCCATGTTTTTTAGCCGAATGGCCCCATAATGACTCATTCCCATCTACATGTCATTGTTAACATCCATGACAAATTTCATGATGATCTGACCTGTCTGTACGACCTGTCTGTAGCCCGTGCTAAAGGATTTAGTCATGCAAAGAGTAAAATCTAAGATGGCTGCCAGCAACCATGTTTTTTGGCCAAATGACCCCAAAATTACTCGTTCCCATCTACATTTCAACTTCAACAGCACGACAAATTTCATGACGATCAGACGAACAGTACGACCTGTAGCCCATGCTAATGGATTGAATTTTGAAATCTAAGATGGCCACTGGCGGCCATGTTTTTTTTTTTTTTACCCCAAAATGAATCGTTCCGGTCTAAATGTTGATATCAACTGCTAATGCTATGACAAATTTCATAATGATCCGACCAAAGGTACGAACTGTGGCCTGTATTGTTGACGAATCACGCACACACGCGCACACACGGACGATGGACGACAAAGCCATGGCAATAGCTCAAACTTTAGAATGTAAAGTTGAGCTAATAAGACCGAGTGGGTAGCATATGCTTATTTTCAATGAATAAATTAACTTAAAATATCCACTAAACGTAAATAAAAAAGACGGTCATGAATATCAGGGATCATTATTGAATGGCACAGAGTTATTTTATACGAAAAAAAAATCCAAATAAAATCCAAATTAATCGATAAGACGGGTTTCCAGACAGGGGTATTCAATTCATATTTATTATTTCACATCCAGGAAACTATATAGATCATGTTGGGGAAGAGACAAATAATCCACCTTTAACACTACAAATGTAAACATTTCCATTGGCTCCCAATTATCGTCTCTTAGCCTGGGCCGGATCAAGGCCTATTTTGCAGTTGTTACCAACATATTTGGGCTTTGTAAAACTAGAAATGACAAATGGTCGAGGAACACAAGAAATTTTGCTGTCAAGTTTCCTTGGTAAATTTATGTTTGTTATACAATTGCCATCTACAATGTTTTCCGCACCTTTTACTGATGGGTCAACCCGTGCGCAATTTGTAATTGTAACTGATCGATGGACAGCAACTTTTTCCAGATGGATAGCAGTCGCGGTCCCCTGACCCTTCACTCCAACCATTCTTTTGCAGAAATCCCCGCTCAAATTAACGGTCTCTTCTTCTAAGCCGGCGGTCCTGCCATATCCTTTTCGCGGGTATATATAGTCCTTACCATGGTATCCATCCGGTCGGACAACATGTCCTCACCTTGGTAGGTTTCAGATTTCAGTTTATTAGTACACTTGGTTATCTTTTATGGCGTGAGTTTCATAGCCTTCGAACTGGTCGCGGTGTCAATCTGATCCCGATTCAGACTACGGTGGGCTAGCTTGGTCCAATAATTAAATACGGCTTCCTTAGCTTAGGGCTAGTCACTTTGTCAATAACTGTTATTCACCAGCATATCGGGGGCTATTTGAGGAGATAGCTCAACAAAAGCAGATATCTGGTTGCTGCTAGATCCTCTTCCCCTTTTCTATTCTACTCATGTTTCCATCATCAAAATGTTGTTCATCATAAATGTAATATTAATTGGGGCAAATAAATATTGTTTATATCATATCGGGGCTAAAGTGGGCTTGCTTAGGACAAGCCAGGTTTAATCGTAGTCTTTTCATATGCAGCATCATACTTGGACCAATAATTTATTATCGCTTGTTTTCCTATGCTTAGGGCAAGTCTGATGCATTTGCTATGGTCAGTCGGTTGTCAGTAACTTGTCATGTCGCCCATGGTACGTTCCTGTACATACCTAATATAGCTTGTTGCTCCTCCAATTAGGACAGGCTTCCGACACTTAGGGCATGTCGTCTGTCATGTTGAGAATGGCTTGGTCAGTACCTTCTTAATATGGCTTATTTTCTTTCTAAGCTTAATAGGGTATGCCTTTTGTCGCATCGTATATGGTGTCTGTATATGTTTCATATGCTTGTTTTTTCTACTCTTAGGGCAGGCCCGACTTGTTTTCCTGTGCTTAGGATCAAACAATTTGGGCTCACTGTCTCACCGTTATGTCCTACACAACTGAATTACCTACCGGTTTGGAGCTCGGGATTTGGAAATGTATATAATGGTGTGGACGGGAATGGCATGTTTGTTCTTTAATGACAGACACGGTGGATGTGCCCACACAGTTATGTCGCTAGCTATTACTAACCACGTGGCTGGTCGGTTACTTCTTGTTTAAGTCCACTGTCACATTTTCTGTAAATGAAACGTTCACGTATTATTGTATATGTTGAATTACTGCTTGCCTTCATCTTCACCTCAGATTTCCACTTCGCTGTTGAATAGGGATCCATCATACATAGTTATGCCTGGGCATGGTCGCCCTCTCACGAGACACACAATTGCTCAGCAACAAACACATCCAACCTGTCCGGTGCCTGCCTGCCGCTCGACAAGAGGTCGCAAGACGTCCTGCAACCCATGAAACAACATGCAGAGTGCAGTCTATTTCTCCTCCTCCTCAGAGTTCCAGATCCTTGAGCATGTCACCCCCTCCCAAACGGGGCCATCAACATTTGCAACAACAGTCTTCATCAAGTAGTTCATCATCCAGTGTACATAGCTTGCCAGCTCATTCCGTACTGGATTGCGACTCGTCAGAAGTTTCTAAGTACTCACATAAAAGTTCAGTTATAGTCACATTTTGGATGATCAGACAGTTAGTCATGTTTGCGATAACCGGATCTTTAGTGACATTTGGGATGACCGGACGGTTAGTCACTTTTGGAATTCATGTCCCTGCGGGATTTTGCCAGTGCTTCCATGGCAGTCAGTTCTGTGTGTTTGGCCTGGGGTATCCACCTCCAAATAATTCCTGTCTTCACATGGGCCCCAGTGGTCGGCATTACGTGGGAAACAAGCCGCCACGGCGACATCAGTCGACTCCCAACACCACTAAACATCGCTAGATTGTGAGAATGCCTGTGGGTTATGACGAAGCTTTAGCTCAACTTGTCATCTCAGATTGTGACGTCGATTTTGATATTGGTTCTCAGTCCGGGCTATACAGGAACTATGGGAAATCTTAGATCCGCTCTGGAAAATCCAGTTTGGCGCTGTCACGATCTTCAAGAGGAAATACCAGATGTTTCTCACATTCCAGCACTTTAAACATAATGTCGGGGGATTTCCCCATCAAGTTCGCATCGAGGCAAGCCACACTCCTATTTGCCCTATCAATTCCATGCGGCAGTACTTGCACCTCTGAGGCGATCTCATCCTGGTCTGCTGTTTAGCCTCCCGTTATTTTGTGGCCAATTGTCTTGGTATTGCGTATGTGCCTCGCCTATTGTGCATTATACAACATCCAGATTAAGGCACATAGTTTCCGTATTGGTGCAGCATGCTGGTTGGCAGGGAGACGATATTCCAGTGCTGATGGTTGATGGGTATGTGGAAGTGAAATGCCTTTCTGTCAAACATCCGGGGTCGATACTGGTCATGCTTTGCTTCACTGGACTTAAGTGAGTGGAGTATCGCAGCTCCCCCCTGTTTTTCATAACTTACAACAGTAACTTAGTCGGCTCTGCCTTTCTCTTGAGCAAGGACAGCCTTGCTTGGTCATTACTTGGTGTTGTGGCCGAGACATTTATTATGTTATTCCATGGTTATAATTCAAATAAAGTACGCAACCGAAACAGAGCTATCATGCTTCCTTTGCCATGGGGGTGGGGCCCCTGTTTGTTCCAGCTAGTTGTTCACTTTGGTGACATGCTCTGTGGTGCTTCGCTTGAGCGAGTGCAGCAGGGGGCCGTCATCCAGCACCCACCATTAAAAATACTGATTTTGCTTTCGCCACAGGCATACATTGTCCTGCCCTTTACTTGAGCGAGGCCAGGCTTTCTACTCGGTGCCCCACCTTCCCGACCTCACCCCCTTTTTTGGCAGGATCGAAATGCAGGCCCAGCATGCAGTTCGATTTTGGAGCCTGGTGGGCCAAAAAAGGAAGAGACTCGAAGTAATGTTTTTCATTAACCCTTTACCCAACAGAACGGCCCTGTGCCAATGCATTCTCTTATATATGCGAGTCGACCATAGGTCGCCTCGCATATATAAGAGAATGCATTGGCTTAACGCATTAAAAATTATAAAATTGTTAAAGAATGTAAGAAAAAACGGTAAAAAGTGTTAAAAAAAGATTTTTTTTAGGCCAATGCATTCTCTAAAATTATATATGCGAGGCGACCTATGGTCGACTCGCATATATAAGAGAATGCATTGGCACAGGGCATAACTATAACCATCACAATGTGGTCAATGAGCCGGTTCCAATGATATCCATATTTGTATGGTTCTATTGAGACAGACCGAAGAAATTTTAGGCTGTTCATATAAGGTAGTCAATCTGGCAAACCTGTCTTTGTTGTGTTATGACCCTGCGGGATAAAATGAGAGTCTCACAGCAAAGACTTGTGCAAGATCATGTGCCTGATTGAGTCAGTCACTAAATATATATCCGATGGAACACTCGGATCGATACACAAATTCCATTGGTAGGATCAGGGGGCAGTATTTTTATACAGTCATTAATCAGAGTTAATCTTGCAACATCAACCTGGAAACTTATTCACAGTGTTGCCACAAAACTGCAGTAGCATCAAGGTGATATGTAACCATGATGCTTATCATATTCAGCAAGTCGGAAGAGTGGAACTATTTTGTAAAAGGGACTGAACCAAGTTGTTACAGGGCCAAGGCCTTATCGCAAGATTAAAAAATCTGAGAAAGTAGGGTTTGTTTGAAACCCACATTCCCAATCACACTTTCTTTGGATTTTTCACATGATTAAGAAGACATCACTAACTAGTAGGTTGTATAATGTCTCATTTCAGATCCTTTAAGAACAGCATGTCCCCATGGGCTCAACTTGATATATGTTGTTGGCATGGCGCATGGTGTGCCAAAAAAAGGAAGAGACTCGAAGCAAGAATTTGATAACTGAACACAGTGAACACCCTACCAATAATTTCGCGACTACCTTTTTTATTAACAGTTCATTAAAGGTAGTCAATCTGGCAAACCTGTCTTGGTTGTATTATGACCCTGCAGGATAAATATTTACTTCCCAATGCGGAATGCAACTATCATCGATAAACTAATTAAAATGATTTCACAATCGAGAGTCCTGCATTTAATTAACATATAAGAATGACGGTGAGTGTTGTCAGTTTGGATACAATATCTATAAAGATAACTTCTTTGAGCAATATTATTCTCCATTCTCTATTTGGTCAGCCTACCAGAGTGTTTCACGACATTCACTTTAATGAACAGCGTCTCCCATGCGAAAAAATGTATTAACAAGACCTTTTTATGAAAACATACACAAAGAAATATTGTACCGTCTAAACAAGTGGGCACATTAATACAAACCATTTCATGCTCACCTTTTTTCGACTCTTTGCTATGGAAACTGAGTGGACGCTGTGATGGAACATCTAATCCACTGTCATTATCTGCATAGTTAAATAGATACAGATATGATAGGCAATCCCATATATATTGACATAAACACACACTGTAATCTATTGAATGCGGTTCGGTCTAAAATCGGGTTCTCAGTACTTATATGCCAATTCCTGGTGTACAGAAAGCAGACTCGATATTCAGTCATTATAGTGTTATCCATAGAGCTCATGCCCCGTGTTATGAGAAAAGTGTCGCACAAATGGGCACCTCAACAAAATTTTCTTTCAAACACTGGAAGAAATGCCATTATATTCTTGTATCATGTCACCGCTAGAGTACTCACTTATTTTATTGTTGGGTGGCATTTCAACATATATTAAAGTAGAATTGAGCATTTATTTATTTATCAAAATCACTACCGTTGTCAACATTCATCATCATTTATATGCTATACTATTAGTATATTCTTGAGGAAATTATCATAATTTGATAATGTTATTTCTAAATTATAACCTACTGTACAATGAAGGCCGCCCGTCCCTTTAACACTTCCATGACTGGAGCTTCCTGAAATTTTGCGAAAACATTGCGCCAATGCATTCTCTAACATAATGGAGTCTCCTCACATATAGAACAGAATACATTTACCTAACAATATTTACCTTGACCTTGTAAGCCAGTGCATTCTCATAGGCTCCCTATGGGAGACTCACATATATAAGAGAATGCACTGGCACATGATCTTTATTGCTGCACCAGCACAGCTCCCATCATAAAAGTTTTAAAGTATAGTTTCAATGGTCAAACATATCTCTCTTCTGTCAGAAAACCTGCACCCCACCCCTCCCGAAGATTTCCCACACATAGTTCCTGCACATAACAATGATATCAACCTCAATTTCTTATAATATCATCATATAATATAAAGTCTCAGTTCCTGAAAGCAATAACAAACCACTATATCAACCAACATCTACCTTTACATGTATGACTCAGGGACATGGTAGCATTATATGTTATGTGGAGTGCTTACCCCAATGGGTTGCTAAAATTTCAAATACTTTGTCTGAGTCAAAACACCAAGAAAAGCAAGCATAGCCAGACAATATTAACCTTAATTGCTGGTAAATATCGAGTTACATCTTTGAGTGTAGAAAATAAAATTTGGTGTTGGGGATGGGAGTTATTGCATTTGGGAAATTATGGGAATCCACTTGGGGACACCCCATCGCTGCATCGTCAAGATCCGTGATTGTAGTGATGTCACTATATAAGACACCCTTGAATGCATCTATGAAATATTTTGCATAGATTTCCAGACTCTCCATAACAACATTGGGTGCTTGCAGTTGCTACCCTTTTCCCATTTTGTGGTGCTTATACCGGTAGTACTGCATTAACTGTTAATTTTGTAGCTATGGGTTACCACTCTGTTCAAATGCTATTTTTATTGTATTGCGATTTTAGTAATGTTTAATTAACTAACGTAATTAAAAATGATGCACTTCTATTCTCATCGGAAATATTCATATCTTGTTTCCTTTTCTGCTCAATACATTATCACATAAACTGTGTCATTTCACTCAACTTTTATATATCAAAGTACACTTTAGTCATCATCATTCATAATATCATTTAATATTTTAGTAAACCCAGTGTATAGTCTGCATATTCACTCATTATTATTCAATTACCACTAAATGTTCATCACGTTAACATATTTTATCAGTATAGTATTTATGCTTATATTTTCATACATGTATTTGTTATGCACGTTTCTCCCGGTCCGATGTGCATGCGGCTACTATAAAGGTACAGCGTATTTGGTTTCAATGTATCGGCTTGGATTTCTATCGGGTTACAAGTGTCCATCAAGAGCGTTATATGACTTGGAAAGTCCCAAAATGTTTTCTGGTATCGAAACAATCGAGAAGAAAAAGTTCGGAGAGTACTGAGTTGTAAACTACTTCCACAGCCT
The DNA here is from genome assembly GCA_032622095.1 of Siphonodentalium dalli. Lineage (NCBI taxonomy): Eukaryota > Metazoa > Mollusca > Scaphopoda > Gadilida > Siphonodentaliidae > Siphonodentalium > Siphonodentalium dalli. Next base: position 66,717,043 of record CP136063.1, on the reverse strand, counting down.
GTCAATCCAATAGTGTATGCAGTAACATGTACACATGATTGAAAGGAATACTTTGCAGTCTGCATGTAACATATTAGAAAATGTGTAGAAGGAGGCGACCCATCGTGATGGAACTACTCCAAACAGTCTGAAAGAAAGAACAGGCCATGGATGATTAAGGTCTAAAAACAACCAGAATGTCGATAGCAAGAAGATTGTATCTTCTTGTTATTCACTGATTGTTCTTAACAGACGAAGGGCCCGGGTCCATGAGCTGTTATTGTTTTTTAGCTCACCGCATCACCAAGGCGAAAGTACACAGCAATGCTCAAAGCAACCAACCACCCAACCACAGCAGAACCACGGGCAACCCTCCAGGACCCAGCCGGAAACACGGCCCGCCGCCACCCATCGGAAAGCTCTCGCCGAGAGCCCCCCAATGAACAGCAACAAGCCACACCACGGACCAAATCCTGAAAAACCACCCACAACTCTGCCGCGGCAAGCGGCCAAACACCCCGAGCACCACTGTATACCCGTTCGACATGTGGTCGAGGAGGTACGCCAGTGATGTGAACAGAAGGCAAAATTTACTGAAGACCAATCACATGTGTGTATGGTCAGACGGTTGTCTGCCGCTCATACAGCGAGGACCCGGACCCTAGTTCCTCCCCGTGGGCAGAGACTCTGTCGCCAACAATGATTGCCTCATATGCGCCGTTAGACGAATAGCTCGTCTGTTGGTAGTAATTCAAGACAGCATGTCAAAAAAGGAGCACTGAGTACAGTAATGCCCAAAACAACCGACCCCTCAACCACCGCAGAAACATGGGCAACTCCCCCGGACCCAGCAGAAAGCATGGCCCATAGCCATCCAGCAGAAAACTCTCAGCGAGAGTCCCTCCGACGACCGGCAACGAGCCACACCCCCACCAAACCAGAGAAGCCACCCACAACTCCCCAGCGGCAAAGGACTCAATCAAGCAGGGCATCAACGAGTTTTGTTGGCATGACGCATGGCTCAAAGTTCTGAAATGCACCTGTTCCCATGGAACAGGTTATTACCTACCGTACCCACCACCCCAGAACATTGCGTGAGTTCAATTGTCTATATCGTAACCTAAGCGAACCCAAACTGTAAAGCCATAATATTGAGCGAGAATAGATCTAATCCTGGTACTAATCCTAAGGCTGTAGAGTCAAAAGCTGATGAATGTTCTACGCATAGAGAAACGTGATTCCCAACTTGGTTCGCAGAAAAAACCAGCCCATCACCGCAGAAGGCCAGAGTGATGCTCGCAAAAATCTTAGAAGGAATCCAAGGCTTGGTGTTACTCCCAATGGAACTGTAGTAAGGGTGAAAGATGATCTGTGTAAATTTACCACCAGAAGAATCGAACGGTCACTCATAAACAAAGGACAATGCTAATCACCCATACAGAAATTTCTCATGAGAAGTTGTTAGAATCTTATAAGAATCTCATGAGAAGCATATTAGAAAGATATGCAAAGCAGAGAAATCTAACATGAACCTTGTGAGAAGATGTTAGAAATCAATTTTCTAACCAAGGGTCTTATGTGAGAAAAATTTCTCACGTGAGAAATATGAGATCTCGTAAGAAATGCAGACTTAGAAATATTTCCACTCAACCGATAGTATATTTTTCTAAGTTGCAAATTCTAATTTGAGTTCTCATGAGAAAAATAGACTTTGAAATTATCATCCTTCAAGTAAGTTTTTAAAAAAATTCGGGGTTAAGTAATTTTCACTTGATTTCTTATGAGGAATGCAGACTTTGAAATTTTTTCACAAAAACTTATTGGATATTTTCAAAGTCAGAAATTCTCACGTTAGATCTCATAAGAAATACAGACTTTAAAATTGTGTGGTCTCCAATTCCAGAAAAGTAAGCTAAGTGTGATTTTCTGACATGAGAATATGTTAGAAATAGGATAGATATTTTTAAGTCAGATTTCAATGGTGGGTAAAATGATTTAATCTAGAACATGTGGTCTTGAGAAATCTGATCTGGTGTATGCTGGAGAATTCAAAATATAAAATGCGCCAAAACAGTTACTGGAGTTAACCTGTACATGTCAGTTGCTGTGCATGATTTAGACTGTAAATTATCTTATATCTGTGCTAGAAGCTATATACTAGGTAAGTGTAATATTTATATAAATGGCAGAGGGCTTTAGGCATCTGGCATCTGGCATCATGGCAAGATTTTATGGCATGTGGTCTCTTGTGTTGCCTTTACTGCTGGTTCTAATATGTAATTTATCAACCAGGTAGACTACATGCAGTATATATATTAAAGTTGATTTAAATTTTATTTTCAAATATTTTAAATTATATTTCTAGAATAAATAATGATGGCCCATATCACATCAAATAAACTTCTGTTATTGTTAATTGATTCTAAGACTTAATTGATTCTAAGACAGAGTAAATGTTCAAATCTATTTTAACAAAATGAATGAATTTTAGGAAATAAACAATTTATGGCAGTTTTCATTGTTTCATGGAAGTGATTTTTACAGTTATTTGGAATATTCCACGAAGAGCAGTTAACATGTTGCAGTGTACACATGCACACATGTTGAACAGCAATTGAAAAATTGGTTGATCAAATATTAAGAAAAGTTAAGTTGAAGTTTAGTGTGAGATTTGTGTGAGAATACAGATCTGTATTTGTACAATATAGATTCATCGCACACACAAATGCCTCTAAGATCAGGGACCCCAGAAGCAGAAAATGGCAAGGGGGCAAAAGCAGTCCGAAAGCCTGGAAATTCTCAATGACCATGTTTGTTATTTTATAACCTTAAAAAGATGATAAATGACAGTGTTAAATTGTTAATGATACCAAAATGAATTTGGTAGCACATAGATTTGTTTGAATTAGATAGTCCTTATTTGTTATACTGGTCATTATATTTTGAAATATATAGAACAGGAATTTTTTCTTATGTGCATGAAAAAAGGATTTTTCTCGCGAGAGAAATGATTCTTTCTCACGTGAGAAATGATTCTTTCTCATGTGAGAAATGATTCTTTCTTACGTGAGAAATGATTCTTACGTGAGAAAAAATTATTTCTCACGTGAGGTTTTTAATATGCAAATTAGCAAGATTTTTTCTCACGTGAGAAAAAATATTTCTTACGTGAGGAAAGATTCTTTCTCATGTGAGAAAAAATTCTTACGAGATCTTGCTAATTTGCATATTAAAAACCTCACGTGAGATTCTAACGTGAGAATCTAACGTGAGATTCTCATGAGAATTATGTTAGGACATTTTGGTAAGGGCGAGTGACAAGTGGAAAGGTAATAAGTTTGAGCCCTGGTAAAACCGCATTAAAAAACAAATTGAGTGTCTGTTAAAAGTCTTTGCCCCGGCCGATGACTGCGCTATGTTCACTGTTATGGACATCACCCGAGATTACACGGCATTAGACGGCGTGCTGTCTGGTAGCCCATTGCACGGTTCCCACTCGAACCCCCCAGGACCCATATCCGAGGAGAGAAACTGCGTCTGCAACCCCTCGATGCCTTGCAATTAACTTAGTTCTTTTTTACAGACAAGAAAAAGTAGCAAGAGCTCTCCGAAATCCAAAGTGACAATCAGGATTCACGTTGGATGGCAAGTAGCCCTGTTAATTAGAATTGTAATCTAAATGTGGAATCGTCAGATCCAAGAAATGGATTTTGTTATCTTTAGAGTAAAAAACTGAATAAACAGGGCTGTGTAAGTCTGGGAAGAGACATCGATGTGTGATTAATGTGCAGACTGTTTCCCCCCTAACCGGAGCCAGCTTAAACCCTGACGGGAAGCAGAATAATACCGTGCAGCCAGTAGGAGCAGCGGCGACCTACTTGATCACGACACGAATCCAGAAACCTGACCAACATGACGACACCACACTAGTGTTTCTAAATGAACACAATCTGCATTGAACTACATGGTGAATGGGCAGAGCAGTCAAATATACATAGAATGAACCGAAACTTTTGGATGATACGAGCCCAAGATCTGAGATATTACTCGATTCGTGTACCACCCCCCAAGATAGTTACTATGAATCGCTACCACCCCAGTGGCTATACGTGTATAGAAAGATTAAAACAATCATCACTAATATGTGCCCTTTGGATCAGTTTAGATAAGTAATATCAATTTATATAATGTTTCTGAAGAAAACTGAAATTGTATGCCCAAATTACCAGCCTCCAATTGCAACATGCATATCTCCGTCAAATATATCTTGGACACTGAAACTAATGGTTATATATTCTTGTTTGCAAGATTCTAGAAGAAGTCGTTTTAAAAATCGGTACGCAATACCTCGAGTATGCACACTTGTCAAATGCCAATTAATGGCGATTATATCTTTGGACCAATCATGCGAGTCCTTTCACTATAACAGCGATTAAAAGACAAGACCTCATTCATTCTCTAGCTGCGAGTGGAGCGAACAAGTCAGATTTTATTTGGCTTAATAGTTCCTCGTCAGCTAGAGCGTCTACACGAGTGAGTTGTGCGGTCGCGACCCAGGTTGTAACTGCCCTCGTGGAGACGCCAGACTGAGATGGTTTTGGATTAGGCTCAGGACGGATTATGGAGCTAATCCCTGAAGCCGCGTTGGCCGCTATACAGAAAAGCCAGTTAGTTGACGCTGTTAGTTGGTCTCTCCAAGCTAACAGGGGCTCTCTGGTTCTCTGTATAGAATTCCGGACAGAAGAAACTGGTACCCAGAAGTCTTCTGCTGCGAACAGGAACGACGCCAAGACCCGCTGTAACATGAAGAAGGGGCCTCCCAAAAGAAAGACACCCTCACAGAAGAGAAGGGACGCTGCCAGACGGGCTAAATGGAAGAAGCAGAAGGGGGTGACTGTAGATCGGCCAGTCGCCCCTCCCCGTGTGGCTCAGCCGTCCAAAGTCATAGCCGGCGGGTCGAAGTTGTCTGAGAGACGCCCAGACGACTCGACCTGCATGGAGACTGACGACATAGCACCAACTAGCAGGGATTCCGTGGATCTGCCGGAGGTCCCTGCTGTCGTCGTCGAAGCTTGCGGAGACAGGGACGTGGATACCACCCCAGATGTTCCTGCCGCCAGCTTCGACGTGGAACTGGACAGCTTTACACCTCGGACACCGGATTACCAACACCCCCCGGTGTCCCCCAGCTCCACCAGCACCAAAAACAACACCAGCACAGCTACCACCCGTTCTGAGGAAGAGATTGCAGAGATTATCGCTGATACACAAAGATTTAGGGCAGAATTCAAATTACAAAGAATACGAGACAAGGAAGAATCTGAGCAGCGAATGAAAGTATATGAACATGAGCAGACAGAACGGGAAGAAAAAGAACAGGCAGCTGTGCTCCAACAAAGTCAACAACAACAACTACAGCAAACAGAAACTCAACAGCGGAAAAAAAAGAAAGCCAAGAAAAAATAATAATAATATGTCTAGATCATTTTCACTTTTTCATGTTCCATAGTTATGTTTACATAACTCCATCATATCACCTCCAAGTGGGTTGTAGGAAAGGGGTGCCGCCCCTTTCAAATCTTCCCGGGTCAAATCCCAAACCCCAAATAAACTAAATAAACTAAACCTCATTCATTTTTAAATTCTTCTAGACGCAAGATAAGTCGCATTTTTTATCTGTTCATTTCTCATGAACGTTTCTCTTTATGCTATTGCGAACGACAACACGCAGTTGCCTAATTTCGTGCACTACGCACGTGTTTTCCAATTTTCGCAATTTAGTTTTACAATTGTTCAACAATCTTTTATTCTACAATACTGTCTTATTAATGACAGTAGTCCGTGGGTGGATATTTTCATTAACAAATATTTCAATTTTGTTTTATTTACAAGAATCACTTCGAACAAATATCGTTTTTGTTTGCATAAAACAATACTCAATAGAAAAAACCGATGCTCTTTAGTTTAGAGTCATTCGGGTTCTCGTCGGGATTTTTTAACACTGCACCGGATGCAATATCGTGTTGTCGTCTCCACTAAGCTCCAGTTTGGAGTTTGGTCCCTGACAAAATCCTATCCAAATGTATTAGAAGTAATAATTTACAATATTTTACATTACAATATTTTACAATAATTTTCCTCACGGATGCTAGATAAAATAGCCACAGTGTGGCTTGCCTCTTCTCTCTACATTGAATATAAGGCTCAATGCTTTTACGATGAAAACTTCGTAATGTTTTTTCCCTCCGACAGGTAGGGGTGCCACGATTAATCGTATAATCGATGAAATGTTGATACGGCCGATATTCGATTACCATTTTCGGCTGCGATTACTCTGAGTTCTTTATTTCGGATGTTGAAAAGTACCGGACATATTTGGATACCCTGTTTTACAGTTTAATATCCAACGGACAGGTTAACGATCGTTGATTGTGCAAAGATATTTGAGATTGCGAACAAAATACTATCTCATCATGTCCATGTGAGGCTATTTATTTGATAATCAAAATTTCCTAGTAAGTTGCTCCCTGGCGTCTACCCTCGGGTGGAATTGCTGTTAAGACCATTTCCCGGGACTCGGCATGGCCTTAAAATGCTTGCTATTTGGCGGGAGGCAAGTTGTAGCCAGTGTATATTAAGGCCAGTTAAACCCAGTTTTTTGGTGCTATCTACACATTGGCATGTCAAACAGCCATGACAGCTGTAGCCAAAAGAAAGCTTTAACTACACAGGGTCTGGCTACAGTGTGGGGTGCAGGGACAGGTGGGGGAGAAGGGTTGTGATGTGGTGTCTAAAATAAAAAAGTTAAATCTTTTTAAAAAAAAATGAAAAATGAAAATGAAAAAATATTTATTTAATTTTTTGTTTTCATTTTTAAAATTGAGCAAGATTTTTTGTTTATACAAGTTATGTCCCTAGCTCTGCCCCTATTTGACCCAGTGACCCCATTTGAACAGATCTGAATCCCAGTCACCCAAGGACCCTCCATATCAAATATAAGCTAAATCGGCTCAATTCTTAGAAGTAGTTCTAAGAATTACTATGGAGGAATAGAGTTACGACCCTGGTTTCGCAACTAATTGACCTGGTGACCTTTTGAACAAATCTGAATGTGAGTCACCTATGGAACACCCAAACCAAATATGAACCTATTTGGTCTTATGGTTCTGGAGAAGAAGACGATTCTTGATGGACGGACGGGCAGGCGGACGTCGGACAAGGAGTGATGACTAATAGCTGACTTAGATGTTTTTTTTTCGTCTCAGGTGAGCTAAAATAACTGGTCAGACATTTGTTGTGAAACACCTTAATTTCGCTTTGCAAACTCCCAACAGAATCTTTCTAAACGCCAGATTTTCAAAGGTAACGAGCAACAACACAATAAATTGTGTTGAACTAAAAATTGAAGAGCGGGACCAAAAATAGGGTCGAGAGGGGATGAAAATCTATTTTGTTATAGTGGTCTAATATAAATCTTTTTCAAAAGCCTATGCTAACATGTGAAATGAGGATAATGATTTTAACCCTTTACCCAACAAACCGGCCAAAACCGGCCAAATAAAGCTTCAACAGCCTAAAATATCTTCGGTCTGTCTCAATAGAACCATACAAATATCGATATCATTGGAACCGGCTCCTTGACCACATTGTGATAGTTACAGTTATGCCATGTGCCAATGCATTCTCTTATATATGCGAGTCGACCATAGGTCGCCTCGCATATATAAGAGAATGCATTGGCCTAAAAAAAATCTTTTTTTAACACTTTTTACCATTTTGTCTTACATTCTTTAACAATTTTATAATTTTTAATGTGTTAAGCCAATACATTCTCTTATATATGCGAGGCGACCTATGGTCGACTCGCATATAAGAGAATGCATTGGCACAGGGCCTTTCTGTTTGGTAAAGGGTTAACGTACCTTTCAGAGCTGAGGATGATTTATTTTCAGCGGTTCTACCCCATCCTGGTGACTCATCTTCAACTTTCAATCTGATATCAGCATACTTTCCTGGAGTCTTTCTCAATTTAATACCACTTGCACATGGTGGTTGATCACCCGTCGTTTCTGATGAATTCCCGTTATTCGTATTTTCTTGAGGCTTTGACATGCACACCATATCCTCACCAGTGCCTTCTTCAATATTGTCTCTCTGTGGAACAGAAATGTCCGAGATATTTTCACTGTTTAAAGTTGAATCGTCAATAACCACTTTCTTCAGGGGAGCTCTCCAATGTCCAGAATAATTTTTCTCACCAACCTTTTCACCAATTCCTCGAGCTATCAAACCCTCTGATTATTGAACCCTCAGACTACCAAACCTTATGACTGGTGAACCCTCGGTCAGAGCCACTTTAGACTAACCCTCGGACTATTGAACCCTCGGCCATATCGAACCCTCGGACTATTGAACCCTCGGACTATTGATCCCTCGGACTATTGAACACTTGGACTATTGAACACTCTGACTAACACACTGTCCCCATTCCAACAAGGGTTCATGTGCTGATTGTTACAAATCAGTCAAATTTCATTTTTAATGGAGGTCCATAGTAACAATTTGTACAGCTATTGCTAACCCTTTCATGATGGGAGCTGCGCTTGTGCAGCATTGAAGACCCTGTGTCAGTGCATTCTCTTATTTATGCGAGTCCCCCACAGGGAGCCTCGCATATGTAAGGGAATGCATGCTTACAATAGCAATTTAAATAAAATGTTAGGCCTATCTATACTCTTATATATGCGAGGCTCCCTATGGATACTTAAGAATACTTAAGAGAATGAATTGGCACAGGGTTTTCGCTAAATTTCAGGATGCCTCCGTCATGGAAGGGTTAAAATATTTTCAAGTTCTCTGTACTTGAATGCGTCCTTGTTTTGGGTGGCTATGGTGGGTTATGCCAAATATCATGAAGATGACCAAGTTAAGAGTTAGACACAAACCTTGAGTTGTTCAGGAGATAAGTTAGTGAGACCAGGCATGGCAACCTTAACAGATCGGCGTTTTGTGGGAATTGGCGACACTAAGATGGCAGGCTTCTTGCCAACATCGACAGGTTTATTTTCTGAAATTTGGAAAGTAATCATAGAAACATTAGTTAATGCTCATAGTTTGCAAGAGGATGCTTTTCATCGCAAACTTATGCAAGAAACATTCCTTTTAAAGTGATGTGAAACACTCCAGTAGGGTGATCAAATAGAAATGTAGAAAAATCTTTCTCAGTGAGAGCTTTCCGATGAATGGCAACAAGCCGTATTTCCAACTAAATCCTGAAAAATTACCCATAATTCTGCTGTGGTTAACCCTTTACCCAACAGAACGGCCCTGTGCCAATGCATTCTCTTATATATGCGAGTCGACCATAGGTCGCCTCGCATATATAAGAGAATGCATTGGCTTAATACATTAAAAATTATAAAATTGTTAAAGAATGTAAGAAAAAATTCTAAAATTGTTAAAGAATGTAAGAAATGAAAGTGTCAATGACACTGTAGCTCAACTTAGGTAAGGGAATAATTTAATGGTTGACAGTAAATGGAGGAATAGGAAAGGTGCTAATTGAAATGTCTAACCTGTGCCAAAGGATTTAGTCATGCAAAGAGTAAAATCCAAGCTGGCGGCCATGTTTTTTGGCTGAATGACCTCAAAATGACTCGTTCCCGTCTACATGTCATTGTTAACATCCATGACAAATTTCATGAAGATCCGACTAAAGCTACGACCTGCAGCCCGCGCCAAAGGATTTAGTCATGTAAAGAGTAAAATCCAAGATGGCTGCTGGCGGCCATGTTTTTTGGCCGAACGACCCCAAAATAACTCGTTCCCATCTACATTTCAATATTAACATTCATGATTATCAGTCGAATAGTACGACCTGTAGCCCGCACCAATGGATTTAATTTTGAAATCCAAGATGGCCTCCAGCGGCCATGTTTTTTGGCTGAATAACCTCAAAAGGTTAGTGAAGTAATGATTTCCCATAGGCCTCAGTGTTAACATATAATGGCCTGCAGCCCTGACTATCCAAGAATTGTGATAAATGAGTAAAAGGTCACCGGAATTAGCATCTGCGCAAAGTTTCTGCATGAAAAAAATCATATCGTCGAGTATGGAATGTACCTTTAAATTTGGGATTTATAATCGAGAGTCAGAATAACCAGGGCTTACCTGACGCCAAGCATACACTTTAGGAACAAGACGGCTGTCAATCAAGACTAGAGTCAGAATTGCGTGAAAAAAATATTGACATTTTTTACCTCACACCAAAAAAATTTAATCTAGGAACCACGTACTTTACAATGTTCCAATGTTTTGTTTGGAGTCTGAAATTTCAAGAGGAGTGATTGCATGTATTTTATATGTTTAAATATCGAAACTACTATTAACCAACCAGAGCCCAGAATTTTTTTAATTCTCTCCTGCATCTTGGTCCAAAATCCGTTGGAGGGCGCTACCAATCGAATTACTTCACTGTAACCACTGTGTAGGAACTGTTACATCGGAAGTCGTTCTATCGCCGGTATTGTGATGGTTCTTGCCTGATTTGTTATGGTTCCTGATGCTTGAAAATAATCATTTTTGTGACAAAATCACGCATAATTATAGATATCTTGAATATATTATACTTTCCTGAATCATGAACAGAGGCTGCAGAAGTGCCGTGTTATCGAAACCTGAACTCGAAACCACAATTAACTCGGTATTAGCGAGTCAACGCGTAAATATCAACATGTTATCACTGAAAATCAAGCCACGTGGACACAATTTCTTTGTTTTTCGTGGCGTATAAAATATGAAACGCATTCTGAAGACAAACACTGACTATAAAGTATACCCGTGTTATTCTTTTGTAAAATAGCTAAGGAAGTATCCAGATAGGGGTTGATAATTGGGAGCTGTGACCTCGTAATCAACACGGGTGCGTGTTACGGTTCTATTTCAAACCAATCACGGCTGTGACGGTTCTGTACATGAGATTTATTCGAACGATTTCTGCACTTTGGTCCGAAAATCGTCTTGTTTATCTGACATTTTAAACCAGATAATGACTGTAGCTTATGTAATTTGCATAATAGAACAGGTATATTAAGAAATAACACAATAAATACCTAATACGGGAGATTAAGTGACATTAATAGGCAGAAATAAAATAATGAAAGTCCAGATGAGTATAGTATCATAATCATGCCCGCCTATTTAAATGACCAACGGTAATATAAATCTACTCTCAGGAGAATATGAGATGTTATATTCATTTACTTAATCTTGGCATTATTGAAAGATCCAGGTGTCAATGCTAGCGCATCATATTTCCTCCTCTGAAGTCCGCCTGATGGACATTTACACATGTTTGTCGCCCAGACATTAATATAACTTATGAAATCACGTTCAACTGAATCATTGATAGGTTATGACGTGATTGGGGTGGTGGAGGGACTTGTGGAGGAGGTGCTTAATTTGTGTCTATCCCCAACTTTGGTCAAAATGTTCAACAGTTCATAATTTCTTATCTTACAATAGATTGGTTTGAAATTTAACACCAACAATATGTTGAAATTGTTCTCTTAGTTTGATTTGACAACAATTTAATAGTGAGGAATTTGTCGTTTTTAGACCAACATTTGCATACTTTCCTACACTTTAAACATGTAATCAACCATATTTTACATATACAAATGGACACCTCTTCTTTAGAGTTGATCCAAAACTCATGATGGGTGGACAGGAAGTAGGGAGCAGGTGTGATCTAGTTTTCTATATCACATTTACCCCCCCCCCCCCCATAAATAATATATGTTCTCTCTCTCTCTCTCTCTCTCCCTCTCTCTCTCTCCATCTGTTGGGAACATTTCCAATCTTGTGGGGGTGGGGCGCCAGGTTGGAAACTTCCAACACTTGGGAATCTTGAAGCCAGTCTTGATGATTTTCAGGTTCAGATATCCAATTTTCTCACTGGACCCATGTATCCTGAGTTTCTTCCCCGGTTTGCATGGTGGCCAATCAAATGCTACTGATCAATTCACTTCAGAATGGCATACAATCTAGAACTATAATGTGTCATGCAGTTAGGAACGAGAGGCCGATCACGATCGGCAGATGTTAACCCATCCCTTGGCGATATAAATTTACTATGATCGGATAAATGAGAGTTTTGGTGTTGAATTATAGAGTATACTGTTTATGTACTATTATAGACAAATTTACATCACACAAATTATTGGAATTTATGGGTCACTGGCATTTATATAAGAGAATACACTCTTACAGGATCGGTAATGCTAAACCACCACAGCCAGCAATTGTGTTAGTTTTTTCAAATTGGTTTAACTTAAAAAAAATTGTTTTTAATTATTTAAAAAAAAGATTGGGAACCTTTTTATCAAAGTGTATCATAATCATCAATATCTAAATGAAACCAATGAAAGAGTCACTGACATTTTTTTTATTATTAATATTATAAAACATAAAAATAAAAAAAATAAAATTATTTTTTTCAAATTTGTTTTCGAAAAAGGGTCATAACTCCTTTAAATAAATTGGATCGAAACAATATTCAAACTCAAACTGTATTGTGGGCTGAGAAACTCATATACAAAATTTGGTTCCGATCAAATAGAAAATGTTAGAGTTATCGCATTATGCCTAAAGTGTACTTGCAGAGTACAAGAAAAATATATCAAACCTGGTGTGCCCCTTTAATATTTCAATTCACATTTGTAATCAATTGAAATTAATGTCCAACAAATCTACTAAACACAATCACATTATTAATCTCCAATAGTAATGCTATTAAACAATGAAACCAGATTATGCCTTTAAGATGGAATTTAAATAACCATGCATATAAAATATATAGTAGAAACATTCCATCTATGCTATCCCCAGCATATGGCCAGAGATACTTTATAGAGTATAAAGTATATACAGAGATAGTATATGATATGGCCAACACATGCTAGTAGTTAATTATCTCAATGCAAGACAGAGAGACAATTCATGGCATTGTAACTGGATACTAACTATGTGTGAGAAGACAAATTCAAACCTGATTTATTAGATTCTATTTGGACAGTGCAACTGGGTATCTTTGATATATTTTAGCCATAAATAAAATAATCAAAAGACCATAACTCCATTAAAATATATCGGATCAAACCCATATTCGAACTCGACCTGTATTTGGAGTTGAGAAACTCACATACAAAATTTGGTTCCTATCAGTTGAAAAATTGTAGATTTATCGAAACATGCATGAATTCTATGTCAAAGGGCCATAACTCCATTAAAAAATATTGGATCAAACCCATATTCGAACTCGATCTGTATTTTGGGCTGAGTAACCCATATACAAAATTTGGTTTCGATCGGATAGAAAATGTTTGAGTTATCGCATTACTCGTAAAGTGTCTACGGACAGACAGACGGACAGACAGACAGACGGACAGACGGACCAACGACGAGTGGTCAATCCGGGCAACGACACTATGTTTACCATACTATGGTATGGGTAAACATAAAAACCAAAGCCCAGGCCTTGTGCATGAGTTTGGTCTGTTTCAAGGGGATGGCGCGGTTGGAAATTCCACGGTGGACGCCCAACATTGGAGACCCTCCAGCCCACGTCCCTGCTCACTTGACATGTTATCAGCGTGGAATAATAATGTGCCTTATAATAGCCAGGTTCAGACACCCATAACACTGATTTCTAATGATTCATTTGTATGAATGTTTAGCTAATAATTCAAACAATCTGTTACTGCATGTTGAATTTAATAGCTGAGCATTCCTACAAATGAATCAATAGGATTAAAGTCGCTGCTGATTACAGCACATTTAGTCACGAAATGGCGCGGTTGGAAATTCCACGGTGGACGCCCAACATTGGAGACCCTCCAGCCCACGTCCCTGCTCACTTGACATGTTATCAGCGTGGAATAATAATGTGCCTTATAATAGCCAGGTTCAGACACCCATAACACTGATTTCTAATGATTCATTTGTATGAATGTTTAGCTAATAATTCAAACAATCTGTTACTGCATGTTGAATTTAATAGCTGAGCATTCCTACAAATGAATCAATAGGATTAAAGTCGCTGCTGATTACAGCACATTTAGTCACGAAAGGATTAACATCCATATAATAATATTTGTAACTGCATTATTCTTTTCTCTTTTTTATATGTTACTGCTTGTTGAACTTAATAGCTAAGCATTCCTACAAATTAATCAATAGGATTCAAGTCAATTCTCATTACAGCGCATTTAGTAACCAAAGGTTTAACATCCATATAATAATATTTGTAACTGTAGGGTTCTTTGCTTTTTAGCTCAACTTACTTTTGTAAGTTTGAGCTATTGCCATGGTTTGGCGTCCGTCGTCCGTGTGTGCGTGTGTGTCCGTCAACAATTTCCTTTGGCGTGGGCTACAGGTTGTACCTTTGGTCTGATCTTCATGAAATTTGTCATGAATGTTGACATTGACATGTAGATGGGAACGAGTCATTTTGGGGTCATTCGGCCAAAAAACATGGCCGCTGGCAGCCATCTTGGATTTCAAGATTCAATCCATTGGCGCGGCCTACAGGTCGTACTGTTCATCTGATCATTATGAAATTTGTCATGAATGTTGACATTGACATGTAGATGGGAACGAGTCATTTTGGGGTCGTTCGGCCAAAAAACATGGCTGCCAGCAGCCATCTTGGATTTTACTCTTTGCATGACTAAATCCTTTGGTGCGGGCTACAGGTCGTTGTTTTGGTCGGAAGTTTATGAAATTTGTCATGGATGTTAACACTGTCATGTAGATGGGAACGAGTGATTTTGGAGTTGTTCGGCCAAAAAACATGGCCGCCAGCAGCCATCTTGGATTTTACTCTTTGCATGACTTAAATCCTTTGGCGCAGGCTACAGGTTGTACCTTTGGTCTAATCTTTATGAAATTTGTCATGAATGTTGACATTGACATGTAGATGGGAACGAATCATTGTGGGGTCATTCGGTCAAAAAACATGGCCGCTGGCGGCCATCTTAGATTTCAAAATTCAATCCATTGGCGCGGGCTACATGTCGTACTGTTCGTCTGATCATCATGAAATTTGTCATGGATGTTAATATTGACATGTAGATGGGAACGAGTGATTTTGAAGTTGTTCGGCCAATAAACATGGCCGCCAGCAGCCATCTTGGATTTTACTCTTTGCATGACTAAATCCTTTGGCGCGGGCTACAGGTCGTAGCTTCGATCGGAACATCATGAAATTTGTCATGGATGTTAACAATGACATGTAGATGGGAACGAGTCATTTTGGGGTCGTTCGGCCAATAAACATTGCCGCCAGCAGCCATCTTGGATTTTACTCTTTGCATGACTAAATCCTTTGGCGGGGCTACAGGTCGTAGCTTTGAATGGAACATCATGAAATTTGTCATGGATGTTAACAATGACAAGTAGATGGGAACGAGTGATTTTGGGGTCGTTCGGTCAAAAAACATGGCCGCCAGCAGCCATCTTGGATTTTACTATTTGCATGACTAAATCCTTTGGCGCGGGCTACAGGTTGTACCTTTGGTCTGATCTTTGTGAGATTTGTCATGAATGTTGACATTGACATGTAGATGGGAACGAGTCATTTTGGGGTCATTCGGCCAAAAAACATGGCCGCTGGCAGCCATCTTGGATCTCAAGATTCAATCCATTGGCGCGGGCTACAGGTCGTACTGTTCGTCTGATCATCATGAAATTTGTCATTGATGTTAATAATGACATGTAGATGGGAACGAGTGATTTTGGGGTCGTTCGGCCAAAAAACATGGCGGCCAGCAGCCATCTTGGATTTTACTCTTTGCATGACTAAATCCTTTGGCGCGGGCTACAGGTCGTTGTGTTGGTCGGAAGTTTATGAAATTTGTCATGGATGTTAACACCGACATGTAGATGGGAACGAGTGATTTTGGGGTCATTCGGTCAAAAAACATGGCCGCCAGCAGCCATCTTGGATTTTACTCTTTGCATGACTAAATCATTTGGCGCGGGCTACAGGTTGTACCTTTGGTCTAATCTTTATGAAATTTGTCATGAATGTTGACATTTACATGTAGATGGGAACGAATCATTGTGGGGTCATTCGGCCAAAAAACATGGCTGTCAGCGGCCATCTTGGATTTCAAAATTCAATCCATTGGCGCGGGCTACAGGTCGTAGCTTTGGTCAGATGGTCATGAAATTTGTCATGAATTATAACAATGACATGTAGATGGGAACGAGTCGTTTTGGGGTCATTCGGTCAAAAAACATGGCCACCAGCATTTTACTCTTTGCATGACTAAATCCTTTGGCGTGGGCTACAGGTCATACCTTTGGTCTGATCTTTATTAAATTTATCATAGATGTTAACACTGACATGTAGATGGGAACGAGTGATTTTGGAGTCGTTCGGCCAAAAAACATGGCCGCCAGCAGCCATCTTGGATTTTACTCTTTGCATGACTAAATCCTTTGGCACGGGCTACAGGTTGTACCTTTGGTCTAATCTTTATGAAATTTGTCATGAATGTTGACATTGACATGTAGATGGGAACGAATCATTGTGGGGTCATTCGGCCAAAAAACATGGCTGCCAGCGGCCATCTTGGATTTCAAAATTCAATCCATTGGCGCGGTCTACAGGTCGTACTGTTCGTCTGATCATCATGAAATTTGTAGGTCGTAGCTTTGGTCAGATCTTCATAAAATTTGTCATGGATGTTAACATTTATACGTAGATGGGAACAAGTCCTTTTGGGGTCAATTGGCCAAAAAAAATGGCCACCAGCAGCCATCTTGTATTTTACTCTTTGAATCACTAAATCCTTTGGCGCAGGTTAGACATTTCAATTAGCACCTTTCCTATTCCTCCATTTACTGTCAACCATTAAATTATTCCCCTACCTAAGTTGAGCTACAGTGTCATTGACACGTTCATTTATATCTTCTATTAAAAATTCAGAGATCCCAATAGTCAATCTAAAATATGATTGAGTGAAAGGTTACCGTGCTTGTATATGCTTTAATAGCTGCATATTCTAGAATTCTATAATTAACACAGATAATCAGCATCCAGCAAGCGGATGCCCGACATAAAGTTCATAAACTGCGTAATCAGAACATTGTAAACGAACTTTTAACGTCTTATGTTTGGCTTTTTGTTGAGTAAAATACGTCTACGAAAATAGACAACACTAGCCGATGTGCACCCTCTTCGTCCGGGCTATTTAGGGATTTATTTGTGATCGTCTCCGCCTGGACAAATTATTGTTCGATCGGCCCGGAAACATGCCTATATGATCGAATATTGTCAAGGTCAAGGACACGGTCACACGTGAAATTGGACCCACCCATATTGTTCCCGGGATCAAAGTAGGCCTATATACATTATACCAAATTTGAATCGGATCGGTAGAGGTCCAGAAACATGCCTATATGAGCGAAGTCAAGGACACGGTGAGTCGCAAGTGAAATTGGACCTGCCCATATCGTTCCCGTGATCAAAGTAGACCCAGCTACCAAATTTGAGTGGGATCGGTCGAGGTCCAGAAACATGCCTATATATATGAGCATATTCGAGCTAGGTCAAGGTCAAGGACGCGGTCGCACGTGAACTTGGACCCGCCCATATTGTTCCCCGGATCAAAGTTGGCTTACACACCAAATTTTAGTCAGATCGGTCGAGCAGTTTTTCGAGTCTAGAACATACATACATACATACAGAAGTTCCAAAACATATAATAGGAAATAAAATACAAGACAGATAACTCTATGAAATTTCACTATTGTTAACCTGCTATTGACTCATGAAATTTTTGGGCCTGCAAAACGCGTTATTTTTCAAACTAGCTGGCGACATTGTGAATTTTGATAGGCGTAACACAGGTTGTTGAATAAGCATAGAAAGGCAGTGTAATTCATCGAAATTAATGACAAGTGGTGCAAATTTCAACTTACTGCATAGTTTGTTGTGTTTATCTTTGTATACTTTCACAAAATTGGCAATTTGAACCATGTACCGTGGCAAATATTAGTCATAGTTTCACCTGTATAGAACGATTAAATGGGGAGAGAACCGACTCGATCAGGAGAGAACCCAAACAATTATCAAAATTCGTGGTTTTTGTCGTTGTTATGACTCGCACAATGAAAGTTTCATTATTAACACGCTCCTTGGTGCCCCAGATTGTGATGGGATTGAAAATAACTACCAGTAATCGAATTATAACCTAGATGCCTCAAAATTGCGTTTTACTGACTGTCAAAAAGTCGTGAAAATGTATAATTTCGATCAGCAAGAACTGTCACAAATCAGTCAAGAACCATCACAAACCGGCGATAGAACGACTTCCGATGTAATAGTTCCTACACCGTGACTGTAACCAAAAGGACTCGTTCCTGACTACATGTCATTGTTAACATCCATGACAAATTTCATGAAGATCCGACTAAAGCTACGACCTGTAGCCCGCACCAAAGGATTTAGTCATGCAAAGAGTAAAATGACAGGAACGACCCCAAAATGACTCGTTCCCATCTACATGTCAATATCAACATCCATGACAAATTTAATGATGATCAGACGAATAGTACTACCTGTAGACCGCGCCAATGGATATAATTTTGAAATCCAAGATGGCCACCAGCGGCCATGTTTTTTGGCCGAATGACCCCAAAATGACTCGTTCCCATCTACATGTCAATGT
Organism: Siphonodentalium dalli; assembly: GCA_032622095.1. NCBI lineage: Eukaryota > Metazoa > Mollusca > Scaphopoda > Gadilida > Siphonodentaliidae > Siphonodentalium > Siphonodentalium dalli. Next base: position 66,698,327 of record CP136063.1, on the reverse strand, counting down.
CAACATTCATGACAAATTTCATAAAGATCAGACCAAAGGTACGACCTGTAGCCCACGCCAAAGGAAATTGTTGACGGACACACAGACGACAACCCATGGCAATAGCTCAAACTTACAAATGAGTTGAGCTAAAAACGTGGCGGCCAGCAGACATTTTAGATTTAATTGAAATCTATCCGCAGACTGCAGCCCTTGCATATATAGAAGAAATGTTTTGTAAATTTACAGGCATGATTAGGATCACCTCCAGATGAGAGCTATCGAATTTGAATTATTTTTCGATGAAAAACATGGCCATGGCAGCCATATTTTATTTTACTCTTTGCATGACTAAATCCTTTGGCACACCCTACAGAGCACATCCCTCATCCGATCTTCCCCAAACCACCTTCTGGATCCTTAGGGTGACCACTAGATGGGAGCCATCAAATTTTTCTGAATTTCTTAAAAAACATGGCCACCATCAGTCATCTTGGATTTTACTCTTTGAATGACTAAATCCTTTGGCACACCTTACAGTTCACATCTCTTAACTGATCATCACTGAACTTCATATGGAACTTCAGGGTTACCTCTCCATGGGAGCCATAATTTTTTTCTGAAATTCGTAAAAAAAACATGGCCGTAAGCATCAGGATTTCAAATTTGAATCCATCGGAACAGCCTGCATTTATTGGAGAATTATTTAGAAATTTTGCAGGCATGTTTAGGATCACCTCTGGATGGGAGCCATCAAATTGTAACGATTTTTTATTAAAAACATGGCCATCAGCAGCCATCTTGAATTTTACTCTTTTGCACGACTAATTATTTTGGCACACCCTGCAGACCACATACCTCATCTGATCGCTGAAGTTTCATTGGCACTTTCATTTTAGGTGTTGATAAAGCGAAGAACTTTCTATAGATGTTCATATAATTGCAGCCTAAATACTGTATTGCAAATTTTCACTCGGAAACGTTTCAATGTTATTACTGATACAGTATAACCTCTCCAAACCGAATCCCTCTCCATATTGAACAATTTGTCCGGTCCCGAATTCACCAAAGTGCATTCTGATTAAAATTACCTCTGTAAACCGGAAACTCTATTCCGAACATCGGACAGCTTTTCTAGTCCATTAAGTGAACGAATACATTAATTTCTACCTCCAAATCCAAACACGGAAATCGACACCAACCGAACACACATCACACATGTTGATTTGCCATACTTGATGCCGAGCCCTTATTGGCTTTGGTGAAAACTGGGGATCCTTTAGAAGTTTAAATCTGTGGTCAACATTAAACGATGGCCCATTCATTGTGACAGGTTGATTAAACCTGTATTGGTGACCGTACACTGCCCTCATGTACTTTTAGTGAGCTTCATTATAGTTTGGACAGTGGTCGTAAAAGTAGGAGTCCATGCACCTCGGCAAGATGATTGATGTAAAGACAGTGTCAGTGCTCTATTCTCTGAAATCACTTAATGAGTGAAATAAGCAGTTATCTAATCGGACACCTGCTGTTATAATCCGGTTCAAAGAATTCGCCAAACAAAGACAGCTAATTAAATTGTTGCACATATACAACAGTATGAAACTGCAATATATGTGCTACATTAACATTGTCAGCAACATTTTCGAATCGCCGTAAAATTTACTGGTTTCCATGTATTATGTCTTAATATACCATGTTTAGAATTCTTATATACCGAATTTTATCTGTTATTTATATTTTATTTGGTACTTTTTTAAATAAAGTTAAATTAATCAATAATCAGTTGGTTGTGCATGCTTCAACAACTCTTAGTGATGATCAATGTCAAAAAAGTCCAATCGTAGTGTGATTTTTCTATAAACCGAGCACCTCTCTAAACCGGCTTATTACGCCACCTAGTGTGGTGTTACTAGCATTTGGTTTTTTTTATATCGCATGGAGTACAGGGCGAATGTATTCTTGGAGATTGTTTGTACCTTACTCAATCGTACCGATATAATCACGTAGATGCCGAAATTGTAAAGTTAACGCCAGCGGTGTATAATACGTTTATGAAAATATGATAAATCCTATCGATAGAGTCAGGACAGGCTCAAATTGTAAACTTAAAGTCACCGGTGTAATAATATGTTGTCGAAAATATAAATAATCTGATAGCCTGAAAATATTGTATAACCTATTGGGAGCCCATAATAAATGGGAATAACCTATTGGGAGCCCCTGCTGTATTTTATGGAGATTGTTTGTACCTTACTGAATCGTACCGATATAATCACGTAGATGCCGAAGTTGTAAAGTTAACGCCACTGGTGTATAATATGTTTATGATAAATCGTATCGATAGAGTGAGGACAGGCTCAAATTGTAAACTTAAAGTCGAAAATATAAATAATCTGATAGCCTGAAAACATTGTATAACCTGTTGGGAGCCCCTGGTGTAGTGAACTGAATTATGGGTAATTTTAATTGGAGTGCGCATGTCTGTTTTTTTTGTAGTAACGGCCATCTTTTATTTTCTGCATGCGCAGTCTATATGCGTTCTTTTGGGGAAATTCGCTATTTTGGTTAAGTGAAACAATGGTATGAGTTCAATGTTTGTTTGTATATAAGAAAGTATATTGAATTTTGGAGGCCGACAATTGTATCTATTTGAAGATTAAAAGTTGCTTGTGTGTATTTAGCTGTGCATGGTTCGTTAATTAGGCCAGCCTATTGTCATATTAGAACGTCTCCAATAACATACAACCTCTCTGCAGTTAACATTGTGAATTTGGCAACAGTCCAAGCAGGCCCTCTAATGGAGCACTGTGAATTTGGCAACAGTCCAAGACACGTGGGGTATATATAGAATACACACGTAGTGTTTCTGAATACCAAATTTACACCACGAGTGGGATTGATGGTTTACCACACGAGCTTTAGCGAGTGTGGTAAATCATCAATCCCACGAGTGGTGTAAATTTGGTATTCAGAAACACTACGTGTGTATTTTGTTTATACCATGACCGGTACAGGAGCAACAACTGCTATGAAATCGAAATAAACCCACTTAAATTAAGATGATTCTGTCGCACCATTCACAATCATCCCCGTTGTGTTCCCCACACTTGGCCGTACATCGACGTACACTATCACAGCTGATCAGGCGTATTGATACATTGAATTAGGTCAACATTCAATTGTACGAATATGGTATCATTGTAGCCAATTCACAATAAACTGTAATCATGATGAAACCGCCATAAATAAACAACATGAATATATATATGGGAATACGAATTTAATGAATATAAATATAACACATTGCGGGAACTTTTTTTTCTCCGCCGTACAGTGAACAGGAAACCACGAAAGTCATTTTGAAATCCACCGTTTGTTGTTCGAGTTTTTTACGTCTATTTCTTGAAATATATGTTCAATTTGTTGATCTGGATGTGATTTCCACGGAAATAACTGTTCGTTTTTATCGCATTAGTGAGTATAATATTCAATTGAATTGAAAGTATCAAATTGTTTTCATCGCGAGGCGCTACATTTTAAAAATAGAGTGATTTTGATCGAGGTCATGGAAGGTTAATGAAAGGTCAACTCGGATGTAGTTCTACTATGGGTATAAACTTTAACCATTGAAATGCCATTAAAACGTGTTACCCACAGTAGAAACGTGTTACCCACGGTCGGACTCCTGTTCACACACACACAGTAGGGTGTACAGCACAAATATATTATATAGCATGTTTGTACACAGTACAATAGGGAGTCATGGTATAAAATAACTGAACACCTGTGGCCAACTTGATCTCCAGAATGTTTTTAAGTGGAAGGGACAGTGTAGTGGGGTGGGGGTGGAAGTTAGATTTTGAGTGTGTATGATTCACAACTTTTGTAAAAAAAAGTTAATGCACATGTAGTTGGAAATTTCATACATTATTACACTACAACATAAAGGTTAAAATACATGGTTACCATTGCCTGGTATCCCAACTAGTAATTATTGTCCCCATTATGATGGGGACGGGGATCGAATGATGGAGGTATTTTGAGGGGGTGGGAGTCACAACTGTTATAAAGAATTTTAACAGTTGGAAATTTCATACATGATTACACTAACTTTTTGTCCCCATTTATTTTACTGCTGTCTTGTTTGTTACTGTATTCCTGATATGGAAATAATAAAGAGCATTTATTACGCCACCTGTGGTGTATCTAGCTGCTGAGATTTTGATATTGCGTGGTGGACAGGGCGAATGCATTGTGGGGCTTTTATTTATAGAGTTGGAAATTCCGTTTATTTAAAAGTCGGAACTACGCGACCAGTAGGCCAAGTCCAGTAAAACGGTTCGTTATAGGTGCTGGTTGTTATTGTTATTTTAACGGAATTCTGAGTTGGTCATTCGCGAAACCAATATATTTTATATTCTATAATTAAAACCGTGGGTATATAATATATGATCCTCTTTATGGATATTGTAGGAAGGTAAATTTAGCTAAAGCGGTGGGATATCTTGCAAGACAACACATTTCGGTTTGCGCTATAACTGCTCAATGTTTTAAGGTGTTACACAACGTCTGATAAAAAGAGTTCTATCGGGAATATTCACACTATTTTTTCAGAGAACATGCATAGAGTAAACATAGTCCTATCGGACTATCGTAAAGTAGTTCCGTTTAATTCGGGATTAATTAACCCTCAGACTGCCGAAACTGCCGACAATAAATTCGCTTGTTCGTGTCCGCCGAAAATCAAACTTGCCTGTTTAGAGGTCCCATTTTCGTGGCTAATGGTGATAGAATCACAATTTTTCAGTCAAATTCATGGATAAATTACATTACACTTAATCGGCTTATGTCCGCGGCCATAAACCTGCGTTTTGATAACAATTTATTTGAGACAAACTGTTGCGCGGGTATCAGTCGGCGCTTATCGGTTGAAGTTATTATGATCGTGCAGCCTGCGCGTGCAACAAGTGTTCAAATACAACAGAAGAAAAAAATACTATGTCAAATAAATAACGTCATCAATGGACAGACAAGTTTCATTTCCGCGGGACACGAAAAAGCGAATTTAATGTCGTCAGTTTCGGCAGTCTGAGGGGTTTAATTAATCTCCTTTACGATATCCCGATAGGACTATATTTACACTATGTTCTCTGAAAAAAAATGGTGGGAATATTCCCGATAGAACTATTTTTATCAGACGTTTTGTAACACATTAAAACATTGAGCAGTTAGCGCAATTTTCTGGAATTTCGGACTATTTCGTCTATAAAAATACGATGAGCAACTGAAAATGTTTTTCAACATTCTGGAAGGGGTAGATGTCCAGGTATATATGTTTAAAATTTCACGCATAAACTATGACAGATAACAAAGTTATAATTAGTTTTATAGGCCCACCATAAATCCCCTATAATAAACGCATGCCCCCGTAAGCACATGGCTTTGCTGTGGATGCTTTCGTTCCCAGCATGCATCATTCTCGCTATCTGTAAAATGTCTATGAACAATGGCTGTGCCACGCACTCTTAGCTTTGATCCGCATTTAGAAGCATTCTGGTGTGGCGAATGAGAAACCTGCAGTAATTTATAAGCCGTAGTTCATTGTAATAATTTGAAGAATTACTTATCTTAACGGAATTCTGAGGCGGTCCATTCATGTAACCAATATATTTTATATTATGATTTATATTTATGGCTAATAATACGATCTTGGTGGCGTTACCATTTCTGACTATGGTTTTCTTGTTCTCACTTTGCCGACGAGCCTGCAAAAATATCGCCGGCAAGGTGTGATCGTCGCGCCTATAGTCTGTATTAATTAAATAACAGTTTTCCGGCTCCCGTTTGCAATGTTGTTTTAGCATGCCGCTAAACGAGTTTCACATGAGTCGTCATCAGATGAGCGATTCTCATGTTCACTCAGTGAAATAGTAGTAATCTTTTATTCGTATTGAGCGATCGTATTGAGCTATAAAAACCCCCATGTCTCTCCAAAGTTGATCATATTCAATGTTCTATCTTCATCATGGCAAGTTCTCTAGTAAATGTATTCTTCATCGCTAACAATTAAGGAGGCAAACACCTGGTCTTCAACGACTTCAAATTCCGCATCAAGTTACGTCGATCCGAGAATGTCCACTGGGTGTGTTGTAAGAATGGATGTGGTGCCACCATCAACACAAAGAACGAGATAGTTAGTTCTTCAATGAGTCAACACAACCATCTAGCCGATTCTGACCAGGTACGACACATGCATTTTCTTATTTCAAATTCTTATAAAGAGCATCCATTCTTCTCTAAACAAAACGCCAGACAATAAAGAGCGTTCTAATTTATAATAATATTTAACTGATATATCTATATACAAAAAATAGACATCAAATCTAATTTTATTTCTTTTTAACAGGTTATGGTTGATGCCTTGTACTAGAAGAACGGGAAGAATATATGGAAACAACAGACCGCCCAATCGACGACCGCGTGACAAAGTTTTCCGATTATGTGACTATGCAGTGGGTTGAAGGTGACGAAGGCCGTACCATGTGGAATCACTATAATACAACCGGCCCCCGGACCACAAACCACGTCGAAGGGTGGCACAGAAAACTTCAAGGTTATATAGCAGCTTCAAAACCAAATATATTCGACATGATCGACCAAATTAAAAAAGAACAAGCCTATATACAGAATCGACGATACTTCAACAGACTGGTGGCGGCAGAGTTCAACCACAGAGAAGAAAATATCGGGCGGTCAACGCGTCTCAGACATTTCAAGAGAATATTCAAGGAAAACGAGATCGACGTTGTAGATTACTTAGATTCAATCGCTAAATTAGTTCGCCATTGAGCTTTTTGTTAAAGTATTTTCGTGTATTTGTTATATGTTTTTTATATCCTTGTATGTATTTTATTAATTATTTTGAATCAATAAATAAATAAAACATGACATAGATTATTTCCTGACATCAACATTGAATCAGCACCAAAGGTTCCAAAACCCTCGTTCCCAAATTGACAAATCATTAAAAACCTACAAAAAGAGAGGACAAACCATTAAAACACCAAAAGAAAAGAGGAATAGACTATAAGCGGCAACTGATTGAAGTAAGGGATTATTGCCACCTCGTGCAGGTACCCCCGGAAACAATAGCCATCGGCAAAGTGAGATGCTCCCCCTCTAAACCGAATAGAAGGGCTGGTCCAAAGGATGTTGGGTTTGGAGAGGTTTTACTGGATTGTCATTGCAAAATTTTGAGTCAAATTTCAACACATTTTTAATGCAAATTCTATCAGCCCACAAGCAAGAATGCATTTTTGTAATTTGACCCAAGTTTTGATTGGATATTTAAAAGTGCTCATCGGAGAATTAAAAATAATAATTACCGGTAGACTTCTGAGATAGCTACGCCATACATTTTTGTTCAAGAACACTGAAATTCATTTTTGCAACTTGTTCATCTTATTCTAATCAGTATTAAAAAAGAAAATTTCCCCAACATCCTCACTTTTTTCAGCTAGCAACAACCTTGCAGCTAGCTGCCTATGGATCATTGCACCTTATTACCCATGAAGCCCCATGAAAGCCCCCTGAAACAAATATAGAACACAGATCAGTCTTCATTTGGGTTTATTAGGATTTGTTTTGTTTAGTTTACACATTATACCACAATTGTCGCAAGTGAATTAACCGCAAATATCTGCGATAAAAAACTAACATTTGTTTAAATCACAGCTTTATCAGAACAGATAACATATGCAGCTTCATTTGTAGGGCAGCCTCATTTCATGGAATTATATCAGTAGATGAGGCAGAGAATCAATGATGATTTCACAATAACACATACATATGAGAAATCATTCAGAACTCAATCAGAAAAACAAGCAGATAAATGGCCGTTATACACAATCCAGTACAACTTGCAAGGTCCATTTTACATCGGATATGCAGTGACTATCTCTATCCAGCATTTGGACGAACACATAATCTAAACTTTTTTATGTCAATTTGCATGAAAACCATCACACAATTCAAATCCAGAACATCCATTTTAATTTTCCAGAACAGTCGTGAAGAATCAGTTGCTCACACTTCTGCAATAAAGAGTGGTCTATAGAAAACATTTCTGAAATAATTTCCTTGAGATAATGTTCCTTAACACATTCCTGGAAATCAAATCAACAGTTGGTTTCTTCTTTCATTAACATTTGTCAGTTGTCACAGAATGAGCTGTGATTATAGCAGGTTTGATTTTTCACACAATGCTTTGAAAGCTAACAAATTGATTACAATAGCTGATTAAAAAAAACAAAAGTAGATAATTCACCAAAACTCTTTTGCATTAGTCCAATTAAATATATGAGAAGAAACACTTAGAATTTACATTGAAACCTTTCATATAGTATATCGGTAATTAAGGATCCAATATGTTACTACTAATATAATGTTCAAATTGTCATATTATAATTGCCGAAAAAATAAATTACAACAATCATTAGTGTAGCATTGAGTTGGCCCACTAAAAGTTTACAATTAATTCCACAATACAATATTCATAAATATTGTACAATATACATCCTTTAGTCAACACGTACAACCCTTTGACCGCGTGAGTGGTTGACACAAGATGCAATTTCATTGGACATTTCTTTCAACTCTTTTGCCAATGAATTAACATGTGTATTTTCTGAATCGAAAACCAGTTCGCATCCATTGTTTTCCATAGCAATGTCCACTGGCCTCAAATTATGAGCATTATGCAGACTTTTAGGGAGACCTATCTGGAAAAGGTCATACTGTCAAGTTGGTTGGAAGTTTATGAAAGGTTTCAAAAGCTCATTCCAAGAGTTCGGTGATGCAGTCCTTCCCTTGAGCAGGATTGTTTGGGTAACAAATTATTCCTTATATTATCACATATTTAGTTCACACTTGGCAAATTATTCAAATCATGTCAGCACTTAAATTCACTGGTTGATAATGCTAGAATTGAAAATATAAATTGGACTAAACTGGTTACATTCTCATAAGGAGTTCTATTAGTATTAATTTACGAAAAATACCTGGGAATCGGTGATCACAACATACTTTGAGATGGACACATACACTAAAAACAGTCATTGTGAAATTTCGTCATAAACTCAGAACTTTTACCATATTTGTTTTTAATTTGTTGACAATTGAGTTCACAAAGCCAAACAACACTGACAATTATTGAGAAGTGTTTACTTCATTGCTATCCACATTTGAAAGCATATAAATCAGATAGTGATTACCACTATTTACACCCAACGGCATGAATATGAGAGCAATTGCCCATCTCGTGGGAAGGACTAGTGATGACTAACCTGATTAAAAAACAATAAATATAAGCAATCAAAGCACAAATTAACCAATCATGATTGATGACTATGAAACCTAGTATCCTTCAGCATCACGAACAACGGATGTCTGAGAGTAGAAAGCATGATTAAGTTTGATTCTTCTGGAGCAAGTTTGTCACCGGGATAGTTTTGATTGAGATGCAATGCATAGAGGATTCTGAAAGAATGCATTGCCCAATGCCCAAGAAGTAGAAGTAAACTGGCAAAACAATTCATCATCAGTAAGTTTCCCAGTTCTCTACAAACAGATTTGTGAATAGCACCACAATTCTAAGGTTAACTACATGTATACTTCAAAGGAAATGTTTTGAAATAGGGAAGGTATTGTTTCCAATTCATTTTGTTGATATGAGCATTTTACGTTCTAGGGCTGCAATGATACATCGCGGTTTCGGCGATTTGCAGTACATGCAGACGGTACGATTCACGGTTCGATATGTTTTCGATTCGGTTTTTGTATTACTGTATTTTATTATTTCTTTTAATATTTAACTATCTATAGTTGATACGACACAATACCATCGCTAATATTGATTTTGTTTAGTTAAGTAACGTATTTAATTAAAAACCTCACTCGAGGAAACTCGTGACAAGCTATAAGTGTTTCCGTAACCTTCAGTACATTCGAGGTCACTGTTGGAGAAATTCCAGGATTTATATTTAGTGCGTGGAAATAAAACATGGATGGTGATGGTCAAATAATCAGGCCTCATCAATTTCAATGAACATTTTCCATTTCATCTGAGTGGTTGCTATATTTTGAAACATTATAATGGATGTATTTTGAGCAGTCAGACAATAATAATATAAACAAACTAAGTCTGGTCAGCGCACTTATTGAGATGTTTGATATATTATTGTTCTTAATATATTGTTACATGTAGTTCAATATTAATTTCTACATTTCGTACTGTACATTCTAGCATTTTAGTTTAATATTAAAGTTGTAACTCAAATAATTGACAAATTATCCAAAATCAAAGCTACCTACATCAGTACATGTTCGTATAGCGATAAGTATCTCACTGTGACATGGGCGTATCGTTGCAGCCCTATTACGTTCTTGAATTCATACCAAAAAACAAACAAAAATTCAATTATTTCCAATTAAGAAATAGATATAATTTATTTAAGCAGTATTAGATCCCTTGTTTTTTTGCACAGGAAAAAAACTGCAAATAAAACACCATCAATATTAATGAAATGATTTAAAGATTGGCCCAGTGATAACTATGAAAGGAAGAGAAAGAGAGGTAGAGGAACAAGCAAGAGAATAAGTAGGAGAGAAACAATTGATGCCAATAATCAGGTCTCACACAACTCAGCATGAAACATATTATTTAACTACTGCAGTCATATCAAGCTATTTACTGGTCTGCAAATACTAAAATTGGGGAGGGGGTATAAACAATTAAAAGTACAAAGTACATATTATGACACTTTTGTTTGCTGACATTATTGTTAACAGAAGAGTTCTCTAACCCAAGGATATAAATCCCGTTATTTCTCAGATAAATTTGTGTCTTTTGGTTTATATTAGTCTGACAGTTTCATTCCTATTGTTTCTTGTTCAATGATTAGTTAGGTTGCATCAGACCTGATAATGGTACAATGGAAGATGAAGTTAGATTATGCATCAAACAGGCAATCAAGAATTAGTAAACCTGCAATAGAGTATCAATCAAACTTGTTTAACAGCTCAGCTGATCAACAAAATGATAAACAAATGTCATATCGAACTATTCCCATTCCCCAACCATATAGCTGTCAATGCAGATTGGCATCAACATATCAACAAATTGACCAATCAGCACCAAAGCAAAACATCAAAGGTTAAGCATGTGGCAGTACAGACTCTCCACCAGTGACACAGCTGAACCTGGAGATATAATTTGCATAAACAAAGTGAATAATAGATCTTATATTTGCCAGTTAAAAGTTTTTTTTTTTTTTTATGTACATGTAAAAATTTAATTGATTTGAGTGACAGATGTAGTCAATATTTGTCAATGGATTTCAAATGAGATAAACATTATGTTCCATTTAAATACACTATTTAAAGTGATAGCACATTTTTTAATTAAGTTCAGTTACCAGTTTTATTTCTGCTTATGTATTCTGCAAATTTTTCAGCTGCTCAGGTTCAGCTTTGGATCAACTTCGGTCCACATTAACTGACAAGCAGATGCTTTATGGAGAGGGGGAGCTGCAGATCCCATATCCTTAGCCTCTATCGTTAAATCAAGCTTGAACATACTAAATGGAAGCAACCAACAATTGCAATGAAATGACACATATACATCAATAACCCTTTACATTAACGATCACCAACCTACCAAGAACTAGCATTCATTCATATTAAAATTGGAAAATATCCACTGTCTTATTGTCTCGACTGATAAGTTCCTACCCAAATGATAAGTTCCTACCCAAATTGTGAACAAGATTTCATCGTCTTCACCAACCAATTAAATCGATTGTGAAAGACATTGATGAAGTTCCAAGCCATGCGTCTTGTGTACACACACTCGATCATGGAGAGTAGTTTATGTCAGAGTCTATCCTGCTAGTATTGTCAGGAGCCATCATGAATCGCAATATTACTGGACATAAAAACATTGTATATTGACCATCATCTGTTGATCCATCATATACCATGATCCATGGAAATGCAGATTTCGCTTGGAAGAGATTTATGTGTGCAATAGCAGACAATGAAATAACGAAGAATCCATTTCATTTTGATAGCTATTCAGATTTGTCTGTAAAAATGGAACTGGAACATCATTTGTTTTAACCCAAAAAATGTTTTTCTCAATGTAAACCAGGTTTCTGAACAACAGTTTACAGTAGTAAAATGATTAATAGCGACATCATGCCATTTGCAAGCATGAAGACTGTAAAATATACTTTCATATTTACACTTAGAAAATATTTCTGTGCTATTTTTTTGAAAAAGAATAAAAAAAAACAAATTCACACATCTGTTGAGATTTGTAAGCTTAATCTGACAAGTTGAAGAAACTGATAGATCAGGATTTTCAGATCAAAATAAAGCATGAGACAAGGACAGAATTGTGGCAAAAATTAAAGGGATTTAATCCTTTCTTTAATACTCATTGATGAGTAGTTCCTTTATGAAATGTTAGGATAACAACTTCCAATGTACGCCATTTGTTGAACTTATTATTTGAACATTTGCCCCCCCCCCCTCCAGCCACAATGAATAAGTATCTTCTGCATTTGTATTATCTGTCATCTACTTGTATCCACTGAACATGGATCCCTCCTAATGAATAATATACTTTTCCAATATTTTATAACTCAATGGTAGAGTGGTAGGAAATAGCAGGAAATTAATGACAACTGTTAGTTGACTGTATAATTCACTTCGACAGCCATATTCATTCTTGAATGTAAAGGGTTAACACATTCTTCATACTAGGAAGTAACACAAGCAATCTAGTATATACATGTCCATACAGCCACAGCCAAAATACAGCACATTAACCAGTGTAAAAATATAGTTCATTTCATATGTGCAAGAGACACACCACCAGGTCAACCTGACAAGCTCAAATAACCAACAAATTTCAACTTTGCCATTCTATTTACACTAACATGCAACAAATTTAATGAGTAATATGACCCTCCAATGAAAGGGCTTGTGGGTCCTGATGCAAGTGAGACTTCTAACTGGCCTTTTGCTTTTGTCTTAACATGAGGATGGACAAAATATCAATGCTCATGGTGCCATGCAGCAAACAAACGTGAAATAAGTCGACAAACTATCAGAAAAGAGAACGTAGATGGGTAATCTCATTCTGATTCTCGTCAGAAATATTGCTGATTTGTTTTAAATAAATAAAGGATACACCATTATTTATCAACTGTATGGAAATTAACATATTTATTCTTAGATCACAAAACAGAAGTAACACTTACAATTTGGAATAAAGTATTTTATGCACCCAAGATTTTAGTTGGATAATTAAATAAATAACCCCATATTACATACTGATTGATACATTATATACATGGATGTATCTCACTCCTTACTTAGTTCTACTTAATAGTCGATACTTCAAACTTTCTGAAATCGTATTTTCTAAATAGCTCCCATCAGATTTACCAAATAGATTTAGTAGAAAGGTTATGCCTCAAGGGTCCTTTCCTATTTTAGAAGGACTGACAACTCAATGAATCGTCTTAATATTCTCATTCTGAACAATTCAGGAAAGATAATCAGCTCTCCTCTCCTCAAATTTCGGAAAATAAAACTTATGCAAACGAGCCAGTCAGAAGTCTGTGCCTCCAAGGGCTATGACTGTACGTACATACAGGCAGTATCAAAAACATTTTTCCACAATTCAACAGGATTATTTGCAACCTTTCTTGCAAGAAGGTCACAAATTATCATTATAGAAAAAATATCACCATAATAAAAATAAATAATCTTCCATTAATATATTATACACATTTCTCTATGGATTTTATACAAGCGGAAAAAAATGAACAAATTGAAACCCCATGTTCCCGTCCCAGCAGATAAAAGGTATGTGAAATGAACGACAGCAGAATGCATAAACTGCTGCAACAAATACTAGGTCTCATTTAGAAATCAGAGTTCCTTTGATGCACACAATCCAATGTCCAGCACATAATAAGCTGCTGTAATTCATTTCCATATTTAGAGAAATTTGATAAGAACTTGCTAACTAATGCTACTCTCAGCTTTCCTCCTCTGCTTCTTTGAGCCATGCAAAGAATTGAACGACTTTTTTAAGAGCAACGCCCTTTCCTTCCTGTTCAGCAGGGTCATTATTGCTCTCCCAGGAAATGAAGCCATCCTCGGAAATTATATCATCATCAAACAATGTGTCAAATAATGACCGTAAAACTCCTGAAAAAAAATCAAGATATTCTCACAAATCAGTGTGTCAAATACAACCTTAATATATATGCAAAAACAACAATAGCATCGCTGGGATGTGGCAAAATACAATATGTGGTAATTTCAACAAAGGGCCATAACTGAGGTTAAAATTGATGGGCGGAAGACTAAATTCGAACTTTACCTGTATTTTTGGCTGTAAACTAGCATACCAAATTTTATTCCATTCAGTTCTAAAGTTATCATCTGGAAACCAAAAGCGAACGGATACACACAGAGAGACAGACAGACCAAGAATATAATCATTAGTTTGTTTATCGCGATAGATTTGTCCAAAGTTAAGGACTAAATATCTACGATAGTGCATAGTTCAGACATTGGGTTGTTTGAAATCATGAACAGTATGGTTTGCAATTTCGGAATTATTATTACATTCTTTTCTACGAAGTGTCTGAATACTATTCTGAGTTCTATTCACTGAAATAAGTGCACAATGTCTTTAACTAGAAGGTTTTGAAATGGCATAAAAGATGAAACTCAGTTGAGCATTGTGTATGTTGGTCAATTACCTGGAGGATGTTCTAGTTTCACCACTAAAGCCTGAACAGCGAATAAAGCTTGTAACTCAAGCACAGGACCATGATCCAGATATTTCTGGAGTAAGTCTGATCTTGGGTGGATCCTTTCTGTGTCTACTTTCTTGGAGCTACCCTCTCCTGTAAGTGAAATCAAATTTTTTTTTTTAATGAATTCCGGAAAAATTTGATAGCTCCCACCTAAAGGTCACCCCTAGTTTAGTGACTATCGGATGAGGGATGTTGCATGTAGGGTGTGCAGAAGAATTTAAGTCATGAAAAGAGTAAAAAAAACAAGATGTCCACTATTAGATTTTCCAGAATTTGGAAAAATTTGATGGCTCCCATCTAATGGTCACCCAGAAGATCCATATATAAGTTTGGTGACGATCGTATGAAGGATGTGGTCAGTAGGGTGTGCCAAAGAATTTAGTCATGAGAGGAGTAAAATAAAAAATGGCTACCGGTGGCCATGTTTTTCCAACGAAATTCGGAAAAATTAGATAGATCCCATCTAAAGGCAATCCTAAACATGCCTGTACAGTTAAATAAAAGGCTGCTCGGCCAGTGGCCCCCAAAAGGGTAATTTCATTTGGAGCAGGGGCTTTGTAGAAATATACTATTTGGATAAAATACTAGTGTATTGTCTCATAACTGAGCTGCATACAAATCTGAAAAAATGGTGTTGCAAATACAACTGTTCACATATAGTCTTTTATCATTTATGAAACATACAAAGGCACTTACCAACAATTGCATTGGAGCAAACTGCAGTCATCAAAACCCTGAGGAACTTGGGGCTCTTGGTTATCTTTTCTTCAACATTTCCCTAGAAAAAAGGTTAAAAAGGAACATCAACAGTCACTTCTTCATATGGTATTTTCAAATCTTCACCATCGGCATATTATATATGTTTATGGACATAATACCGCTGTATTCATCTGAACAATCTGTTGGAAACTGTTCCACTTATGATGGAAGTTATTGTGGATTTCCGATATGCGCATGATATACAAATGATGGCAATTGCAAAAATTACGTTTTTCTTTGGCTGGTAAACTAAAAATTTGGGAAGTTTGACTAATTTGTACCGTGGATCTTTAACTATTAACAGCAAATTATTGGATTAACATTCATAATGTCATCAGATCACCATGGCAAATAGACATATATACATGTACAGTAATGCCCTAAATAATCAACTTCTTAACCACAGTAGAATTATGGGCATTACTGTGTATATACTGATATTCGCTTTGTTCTACTTTGTTGCATGTTTGTTGTACAATCTTCTTACACTTACCTCAATCCAATCAAAAATCTTCTCGTTATCAATACCCTTATTCAGCATAGATTGCAGTTGTTCATCGACTTTTGACAATGGAATGCCTATGGGTGATGCTGGCTGAGAATCACCTGACCCTGATAGAGTGAACTGTAAATTCTACAATGAGCAGATTTAAGAGTTAATATCCGACCTAGGGATACATGTAATCCAATCAATGACTTAGTATACACATGATCCAGACAGTAAGCAATGATGAGAGACATGTAGGAGAGAACATTTAACTAGATAAAACCATTGAAATGAAAAAATTGAAGTATCAGAAAATAACCATGTCCTTATTAAATTCTACAAAACTTGTCTAAGTTTTAAGACTTGACTAAGTTTTAAGGAGACATGTCTACATAATTAGAATTTAGACGAAAAACTGTGTCAATTCTTTATTTGTAAACGCGAAGACAGCAGACATAACTTATGTGGATGCACTTAATAGCAACAAGCAAGTGAAGTAGATTTGGCCTGTATTCAAATTGCAAGAGACAACTTTCTATTCAATGGTGGCGATTATGTTGAAATTAAGTGACAATATTTGCCCATGAGGAAAACAATAAGAAAGATTAACAAGAGTTGGTATTCACCTTTTCTTTGAGAAAATCTTCAATATCACCCGAGACAAACTCCGTCCATTGCAGACCAGACTGCTTCCACAGCTCACCAACTTTTTTGGAACCCTATGGATTGAAAATAATAATAAGTAGGAAAAAAGGTTTGGGGGAGGGTGCGGTTTTCATTTATACTTAACATTCATAAAGCACTAAACATTGATGAATGTTTATTTGTATGTTGGCATCATTTATTTGCGTCCTTGCATCCTTTTAAGCATGTTGCGGGAAAGAAGACTACAATACAGGTGTGACACCAACAGAACTAATTGAAAAAGTGCATAATTCAAGTTTTTCAAGTGGCACAATTTAAAATATGTGGTAGGATCTGAGAATGGATGTATATACATTTTTGTAAAAGACTAACATGGTGAAATGTGATCTATTCCACGGTGGTCAGTTGTCCAGTGTTCAAGTGACTGTCAACAAAGCTACACAGGTTTCATGCCGGCTAGGCCCAATTCAAGTTCAATTGAAATACGAATGTAGGGGTCATATAAATTGAAACTCATAAAATCTCATGTCAAAGAACATTAAACTAGAAGTGAGGCTAAACTTTATGTGCAATGTTTAGAAAAAATGCACTAGAAAATGTAGGAATACCAGTACACCGCCCCCCCCCCCCCCCCCACAACTCCATCACAGGTGTATAATAAATGAATGTGAAATAAGACTCTGAGAACATAAGGATATGTAATGTAATCCTGATACTTACCAGTCTGTTACTGGCATCATGTAGTACTTCAGAAATGAACACTCCAGCTCGGTTATTTTGGACTAGAGGCCCTTCAACTGCCTGCTTCAGAAAGCCAATGGAAAGACCACCATGTTAATGTTAATGTTAATGTTAATGTTAATGTTAATGTTAATCTTCTAAGCGTTCTATGGCCCCTAAAATTTATTCAACCATGACAATATGAACAAATGAGAAAATAAGGTTCCTGGTAATGATCCACCCAAGTAAATTGGACTGGAGAAAAAGATTTTGGAAATACTTATTTGATTTAGTGTTAGGCCAAAAAAAAAAAGAAGTTTTGGTTCTCAGGCCCCGCCGCATTGAATAAAAAGGGCCGCATTAGGCCTTTTTATTGCAATGCCTGATGTTATGACAAAAAATCTTCGATTTAGTTTTTTATTTTATAACCATGTCCATAGCAGATATGTGTTGAATATTAGTGTGCATTGAGCTCTAACATGTAATGTCTTAAAAAGTGACTTGCAGAATTACAAAATGAAATAGATGACTACAATTAAGAAAATGGTTAGCTGATCCTCATGCTCTTCTTACAATTAGTCATTGTGAACTTACACTAATTGTAACTTTATACAATTGAAAGGCACAGGACTAAATTCAGGATCACAAATTGGAATGGAGAGGTATCAGTTTTTAGACAACAATAACAGTAGTTAATGGCAGGGGGATTATATAATGTTAGGTAATCCCAGTCATACACTGGTAGTACAATGTCATTTTTATATAAGACTAAATGAGTTTATATGCATAACAGTTCCCTCTACATTTCTGGTTATTACTAGACAGAGGAAGGTATCTTTGTCCATGCTTACTATGCGCAGAAAAAATAAAAAATAAAAATAAAACCCTCCCACCCTCATTGATTTGAAAAAAAAAATTGCCCGAGAACCAAAACACTTTTTTTTTTTGGCCTTATACAATCCTTTTATTGCTGTCGAGGACCCCTTGACATGATAAACTGATAACAGCTCTAAATGCTATATAGTACTCAATAGATTTTTTTCATACATAGAAAAGCATTGATTTCTGTTCTCGGGATGAAATCCATGAAAACCCCAATGTTATCTTCTGACTCCCTCTGTGCTAAAATTCACTCAACCATAACCCAATGAACTACCATAGGTCCTTTAACCCTTTACCCAACAAACCGGCCAAAACCGGCCAAATAAAGCTTCAACAGCCTAAAATATCTTCGGTCTGTCTCAATAGAACCATACAAATATGGATATCATTGGAACCGGCTCCTTGACCACATTGTGATAGTTACAGTTATGCCCTGTGCCAATGCATTCTCTTATATATGCGAGTCGACCATAGGTCGCCTCGCATATATAAGAGAATGCATTGGCCTAAAAAAAAACTTTTTTTAACATTTTTTCTTACATTCTTTAACAATTTTATAATTTTTAATGTATTAAGCCAATGCATTCTCTTATATATGCGAGGCGACCTATGGTCGACTCGCATATATAAGAGAATGCATTGGCACAGGGCCCTTCTGTTGGGTAAAGGGTTAACATAGCAATGATTCATACAATTCGAGGTGAAACCTGTGGTTAGACTAATTATTCCGTTTACGATGACAGATTACAACATACCGGTACTGTAATTGTCTTCTAATATTTCCAAATCTCTCTGAACTTACCAAAGATCAATTTCTTGTAGCCAAATTCTGAATAATTATATTTTTTGTGCCAACTTTCCAGTTCTTAATTCAACTTTGATCGAGTAGAGGACTTTAAACCACGTGCTTGTGTTATGTTGCCAGCTGTAAGAGCGGGGTCAATCGGCGAGAGAACAGTTGGTATAATTGATGGAAGAGCCCGACCAATCAATTGATAGAAGAATAGTCACTCAAGAGCCTCACCCAAATAGGGAAGTTGAATTTATTTTAAAGTTTTATTGATATTGGGAATCATAGTGATGATTATTTAAGCGAAGAGCAATACTATCACACCAGATAAATAAACGTGTTATCCGAAAGCAACAAACTGAACATGATGCAATGATCATGTTGTAAAATGTTACGATCTACTCGATATTAAAGCTAGGTTTTTCCAGTTTTCTGTGCAGAAGTTTGAATTATATTCGGAGATGGGATGTGTATTCACTGCATCATTAGGATTTCCCCAAAACAAACTGTTCAACATTTTCTGCGACTTTCTCAACTTTTCTGTCAAAGTTTAGCACAAATACAAACGTCATTTTCTTCATTCCTGCATGATATAGACTTGCCAGTTTTGTTATAAAGGTGTTATTCTCACAATCAACAGTTTAGTTGGCAATAAGTTGTGGAAGAATGGATACAATTGACCTTGAAATTTTATCTATTTCAGCGGTGTTCAAGAAGTTTGAGGTAACAAGCTAATGAAGTTATCAATAAAAATCGATAAAAATCCCCGAGTTCAGTGGACTAGTACTAACCTTCAAATCTTTGATTTGTAGGTACTCATCCAATATTAATTTGGTTTTTTTCTTGACATCGGCGTTTGATAGCTCTTTGACAGGGATAGGTGGTTTAGTTGCAGCCTTTGCTCTCGACCCTCTTGTAGCACTATTATCACGGCTTGCACCACCTGATGGGGGTGTGGACCTGCCACTTGGAGCTCCAATATTCCTGAAATACCAATGGCATGTAGTGAGACAAATCATCTTAACTTAAATTTGAATACATGTAATGTTTCCCCGGCATACATCTGCAGAAAACGTCAAAACACCAGCTAATGAACGTCTATGAAACCTTCTATAATCTATATGACTGAAATGTTTGTCTGAACAAGAAATATATTGATTTACTATACAGACCTTCTCAAAATAAGTGGCCCTTTTAACGCGGTCCTCAACGTGGTCGTAACGCGGTCGTAACGCCAACGTAATGCGTTTTTTGCGTTGATAACGCGTTGTTGATACGTTACGACCGCGTTGGAAATCAACGGACCGCGTTGAAGTTTAACGCAGACTGCATTGAAGTTTAACGCAGACCGCGTTTACGTTAAACACGTTGCGCTAATGATCAACGCACAGTCGCACACACGTTTTCAAATGTATATGTTTTGTTTTTAAATATTTGATGAGGACACATAAAGAAACTGAATTTCAGTGATTTAATTCTGGTGAGAAAAACAGAATTTAACTGAATTATTAAACTTATATATACTACTATAGTACGGTAAAAAGTTAAAGTTAATATTTACCATACATGTATGCTTGCCAATACAATAGCGGACAATTACTGAAACATGTAAGTTTATTTCATCATCGTGAAAGTGACACGGCCTCATTGCGTGATCATTGCGGCACACGATGTCCGCTAGCCAATCAAAACAGACAAAGTTATGCTTGCACGTGTCCAGTCGAGAATTCTGTGTTTGAATCACAGTCAATCAATACAGAATATAAGCTGGTAGGAGGAGTCATCTTCACAAAGTTGCTACATGGTATAAAAATATCTTGCAGAAATTCCTTTGATCTAAATTTAATAATAACTTCAAAGAACGAGACAATGTCACCATTCAGCAGCGTGCGTGGTCCAATAGAGGTTCGCGATGGGGCAGTTATGTATTCCTTGTATTAAAGGGGCACTGATATCTGGATAATATTTTACGAACTACCGACGAGAGGCTAATGAAAGTCCGAATAATCAAGTCATGGTATTCTTCAACATAAATCACAAATCGTGTTTATTTTATAATGATTATTGGTTTATTTAATGCTACATGTACATGCACGTGTATAGTGGTATACATAACGAGCGTTGACGTGAACATTTCTGGAATTTTTCATGGCGTTTGTTTATGGCGTATATAAACGCGCTTTATTGTTTCATACAGTTTTGGCCGACATCGGAACTGACGCAATACCCTTGGTCTATACATGAGCGTACAGGTAATCGACATTTAAACGGATATGACGCTGAATATTAAATATTCAAATAACACACATACATGTACATGTACATAGCGACGTGACATCAATATGTTTTGTTTGTTAGCAGTCTCGATTACATTTCCATTAATTCGTGCAGCGCGATCAACGTGATTTACGTTAATTTATTATTTTTTCCCGGAAAAAATCTAAATGTGGGCCAATACATTGTATGTAAAACATTTTAACACAAATCTATCATGCATTACTCCCATCACGTCAACAACATTGTATTATTTTGGAAACGTTCCATTTCGTTGATGGTTATCTCGACTGCGTTTGTTGCGTGACGGTTTACTCGACCGCGTTGTGATCAACGTGATCTACATTTATTTATTAATTTTTTTCCCCGGAAAAATCTAAATGTGGGCCTATATGTAAAACATTTAACACTAATCAGAATGCATTACTCTCGTCACGCAAACAACGTATTATTTTGGAAACATTCCATTTCGTTGACGGTTATCTCGACTGCGTTTGTTGCGTTGACGGTTAACTTGACCGCGTTTGTTGCGTTGGCGGTCATGCCGATTTTTACATACTGCATGTACACATATCAATCAATTTTCAAATATGGGTGGAGTTACAGAAATTATCTGGTGGTGGTGTGTGTTTTTTTTTTTTTAGCGGGACATTAAATTACCGTATATATTTTGTCCGGCATCGGCGTTTGAAATCAAATGGGTAAGCCATTATGTGTCGACTGTAGACTTGTGATTTGAATTGTTAATAGTTTACGATGTACTTGTCAATAGAAATGATAACGAATATCGGAGAATACTGTAAATATATGTGCAAAAGAACTTTTATTATATGAGGTTTTGATGACTAGATATCGGCTTTCAAGAGAATACATTTAACTCACTTGTTGTCAGTCTTGCAAAAAAATTCAAATTATCGCTTCTAATAAAGAGCGTACATGTTTACACGGCAACACCGAAATGTGGTACGTAATAAAGAGCGTTTAAATTATGATAGTTTGTACTCGTTTTCAATGTAAAACCACAAACGTATGTAGATATAGATCGATAATAAAATGGTGGACATTTTTGTGTTTTTTTTGCGATTTCTGTGACATAATAATTGATGGTGACTATATTAAAGTTTTCTTTTATAACCCGGAAATCTAGAAAAAAACAATTTTGTCTAATTTGGTATCTACTGCGTCGGACGGCGCTTGGATCTTCAAATGTACATTGTACATTGTTTTCAAATATTTGATGAAGACAAATAAATAATTGAATTGCAGTGATTTAATTCCGGTGAAAAAAAAACTGAAGTTAACAATACGGTAAAAAGAAAGTTAATATTTATCATATGCTTGCCTACACAATAGCGGATTATACATTGTTGGTCTCTTCGAAGCACCATTGAATACGAATGATTTCGTTATTTCATCATCAATGAATAAAGTAACACCTGAACAAGACTTCATCGAGTGGCCAATCAAAACCGACGAAGTTATGACAGCACGTTTTCAATCGAGAATTCCGTTTGAGTCGCATGGTTTCACTCTCCACTTTACCGAAGACACGCCCCGTATTGCATTTGCGTCTATTGACACCGCTGTCAATCATTTGCGGCATGCTTTTGATCCGCGGTCTGTTGGTTAAAGTGACAAATCACTGGTAACCAAATCTGAGCGCTGTTTGTTTTACATGTATTTCACAACACATGGATAATTAATATTCTAAATTATTTGCAACACTGTACATGTATATCATGTGTCAATTACGAACGTGCGTGTAAATGTAGATGTGTGTTTTATCGTACCCTCACGAAGATTTCAAATGACATCGGACCCTTGGTGTACATGTTATTGACCTTTATTAGGAGGCGACGCTGAATATTAAATATGCAAAGAATACACGTACATGTACATTGCGACGTGAACTCAAAGTTTTTTGTTTGTTAGAAATCTCAATTGCATCTCTATTAATTCGTGCAGCGCGATCGATGTGATCTGCATTTATTTATTCTTTTTTTCCAGAAAAATTCTAAATGTAAAACATCACCAATAAATCATGCATCACCCAAGCCAAACACACGGTCACCGGCTCGATTGATTACAACACTTCGTTCTGTTTCCTATCAGAAAATTGTATGAAACTAAAATTGGTGGCCGTCGTTCATTTTCTCTTTTCAATTTAATGTTTTTTTAATAAAATGAGTTCATGTCTCAAAGTTCATGTTTACAATGTTATTCAATAATTATTATTACAGTTGATAAGCTATTCTCCCGACCTCGTTTGTTGCGTTGACGGTTATCTCGACCGCGTTTGTTGCGTTGGTGGTCGTGCCGACCGCGTTATGTTGCGTTGGCGGTTTCCTCGACCGCGTTGGAGTAACGTTACGACCGCGTTGGAGTAACGTTACGACCGCGTTGGGCCAACGCGGTCGTAACGTTACTTCAACGTGGTCGTAACGCGGTCGGGAGGGCCATTACTTTTGAGAAGGTCTGTAGATACATGACTTAAAATATGATGAGGCATAAAAATAATTTGCAATTAAGGCATCAAAATTCAAGTAGATATCATGTTTGTCATTACCAAAATTAGCAAAGGCACACATGTTCAGAGCTAAGAACTGTACTCAGTGTACTGTGAATGCCAAACCTACACTATGTAACTTATAGTATGGTCGTTGAAGCTGAATTTGGGGATCAACCCGGAAGAAATTGGATACAAGCTGATTTTGGTGTTATTCGACGCGGAAAAGCTTCAGGAACAACGTATCCAAAATCCGAAAAAATCCGCTCATGGGAAAATTCAGGATCCAAGATGGCGTAAAAGATGGCCGCCAAATGAATAATTTTCCAGTCAACGCCCATTGACACGCAAACCCTCAGTAAATATGGAACAAATCTCACCAAAACGGATTCCACATTGATAGTAACATATGTTACAACATTTATAGAGATAATTTGGTTGTGAATTGGGACAGACTTCTGTCCATATAACCGCCGAATTCGATCAAATTATAATTTTCAAGCATATAGTTTTCTAAGACAACAGTAAATTATATTGGCATACCATATTTGTCTGGTATACATGCTCATTTTGGTATCATTCGAACCGGTAAAGTAAACCACAGGAACAACATATCCAAAATTATCACTTTCAATTACAACCCATGTTTGACTCTCGAAGTCAGTGTTCATCAATTTATGTAACCGATTATTAACATGGACGAATTTATGTGCTTGATTTGTCTATATAATCTACTAGAACTGCGATTTGTAAGTGCATATAGCGAAAATATACGATAAACATGTTTATGTGTACCACTGATATCTATATAAGCTGGCTGGAAATATTGGTTGGTTCTACAATAAAGAGCGTTTACTATAGAACACAAGTTATATGCTATAAGCTTCCAGGCAATGTCTCTCTGTAATACAATAAAGAGCATTTGTTACAGAACACGTGCTATATGCTTGTTCTCACATATGCGCATTATAGGTCTCGTCTATCGGCTGCTTTTTCGCATATACATGTAGCTTCATTGCTTGTGTTATCTCAGTTCGGGTTCTGTATGTCCACGTAGTCATACTTTGATTTGCAACACACTGGATTGAAAGCTTATAACTTTTCTCCTGTTGAAACATAACGGTACCAATGTACGGAGGAGATCTGTTACTATACATATTCTATATTTCGGTCATTTAATGTATTGATGCTGCTCTTACAAATACCATTGTGCCATCTACAGAAACAGGTATGTCCGATGAGCCTATGGGGTGACCGAACAGTGCAGAGTGTGAACGCGCTCGATGCTTTGCTCGATGCCACAGAAGCTATAAATCTGTCTGACGAAAACACAATCCCTAGCATCGAGATGGTTGAGATGAATGCAATAAGTGATTTATACCAAGCCAATGAAAGTAGAGTAATTCATACAACTGATGTGTCTGGGTCTCAGCCATTGTTGAAACTCGAGGAATGTTTGAGAAAATATAAATTGTTGCTTATTGAGAAATCTCCGACAGCAAAGTTGTGGGTTCAGTATATGGAATATGTACAAACGTTGAAGAATGCCATTGAATAGAGAGGACAGGAAATTGCCAACTATGCCAAGAGTTGTCGATTGTATCTCCAGCACATGGTGTAACTACTTAATAGCACATTTGGCTGTACGCGTGTTTCGAAATGGGTTTCATGCTGTACGTAGCAGCAGTAACTTATGGGCAAGATTGTCAACATATCTTGTAATAGAACATGTCAGTATGCGTTCTATCAAAAGCAGAGGAGGGCTTACAAGAGGTAGATGAGTGACCAAATCGGTGGATATATAGCATGCATAGATGTGCCAACAAGATGCATGATGCTATGACAGAATTAACCAAAACTAGAGACACCACCAGTGAACAGCACGCTAAGTTTTGGGCAAGTAGGAGCAAATGTGATTTAGGTAATTTAAACTACGCTTCCTGTCGTCTGAGTTAAGATCGAGTGATGGGAACGGTGTTATATGTATTGATTCGGTTTCGAGATCCACAAAAATCTCAACAGCATACGTATCACATATCAATCCTCTATCAAGAGGAATAAAATTTCTTTACCATTTATATCTTAGAATCAGAGTCGAGAATGATCGAATGCAATTTAATCCAACTGTGCCATTCTCACGATGGATAAATATTTTTCATAAGAACTGACAACATCACTATTCATGCGACGAGGAAACTCGCAACAGCCCAAACGTGCTAAATCGTTGATTGATTCTGTCCAGGGTTGTGATCTGCCGGAGCAAGCCATCGTTGTTATTGATGGTGGGGCTCTCCTCCAACGAGCTATGTGGACAAAATAATGCACATACCGAGAAGTAGCTAACCGATATGTTAAGTACGTGCGAGCGAAATATGGAGTTGGTGCATTTTGTTCGATGATTATGGAAATGATCCATCGATCAAAGACCACGAACACCGAAGGCGAAGTGGGAAAACATGTGCAGATGTTCAACTCAAAGACCACATAGATGTTCATGTGAATCAAGATATCTTTCCCTCAAACGAGAACAATAAGAGTCAGTTTATTGATTTGCTGAATCAACTGCTCAACGCAGATGGACAAACAATATACAAGAGTACAGGAGATGCGGACACATTGGTAGTTGCCTCTGTCATTGAACATGCATGACATTCCAAACAAGGGAGTATGATTGCAGATGAGATCAAAATACTGGTTCTATTGATGTATCAATGGACATCAGATATGGAAGATATGTACTTCCTTTCAGAAGTACGAAAAACAAGAAAAAAGAGGCATTACACTATGGAAAATTGGCGATATCGTGAATACATTATGCTAAATTTATGGAAATGGTTTCGTCGAGCAAAGGTTCGATCGATCCTCAGAAACTCTCACCAACAGAAAGGGCGGCTCATTTCCACAGTCTGAGATTTGGTGCACCTTTGGGAACGGGGATGGAAGGTTGATTTATCAGAACTCGTCCCAAGTATGAGTGACCAGGATGCAGCACCTTGTGAACTTATTAAGTTCGTTTGTTGTAAATGCAAGTTGCGTCCAAGAATCCATTTTGCAGTAACTTGTTTTTATATCGCAAATATTGACTAAAATGTGTTGTTGCATGTTGAGATTGTCGCGGAGAAGGCTGCAGAAGAAACTCAGAGGACATTAGACTGGCTTGACATTGCTGAAGATGATAACTGAGTACATTACGGTTTATTGTATGTTGTTCAAGTTGTTTGGCAGAGACTAAGTGTGGCTTTGGACATGTTATTGGGAGAATTGTCTAAAAAAGACATAAGCTTGAAATTTTCAAATTTCCGAAATTTGGCCGCCATATTGGCATCCATCATCACCTATGGTAACCACATTATATTTATGTATCGTCTGTCCCATGTTTAAGTCAATATAGCCTCTGTTTTGGCTGGATAGTTTCCATATAAACCGGAGTTCGCGTGCTAATGGGCACCGGCACGAAATATCACCCTTTGGCAACCATCTTGGACGCCATCTTGTATCCTGACTGTGTGTACTATTTTTTTGTGAATTTTGGATATGTTGGTCTTGGTTCCTTTCTGCATGACATAATATCAAAACTAAATGTATTGAAATGAGAGATATCAATATTAATATACATTTGTATTCGAAAAAAATTCATATACACTTGAAAATCATAATGTTCTCGAATTTGGCGGCCATAGTGATAGCCATCTGCCCCAGAGGCAACGAGCTTATCACTATGTATGTTCTAACTTGTGTTACTGTCAATGTGGAACAGGTTTTGGTGCGAAATGTTCCATATTTACCGAGGTTTCGTATGTTATTGGGCACTGATGGGAAATTTACTTATTGTGTCGGCCATATTGGACGCCATCTTGGATCCTGAATTTTCCCATGAGCGGATTTTTGCGGATTTTGAATATGTTGTTCCTGGTAATTTTCCGCGTCGAATGATACCAAAATCAGCTTGTATCCAATTTCTTCCGGGTTCAACTCTCCCACGACCACACTATTACTGCAAGATAAGGCCAGATAAACAAAATAGTTCGTATCTTAGGGTTTGAGCATCCAAAAAAAAGAGGATGCCTTAAACATATTATTGAAAATCGTACCGGCATCTAAATGTGCCATGCCAATCGATACATGGCTCTGATTGTATTGATTGCATTTGCAGTTTAAAAAGGAAGCTCCTTCAGTGATTCGATGTAACTCACCTGGCCATAGCAATGGCTTTGTGTCTGTCATCCTCTTGTGATTGTCTGTTTGGAAGTTTACCTCTGTGGAAGCCACCAGACTGAGAGCCTCGACCCCCTCGGGGATCTCCCCGTGCAGGACTGTGTCCAGGTCGCGTGAATCGTCTGTTATCCTGCTCTGATTTATCACCCAAAGCAGAATACCTTTAATATCAATGGAAACATCAATGAAAGGAAACCACATTTCTGCCAATAAATATTCACATATAACTTTTTTATAATAACAGAAAGACAGAATGAAATTTTGAACTACATGGTAGGACATAATGATGAATTGTATAATCAATTATTGTCTTTTGATTTGAACACTCATTCATTGCTTCCGATAACCACAACAATATTAGAAAGAAAACATGGTTGAAAGATCAAGAGTAACAGGTGGTAAGAATATAAATTACCCACGTAAATAATTGCTTAGAATCATCAGAAAAAGCTAATTATTTTCAATCAATGCATTTTTTGTCATAAATTTTTTTATAATTAATAAATTAAAATGAGACAAACTTCATTTCAGAGATAGAACATTGGGGAATGACTATGGTCAATAGTTATAAAATAATTGGTTGTGAAATTTCTTTCCTGCTTTCAGACATTCAATTTGGTTCTTACTTGTTGTAGCTTGGCGGTTTCTCCCTTTCTTGAGATGATTTGGATCCTCCACCACTACTTCCAAACCGCCAGCCAGTGCCGCCAGATGGACCTAGTGATATTTTTGAATCGTCGACATCAACCTCCACTTTAGAAAGCTTCATTTTGGAAGAATCTATGCGATTTAGTGTTTTATTGGCAACGACAGTGTTCCAGCCATCATCGTTCCCTCCCATCTGTGCCGATCCACTGCCATGAGGACCAGAAATATGAGATTTTTCTGAAAATAGCCCAATTTCTAACTCATTAAAGTGTCCATTTTGAAGGACAAAGGTATACCCCTGTATTGAAAATTCAGCTTGTATTGAACAAAAAGAGGGATAACTCAACATAAAAGTCGGACAGACCTCTTAATCGCAGGTGAGCAGATTTCCACGTTACTAAATATCTGTGCCAAGTTTTAAAACAATTAACCAAAAAATGTAGGAATAACAGCTCAGACAAAGGTATACCCCTGTATTGAAAATTTTCAAAGTTGAAAAAGGGGCATATTTCCAGGAAAAAAAAGTCAAAGAGACCTCATAATCGCAGGTGCACATGTACCCATGGTATTAAATATCTGTGCCAAGTTTGGCACAAAAAATGTAGCAAAAAAAGCTCGGTATATTTAGCTCTGCGTCGCATTAATAAGTGATAAATAACTTCTACATGCGATCCATGCTGTATGATGTTACATTAGGGTCCTGCGAAGCTTCGATTCCGTGTCAACATCGGTGACCAGATTCGGGGTGATAACGAATCGGCTCTCCTATTCGAATATTTTTGAATCGGCACATTCTTTCCAGTTTATGTTGACAAACAACTAAATTTGTTATTTATGGAGCTCAATTGATGGGGCAATTGCCGCATTGTACTGTTTTCCCATCTGGAGGTCTCCCCGGCACTGTGTATGATGTAATTTGGAGTTTATACTAGTTAAGTGATTACGTCTAATCGCAGTCCATCATTTTTTCACGGATGGCATTACTCAGTGATATATTGTAATATTTTCCTTCAATGAAAGTGTCAATGACACTGTAGCTCAACTTGGAAAGGGAATAATTTAATGTATTACAGTCAATGGAGCGATTAGGAATGTGGAAAGTTGAATGTCTAATACTAGTTTATAGACATGAAGAGAAAAGTAAAATCCAAGATGGCTGCTGGCGGCCATGTTTTCGGCCGAATGACCCCAAAATGATTGTATCCCATCTACATGTCATCGTTAACATCCATGACAAATTTTATGACGATCAGACTAAAGGTACGACCTGTAGCCTATGCTAAAGAATTTAGCCATACAAAGAGTAAAATCCAAGATGGCTGCTGGTGGCCATGTTTTTTGGCCGAATGACACCAAAATGACTCGTTCCCATCTACATGTCATTATTAACATCTATGACAAATTTTATGACGATCAGACTAAAGGTACGACCTGTAGCCCATGCTAAAGAATTTAGTCATACAAAGAGTAAAATCCAATATTAACAACCATGACAAATTTCATGATGATCAGACGAACAGTACGACCTGTGGCCCATGCTAATGGATTAAATTTTGAAATCCAAGATGGCCACTGGTGGCCATGTTTTTTGTCCGAATGACCCCAAAATGACTCGTTCCCATTTACATTCCAATTTCAACAGCCATGACAAATTTTATGATGATCAGACTAAATGTACGACCTGTAGCCCGTGCTAAAGGATTTAGTCATACAAAGAGTAAAATCAAAGATGGCTGCTGGCGGCCATGTTTTTCTGCCGAATGACCCCAAAATTACTCGTTCCCATTTACATTCCAATTTCAACAGCCTTGACAAATTTTATGATGATCAGACTAAAGGTACGACCTGTAGCCTATGCTAAAGAATTTAGCCATACAAAGAGTAAAATCAAAGATGGCTGCTGGTGGCCATGTTTTTTGGCCGAATGACACCAAAATGACTCGTTCCCATCTACATGTCATTATTAACATCTATGACAAATTTTATGACGATCAGACTAAAGGTACGACCTGTAGCCCATGCTAAAGAATTTAGTCATACAAAGAGTAAAATCCAATATTAACAACCATGACAAATTTCATGATGATCAGACGAACAGTACGACCTGTGGCCCATGCTAATGGATTAAATTTTGAAATCCAAGATGGCCACTGGTGGCCATGTTTTTTGTCCGAATGACCCCAAAATGACTCGTTCCCATTTACATTCCAATTTCAACAGCCATGACAAATTTTATGATGATCAGACTAAATGTACGACCTGTAGCCTGTGCTAAAGGATTTAGTCATACAAAGAGTAAAATCAAAGATGGCTGCTGGCGGCCATGTTTTTCTGCCGAATGACCCCAAAATTACTCGTTCCCATTTACATTCCAATTTCAACAGCCATGACAAATTTTATGATGATCAGACTAAAGGTACGACCTGTAGCCTATGCTAAAGAATTTAGCCATACAAAGAGTAAAATCCAAGATGGCTGCTGGTGGCCATGTTTTTTGGCCGAATGACACCAAAATGACTCGTTCCCATCTACATGTCATTATTAACATCTATGACAAATTTTATGACGATCAGACTAAAGGTACGACCTGTAGCCCATGCTAAAGAATTTAGTCATACAAAGAGTAAAATCCAATATTAACAACCATGACAAATTTCATGATGATCAGACGAACAGTACGACCTGTGGCCCATGCTAATGGATTAAATTTTGAAATCCAAGATGGCCACTGGTGGCCATGTTTTTTGTCCGAATGACCCCAAAATGACTCGTTCCCATTTACATTCCAATTTCAACAGCCATGACAAATTTTATGATGATCAGACTAAATGTACGACCTGTAACCCGTGCTAAAGGATTTAGTCATACAAAGAGTAAAATCAAAGATGGCTGCTGGCGGCCATGTTTTTCTGCCGAATGACCCCAAAATTACTCGTTCCCATTTACATTCCAATTTCAACAGCCATGACAAATTTTATGATGATCAGACTAAAGGTACGACCTGTAGCCCGTGCTAAAGGATTTAGTCATACAAAGAGTAAAATCAAAGATGGCTGCTGGCGGCCATGTTTTTCTGCCGAATGACCCCAAAATGACTCGTTCCCATCTACATGTCATTATTAACATTCACGACAAATTTTATGATGATCAGACTAAAGGTACAACCTGTAGCCCGTGCTAAAGGATTTAGTCATACAAAGAGTAAAATCCAAGATGGCTGCTGGCGACCATGTTTTTTGGCCGAATGACCCCAAAATTACTCGTTCCCATCTACATGTCATTGTTAACATCCATAACAAATTTTATGATGATCAGACAAACAGTACGACCTGTGGCCCGTGCTAATGGATTAAATTTTGAAATCCAAGATGGCCACTGGCGGCCATGTTTATTGGCCGAATGACCCCAAAATTACTCGTTCCCATCTACATTCCAATTTCAACAGCCATGACAAATTTTATGATGATCAGACTAAAGGTACGGCCTGTAGCCCGTGCTAAAGGATTTAGTCATACAAAGAGTAAAATCCAAGATGGCTGCTGGCGGCCATGTTTTTTGGCCGATTGACCCCAAAATGACTCGTTCCCATCTACATGTCATTATTAACATTCTTGACAAATTTTATGATGATCAGACTAAAAGTAGGACCTGTAGCCCGTGCTAAAGGATTTAGTCATACAAAGAGTAAAATCCAAGATGGCTGCTGACGGCCATGTTTTTTGGCCGAATGACCCCAAAATTACTCGTTCCCATCTACATGTCAATATTAACATCCATGACAAATTTGATGATGATCAGACTAAAGGTACGACCTGTAGCCCGTGCTAAAGAATTTAGTCATACAAAGAGTAAAATCCAAGAAGGCTGCTGGCCGCCATGTTTTTTGGCCGAATGACCCCAAAATGACTCGTTCCCATCTACATGTCAATATTAACATCCATGACAAATTTCATGATGATCAGACGAACAGTACGACCTGTGGCCCGTGCTAATGGATTGAATTTTGAAATCCAAGATGGCCGCTGGCGGCCATGTTTTTTATCCGAATGACCCCAAAATGACTCGTTCCCATCTACATTCCAATTTCAACAGCCATGACAAATTTTATGATGATCGGACTAAAGGTACGACCTGTAGCCCGTGCTAAAGGATTTAGTCATACAAAGAGTGAAATCAAAGATGCCTGCTGGCGGCCATGTTTTTTGGCCGAATGACCCCAAAATGACTCGTTCCCATCTACATGTCATTATTAACATTCTTGACAAATTTTATGATGATCAGACTAAAAGTACGACCTGTAGCCCGTGCTAAAGAATTTAGTCATACAAAGAGTAAAATCCAAGATGGCTGCTGGCGGCCATGTATTTGGGCCGAATGACCCCAAAATTACTCGTTCCCATCTACATGTCAATATTAACATCCATGACAAATTTCATGACGATCAGACAAACAGTACGCCCTGTAGCCCGTGCTAATGGATTGAATTTTGAAATGCAAGATGGCCACTGGCGGCCATGTTTTTTTACCGAATGACCCCAAAATTAATCATTTTGGTCTAAATGTTGATGTCAACAGCTATGACAAATTTCATAATGATCCGACCAAAGGTACGACCTGTAGACTGCATTGTTGACGCCTTACGTACACACGCACACACGTACACACGGACGATGGACGACAAAGCCATGGCAATAGCTCAAACTTTACAAAGTAAAGTTGAGCTAAAAATGGTAAAAAGTGTTAAAAAAAGATTTTTTTTAGGCCAATGCATTCTCTTATATATGCGAGGCGACCTATGGTCGACTCGCATATATAAGAGAATGCATTGGCACAGGGCATAACTGTAACTGTAATTGTTCAGATAAGGAGTTCAACAAATGACCACTGGTCGTTTCTTGAACTTATTATCTGAATAATTCCCATCAATGAATAAGACTTTGATAGCAAATAAGCCATCAGCTCTTCATTCTATTTATTATAGTTTAAACAGTGACGAAGTCTGTTGTGTTTGTTGGGGTCATCTCCCCCAACAACGGGTGACTTTGTCAAGTTTGTAAAATGTGATACTTGCAACCAGTGGTGTCACCTAATATTTTGCTCAAAGAGTCAGGCGGAATATGTCCGTTAAATGTCTTCATTCTGAATAAGCTTGAGCTGTGATTTATTGACGTTTTATTCCATTACAAATTAGGCCAAATGGACAATGTTAATTAAATATGTTTAATTGCTGCTGATTTTTTTACAAACAAGAACTTTGTGGCTGACTCATGTACTTTCTGTTTTCTATTTATAATAACATATAATTAGTCTTACCTGAATTGAATTTATTATCTGAATATTTCATATTTTAATTGGGTTATTTGGGGTAGCTAGCCCCGGGATTGTCGAAAGGGCCGAAGGGCCCTTTCCTTAATCCCTCATGATTTTGATTTTATTAGAGAATAAGAGGGGGAAAAAAATGAAAAAAGATAGCAATTTATAGATTCTTTGGTGGTGTTCATTTTCATTTTTCTGGTGGTCGTGGACGCTTTGAATATAATAGTGTGTATTGGCCATATGTCGGTGTTGGAATTGCTTTAACTGTGCCAGAGGTTCTCTCATCTTTGTCTCGATGCCAGTAGATCTGGCGATCCCGCAGCAGGAAGAATTCGTATTTGGTGAGATGGTAAGTCGTTCCTGCTGCGTGGTGTGTCACAATTGCTGTCTTGATTTTGTCGCGTTGTTTTTCCATCTGTTCTTTGGTGATGGACGTCGCCGGCTTCTCTTCATACCTCGGCGTCGGAGGGGTGGTGATGGTAGATTCCGCCCCTGGTGGAGAATGGCTGGGTGGTGTTTCCATCTCCACGTCGAAACTGGCGGCAGGAACATCGGGGGTGGTATCAGCGTCCCTGTCTCCGCTCGTCTCTGTGCCGACAGCAGGGACCTCCGGCAGATCTACGGAGTCCCTGCTAGCTGGTCTAATGTCACCTGTCTCCATGTAGGCCGGGTCGTCTGGGCGTCTCTCAGACAACTCCGGCCTACCGGCTGTGACACTGGATGGCTGAACCACACGGGGAGGGGCGACTGGCCGATCTACAGTCACCCCCTTCTGCTTCTTCCATTTAGCCCGTCTGGCTGCGTCCCTTCTCCTTCGAGCTGCGTCTTTCTCTTAGGAGGCTCCTCTTTCATTGTACGGTTGGTCTTGGCATTCCTGCTCCGGGTAGAAGATCTCTGGATACCAGCATCCTCCGTCCGGAATTCAACACAGAGAGTCAAATAGCCCCTGTTAGACTGGAGATTCCAGCTAACAATGTCCGCAATTTGAGATCTCTGTATTGCAGCCAACGCGGCGTCAGGGATTAGCTCCATTGTCCGTCGCGCTAAGCCTAATCCAAAACCGTCTCACTCGCCGGCATCAGCACGAGGGCGGTTGCTTCCAATAAAGGTTACAGACCGCGCAACTCACTTGTACCGACGCTCTGATAACAAGGAACTAATTGAGCCAAATAAAATCTGACTTGTTCGCTCCACTTGCTACCAGAGAACATTTCATATCAATTCTGTCATCAGCTTATATTTCCTGATCATCCCTTCAGATGAATAATAGACTATTCCAATGTATACTTTTGAACTAATTCCAATAAAGATGAAATCAGCTACAATCTGACTCTGTGCTATATAATGTTATAAATAGAGGATCTACTAGTCCCCAGTTTGTAGTGGAATTTACAAAATGAGTCCTGTAAATTAGGTCTGGATTGAGCCTTTGGTGAGATTCAGATCTAATTTATTGGATGAGTTTTGTAAAGTCCCCTATAAACTGGCGACGAGTTGTATATTCTATTTATTACATGATCCAAAACCTCTACAAAACATATACTTAAATCAACAAATGGGACGCGAAACTAACGTCAGCTTCTATAAGGCATGCGATGATGTTTCATGTAATCAATCACACTGTGCATACAGCCAGACATGAAAGTGTCAATGACACTGAAGCTCAACTTGGAAATGGGATCATGTAATATATTACAGTCCATAGAGCAATAGGGAACTCGTAGTTTATATTCTTATGTAACTAGAGTTTACCCTGAAGATGCCAAAGCAGCTTAAGTTTAATTGGATGAAAATGTTTGGCTGTAATGAGTGCCAAAGGATGCAGTAATACCACTAAATATAGAAAAATCCAAGATGGGCCCCATCTACAGGTCACCCTGAAAATCCATATGAAGTTTGGTGATGATCGGATGAGGGAGGTGGCCTCTCGGTGCATAGAAGGATCTAGTCATACAAGGAGTAAAATCAAATGTTTTTCAATGAAATTCATAAAAATTTGATGGCTCCCATCTAGAAGTCATCCAATTTGACCCAAAGGTTCCATATGAAGTTTGGCGACGATCGGATCAGGGATGTGGTCTGTAGGGTGTGCCAAATAATTTAGTCATGCAAAGTCATGCAAAATCCAAGATGGCTGCTGGCGGTCATGTTTTTTGGCCGAATGACCCCAAAATGACTCGTTCCCATCCACATGGCAATATTAACATCCATGACAAATTTCATGATGATCAGACCAAAGCTACGACCTGTAGCACATGCCAAAGGATGTAGTCATGCAAAGAGTAAAATCCAAGATGGCTGCTGGCTGCCATGTTTTTCGGCCGAACGCCCCAAAATTACTCGTTCCCATCTACATGTCAATATTAACATTATTGACAAATTTAATGATGATCCGACAAAAGATACGAACTGTAGCCCGTGCTAATGGATTGAATTTTGAAATCCAAGATGGCCACTGGCAGCCACGTTTTTTGGCAGAACGACCCCAAAATGACTCGTATACATTATGTGATAACCCAACCCAAAAATTGTTAACTTATAATTCAGCTGTCAAAGCATTACATTTAAAAAAAAATAATATCTCGTTATAAGCCATACTGAAACACAACTGCACTATTCCTACTAAATAGCGCGACATATAAATTCATTCATTAGCACTGGGACTACAGGATCTAAGTACATATGCACTGTCTTGGAAATTATGTCATAGATCACGCGATATGCATGTTTACGTTTCTACTACATCATTACGCAAGTCAACGGTATCAGTCGAATCATTTATGCTTGGAGTCTACGGGAGTAAGCTGTGTCATGTTAATTTATGTGCGATATGGTGCGATGTTACATGTACTGGAAAAGACATACAGTTTATATACTTTATTCAATAAGGATTTAAAGCAGTCGACAATGTTCACAGGATACAAAATCAGGGATACACAGATTTAGAAGGTAAATAATTAAACTAATTGAATAAAATCGCGCCTATTTCACTTTAAACTTCTTATATATGCCGTGTGCAGCCAGTTTCAATAAACCTTAATTACAAGCCTTTAAACGTGTATTTCAACAATGATATTTGATATTGAAGGAATCCATAGGCCGTTTTTTGGCATTGCAGTGTATAGACCAGGGACATGGTCTATACAGGAGAACTGGTCTGTCCAATTAGGGTTGTGCGCTAACTCCCGAAACCGCACCTTATATCATAACAGATTGATTTATATCTGTTAGAAGACCAGAAGCGCACCTGAGGAACTGAGGCCAAATCATTTTTTTCATAGGACAACATTCTAATTAAAGACACATTTTCGGAACCCGACGTAGTAAATCTTTTCCAGACATTTGATTATTTGATTCCTTCTGTGTTATCAAGATCGTTCTATAAGTCAAATTCGCATTTCGTAGGTGTGCATTAACAAAAAGGCTGATTTTGGTCGCTTAATAATCATTGTACTAAATTTGCCAGTAGTCAGTAATATTACACATTATATATTTATATTGTCCCACGAATCAGTGTCGCTTTAGCAACGGAACCTCTGTAATCGCACAAACAATAAAACTTTTTTGTGATAGTATGTGGAATTCAATAGCTGTTATGGGACACGTCTGAATCTCGCACAAACAATAAAACCTCTTTGTTACGGCGTTCAGGGGCCTGGCATGGTGAATCTCTTATTTGGATAGCAGAAGCACATACATTGCAATGAACTGGGGACCTTGTGGGTGGTGAGTGTGCCGTGGTGACCTGGGGACCTCGTGTTGGTAAATGTGCAGTAATGACCCGGGGACCTCATGTGTAGTAAATGTACAATAATACTTTGGGACCTCGTGGGTGGTGGATGTGCAGTAATGACCCGGGGACCTTGTGAATAGTAAATGTACAGTAACGACATGGGGACCTCGTGGGTAATGGCCTGAGGACCTCGTGATGAGTGGGTGTACAGTAACGACATGGGTACCTTGTGGGTGGTGGATGTGCAGTGATGACACGGGGACCTCGTGGGTGGTGGATGTGCAATAATGACCCGAGGACCTCGTGAAAGTGAATGTATGGTGGTGACCGGGGGACCTCGTGGGTGTAAATGTACAGTAACGACCCAGGGACATCGTGGTGAATACATGTAAGTTATGACATAGGGACCTCGTGGGCAGTGAATGTATAGTAATGACCTGGGGACCCCGTGGTTATAAAGGTACAGTAACGACATGGAGACCTCGTGGGTACTAAATTTACAAAAATGACCAGGGGACCTCGCTTTATTGATTATTTCTTTTCACATAACGTGGATCATACAAAGCTTAAATTAAATCTTATTATGAAACATAAATCATAACACAAAATTTATATGTGTTCTTTGGGTTTCTGCTATCTTTTATTTTCCTATTCTTTATGACTATATCAGAAACTGCCTATACAGCAGAGTTCTCTACCTATCATTAGCTTATGTCAGCTTCCGGTGGGTAAGACATGATACCTCTATTTGTGGACTCTTCTGCTATAGGGCATCCCCCTCTCCTCACATAATGTGGGTCACACAAATCTACATGTCAATGTCAACAGCCATAACAATCTGACCAAAGGTGACGTACCTGTAGCCTGTGCCAAAGGGTTTAATCATGCAAAGAGTAAAATCCAAGATTTTTGGCCGAATGACCCCAAAATGACTTGTTCCCATCTACATGTCATTGTTGACATCCATGACAAATTTCATGAAGATCGACCAAACTACGACCTGCAGCCTGCGCCAATGGATTTAATTTTTAAATCCAAGATGGCCACCAGTGGCCATGTCTTTTGGCCAAATGACCCCAAAATGACTCGTTCCCATCTACATGTCAATGTCAACATTCACAACAAATTTCATAAAGATCAGACCAAAGGTACGACCTGTAGCCCGCTCCAAAGGAAATTGTTGACGGACATACAGACACACAGACTCACACACGGACGACGGGCGCCAACCCATGGCAATAGCTCAAACTTACAAAGTAAGTTGAGCTTATAAATGTGAGCTGCAGGGTGTGCCGATAGATTCAAATTTGAAATCTAAGATGGTTGCAGGCAGCCATATTTTTCAACAAAATTCATAAAACTTTTATGGCTCCCTTCTAGAGGTTACATCGAAGATCCAAACTGAACAATCTGGCCTGTGCCCGTGCTAATGGATTAAAATTTTAAATTAAAGATGGTCACTGGTGGCCATGTTTTTTGCAGAATGACCCCAAAATGACTCGTTCCCATCTACATGTCAATATCAACAATCAGGACAAATTTCATAATGATCTTGTGGCCCGTCCCAAAGAATTTAGTCGTGCAAAGAGTAAAATCCAAGATGACCGACTGACCCCAAATTGACTCGTCCCCTCCCCATTTACGTGTCAATGTTAACATCCATAACAAATTTCATCATGATCCGACCAACGGTACGACCTGTATCCCATGCCAAAGGATTTAGTCATGCAACCCCAAAATGACTAGTTCCCATCTACATATCACTATTAACATCCATGACAAATTTCATGATGATCAGACAAACAGTATGGCCTGTAGTCTGTGCTAAAGGATTGAATTTTGAAATCCAAGATGGCCACCGATAGCCATGTTTTTTGCCAAAAAACTCGTTCTCATCTACATGTCAATGTCAACAGTCATGACAAATTTCATAATGTTCTGACCAAAGGTACGACCTGTAGCCATTGCAATTGGAAATTGTTGACAGACATCTCCACACACACACACACACATCCTCACACACACACACACACACACACACACACACACACAAACAGACGAGGGATAGCAACCCATGGCAATAGCTCAAACATTGAGCAAATAATGTGTGCATTTATCAATTTCGGACCATTCTGTAGAATTGTGAGGGATATAAATGTATTCAATGGACTGTGTTAGCAGAACACATTCTTTTAATAACAATTCAATTAATTCATCCCAGTTTCACTTGATTCTGAAATAGTTATAAACAGAAATCATCACAGCAAATTTAGGGATTTCAAGACATAATGGTTTGAAATTTCAGTATCTGAAGGCATTGAATAACACACGTTCTGATTGCAGGCCATTCCAGACCTCATGAGAACCTGGTTAAGTAGTCATGGTAATGCTGCTCAATGCATATTTTTCGTGTCAACTGGTGTAATATTAGAAATAAATTTTGTCAGCAATTATTGACAGTAAAAAACATTACATAAATTCCAAGCTAATACTTACCTTCTTCGTGCCTTGATATCTTACTTTTCCTCAACTGGAAAGAAAAACAATCAAGATGAATGGCACTAATTCAGTAAACTGACAATGAAAGTTGGAAATAAAAGGTTGCTGTGACCACATGTCCAAAAAAGATGATTTCTTAGGTATATAATTTAGAACATTATTATAAAATAATATCAAAATAAAATCAATAATAATTGATAGAATCGTTTCCGGGCAGGGATTTGCAACTCAAACGTATTATGTCATACTCCGGAAACTATCTAAAAAAAATTATTTAAAGAGATAATCCATCTTTAATTTCCCTACATTTGAAAAAGAATCCCACCCAGCATTGTTTCTCAGTCTGCCATTCCTGGGATCATTCTCTCAAGGATGGGTCAAATTCAAAGCTATGCCAGGACCAAACATTGATGTGCATCATTAGAACATCGACAGAAATCATGGTATGCCATGTACTAAAGTGTCGATTTGGCATTTCCTACACTGGCTTTAGTTTACCCACACATATGGTTCAGACTGACAACATCATTATGTGAGTTTTTGGTCCTTAAGTGTTATATTTCAATTTTGTTGGGCTGTTCTTATGGTAATATGTTAGTCTGATTTCATAAAAATTCATATGAGAGTTAAATACCACCTTTCCCATTTTTGAGACACTGGTTGAAAATAAAACTTGGAGTTTGAACTTTGAGTAAACTGTGCATTTTGCAGAATACCTGTCTGATAATACATAGCCATAACTCCTGAAATTTCCCCATTACGGTATGATTTCATTATTCTTCCGACTTGATAATTATGATCAAAATATATGTAAGAAGACATTGGGATTTTTGCTTTTGAAAAACAAGACACGTACACCTTTGCAAACAGAATCTGTGGATAGATTACTTTGATTGGCAGAGCATACAGCATAACCCGCCAATGCCGAAAAGATGACCAATGATATCTTTCAATACTTTGCATGTTTATTAAAAATTGTGATCATAGTCACGGAGCATTACTGTAAACCCGAAAAAAATAAGTGCGTAATTAAATTACAGTCCCTTGAAGTGCCCCTCTTATCATGGATTCAAGGTTTTCCAGGCCTTGAACGTCCAGTCGTTAAATTCAAGGCCATTCCTTGAATCTAAGGTGCTGCGGCAACCATGTTATAGTATGGAGAATCCCTATGAAGAAAAATACCAATATGAACACTTATGCAAGCAATAGTTTCTTACTTTGAGTTGGTCGTCCGATATTCCAGCTAGACCTGGCATCGCCACCAGCAACGGACTCTTTGGAGATACAGGATCAGGTGGCAGAGAACTTCCTTCGTTTGAAAACTTCTTCTCTCGAATATCTTCATCCTCTACGATTTGGGGCAGAGTATTAGACATAAATAGATGCTCTAGGTGAACAACTCTACTAAAGGGACTCAAATCATTCACAGAGGGTAAATGTGCAAAAACTATAAAAGTCTGTAAAGACATCACCACTAAGGAGAGCATGAAGAAATATATAAACTTTGTTCTTATATTCATTATTGATATTTCTCCAATAATGAAATTTACAGTGTTAAAACCATTGTTATGTAAACGAAACTCACGGGATGAAATGTGAGGTTTACAGATATGTCAATTTCACGTATTTTTCATGCTTCGAATATACATGACTCCGTACTACCAGTACACGGAAATGCCAACTCCAGTCTTAAAGTAGCAAATAAAAACAGAGACGACATAGAGTATAATGAAATACGTGATCGAATTTTACTATATCCGAATACACGTAATGTGAAGTGTAGTGTCGCTACAGACACACCCAACCTTCTAAATCCTAATAAAAATGGCAAAGCATCAGAAAGCTTAAATCTCAAAACAAAGTTCAGTATACTTTCTCTCAATGTTTGTGGACTGAGAGCAAGAGTAAATTACCCAGAATTCCAAGAACTTTGCAACAATCATGACATTCTCTGTCTGTCAGAAACCAAAACAGATAATTGCGACCAAATAACTTTACAGGGATTCAAATTATATATGAAAA
This sequence comes from Siphonodentalium dalli, assembly GCA_032622095.1. NCBI lineage: Eukaryota > Metazoa > Mollusca > Scaphopoda > Gadilida > Siphonodentaliidae > Siphonodentalium > Siphonodentalium dalli. Next base: position 66,655,949 of record CP136063.1, on the reverse strand, counting down.
ACAGAATGAAACTTTCGCGGGTGAAATCTGGAGGTATTAGTGATAGATTAGAATCATCAGCAATTAAGCATCATAAATACAAAGTGTACTTTTATTCACTGGGTAGAACTAAAACTGAATAATCAGAGAGATGCTATTATCATAGGTGCTTTATACATCCCACCAGATGGTTCCAAATACACATCAGACACCGCGTTTGATGAAGTAACTGCAGAAATCCTGAATATGAGACAAAGAAGTGAGACTATACTTATTACCGGGGATTTTAATGCACGTACAGCAGAGAATTTAGACTACATCCAATTCACCAAGAACAAACATGCAGATTTTGACAGCTACCTGTATGATAACCAAAATGTCGAATCAGAAATTGAAAAAGCTGGCCTCACCAAACAAAGATTTAACACTGATAAAACAGTAAATAGCTATGGTCGCAAACTGATTTCCCTTTGTCAACAAAATGACATGATTATTATAAATGGCCATATGGGAAATGATTCCATGATAGGAAAACTTACTTGTGGCGATGCCTCAACAATTGATTATACCATAAGTTCTCTTGCAATGCTATTTATATTAAATAACTTCACCGTAGTAGGGGAACTAAATAAACTTTTCTCAGATGTTCACAAGCCATTAACAACCGAAATAGTAATAAATCAGCACGTGCAGACAAAAAGTACACATGAATCTAATGCAGGGGCAGCTAGACCCAGATGGGATACAACTAAATTAAGTGAATTTAAATATAATCTTGATGACGAAGAAATTAACGTCATAAAACAGACTATTGATAAATATGAAACTGACGTTGTAAGTATTAATGAAATAAATAGCATAGTATCAAAAATAACAGGAGCTATAAATAATTCGGCGAATAAAACTTTCGGAGTCCCGGCCAGTATGTAAACTAAATAAAAAAAGATAAATACACGTGGTAATTAAGCCCTGGTTTAATTTGGCATGTAAACTGGCCAGAAAGGAATACAGAAAATCACAAAGAAATAATAAATTAAGACAAAATGATTACTCTAAAAATGTAATGCGCGAGGAATGTAAAAAATATAAACTCGTATTGGACAATGCGATGAAAGTACACAGGGAAAAGGTATCGCGTGAAATGAATAAACTTTTAAAAAAGGTAATGCAAAACTATTTTGGAGTACTCTGAACAAGAAAAGCAGAGTAACATGTAATAAGCTAAAAATAAGTGAATTGGAGAACCATTTTCGAGAAATGAATGCTACATGTACATCATATGAAGATAACCCTAATTTAAAAATTAAGGACACAAATTACGAAGGAAATGATCACATAAATAGACCAATTACATGCGAGGAAATAACCACTGCAGTCTCAAACCTCAGTAACAACAAATCCCCCGGAACTGATGGAATTTTGAACGAATATATAAAAGCCTCAACTGGTGCGCTATTAGATATATACTGTAAACTTTTTAATCTAGTCCTAGACTCTGGTTGTGTTCCTGACTCATGGGGAATAGGCACTATTATACCCTTATTTAAAAACAAAGGCGACACTAGCGATCCCAAAAATGATAGGCCAATTACCTTACTAAGTTGTCTTGGAAAATTATTTACAAAAATCTTGACAAACAGAATTAATACATACCTAGAAGAACAAGAAATTATAAATGAAAATCAATCAGGCTTTAGAAAAAAATATTCCACTGTTGATAATATATTTGTTCTCTATATGCTGACCCAAACTACTATACTGTGCATTCATAGATTTTGAGAAAGCATTTGACAAAGTATGGAGACAAGGGTTATGGCACAAACTATTGCTAAATAATATAAAAGGCAAAATTTACAAAGTTATACGCAGTATGTACCTAAATATTAAGTCCAGAGTGCAATTGGGGAAAATACAATCAAACTACTTCCCGTGCTTATCTGGTGTCCGTCAAGGAGTGAATCTCTCACCTATACTTTTTACATTATATCTAAATGACCTAAAAGACTACTTAGAGTCCTCGGGAGCTATCGGTTTACCGAAACTATCCAATGACGCTAAAAATCATCTGAATATGAAACTGTTCATAGTTCTATATGCAGATGACACCGTTCTCATGGCTGAAACCCCCGCAAAATTACAAAACACATTGAATATTTTTCATAATTACTGCAAAACGTGGAAACTGACAGTTAATGCAACAAAGACTAAAATCATGCTTATATCCAAACGAAGCCTCCCAAAAAACAGAATTTTTTTCTACAATGGCAATCCAATTGATGTTGTAAAAAAATTTAACTATCTTGGAATTACACATACCAAGTCTGGTTCATACTCTGAAGCAAAAAAAGGCCTTGCTGACAAAGCCACTAAGGCCATGTATTCGATAATCTGACACTAACGCAAGATTACACTGCCTTTCAATTAAAAATCAATTTGATCTGTTTGATGCACAAGTTGTTCCCATAATTTCTTATGGATGCGAGATTTGGGGTACCGGTGTAACACGATATCTCCCCCCGGGGGGAACATACCCCGGGGTATCTCCCCCCCACCCTGGGTATCTTCCCCCCACTCGTACATTTTTTTTCCCTCACTTATTTTATATTATTATGGTAAGAAATGCCGAGAAAACTATTAAATATATATATTTTTTTTGGTTATTTTGAAGTTTAACTTAACCCAATAATAGCATAAATATGTCAAAATATTACCTTATGATTCTATCGTTTAATTTGCTTTATATAGTCATGAAATGGCGAGAAATTAACTTTATATGAGCAAAATTTGATAGAGTAAGAATTTGGGGTGGGGGGGGGGGGAAATACCCAGGCCTGAGTATCTTCCCCCCCCACCCAGCACCTACATATGACAAAAATTAAACATATGATTTTATTGCTTTAAATAGTCATGATATGGTCAGAAATTAACTTTTTATGACAAAAAGTTGATAGAGTAGGAATTTGGTGTGGGGGAGAGGCCTGAGTATCCCCCCCCCCCCCCCCCCCCCCCCCCTCACCCAGCAGCATAATTAAAAAATATATATATAAGTTTATCTCGCCATTTCATAACTATATAAAGCAAATTAAGCAATAAAATCATACGTTTAATTTTTGTCATATGTAGGTGCTGGGTGGGAGGGGGGAAGATACTCAGGCCTGGGTATCTCCCCCCCCCCCACCCCAAATTCTTACTCTAACCAAATTTTGCTCATATAAAGTTAATTTCTAGCCATTTCATGACTATATAAAGCAAATTAAGCAATAAAATCATACATTTAATTTTTGTCATTTGTAGGTGCTGGGTGGGAGGGGGGGGGGGGGGAGATACTCAGGCCTGGGTATCTCCCCCCCCCCACCCCAAATTCTTACTCTAATCAAATTTTGCTCATATAAAGTTAATTTCTCGCCATTTCATGACTATATAAAGCAAATTAAGCAATAAAATCATACGTTTAATTTTTGTCATATGTAGCCACTGGGTGGGGGGAAGATACTCAGGCCTGGGTATCTCCCCCCCCCCACCCCAAATTCTTACTGTATAAAATTTTGCTCATATAAAGTTAATTTCTCGCCATTTCATAACTATATAAATCAAACTCTGCCAATATAATAGTTAATTTGAAGGGAGGATGAACAAATGTAGAAATAATTATACGTATAGTTTATATTTTCTCTTTCTGTTTTCCAGGGAATATCAACTTTACAGTCTTGTCATATTTTTGAACATTGTTTATCATTTTATCGTACCAACTTCACATAATATTCAGTAATGCCCTGAATAATCGACTCCTTAACCACAGGAAATATGGCTTGTTGCCATTCATCAGAAAGCACTGAGAGCTTTTGTGTGACATGGATAATGCTGTCTATTGTATGGATTAAGCTGATTTTAAAGATGCATATCACGAACTCTTGATATTTTAAAACTTGACGCTTGACTCCTACCAGTACATTTTAAGATAAAAAACTATATGCTGAACTTTTTTATATTTTTTAGGTTTGTTGAACTTATTATGGATCTGAACATTTCCCTCCAATTAAAAGGACTTTTTCTGTGTTTGAACTATCTGTTTTCAGTCTGTCATCTGCTTTTATTACATGTACATCCCTCTAAATGAATAATAGAGTGTTCCATGTAGTCTTTTATAACTGAGTGGGAGAATCCATTCCGTATAGAAAGGATTAAATATGAGTAAGGTAATCTCACCTGCTATCTGTTGTCTTTCATAGTCTGTGTCTATGCTTCTTAAATTCCCGAGGTTTTCTATGAAGAACATGAAATTAGTGTGATTGTTTGTTGTCTCAAAATTGAACTCGGCTTTGGATTTGGGATCTTTCATGACATACATTTTGAGCAAATCGTTCATTTTCTGTATCAGTTCTTGAGATACACTGAGTGCCAAGGAATGGTCTGGACAATTCATAACTGATGAAGCATATTCAAGATGAGTTGTTACGTTCATGTTCCGCTCAGCGAGTTCTCTCATTTGCTGATCAAGGGTACTCTTCTTAATAGCAGACAACAATCTAACGTCTTCTATCATTTTATTCTTCTGCTTTGAGAGAAGTTCTTGATATGATGTGAATATGTCGCTAATTTCTCGTTCAACTTCTTTCTGTCTATCATCTATAGCTACGCCCTCAGCCTCAACAACACTCAAAGCATGCTGGATTTCTGTGTTCTCGTCTTTTAGTTTAGCATGCTTGTCATCTATTGATGTTTTGTAAGGCGAGAAAGCTTCTGTATCTTCCTGAACATCATGCCCTTTCTTCAAGTGATCAGTGGAAGCGCACTGTAAACACATTAGCATTTTACAGCCATCATCTGTGCAGAACATATTTTTTGGATAGTGGTCATGCTTTGGCTTGGAACATTTAAGCTGCGGGTAAAACAAGCTCTTCAGATCATCAGGACTGAGAGAGGTTAAGCAATGGGTGGAATGCATTCTACCTGATACATCAGCTTTGTGCCTGTTCAAACAGTCATTACAGAGAAAATTAGGACAGTCGGAGCATGCAAATTCAGCTATTCCATTTGTACATCCAGCACATTTGACATCGCCCGGGCTACATTGAACCATTTTCATCTGGCCGTGAGATAATTTGAAGTTATCTGTTGGTAAACTATCCACAGAGTCGGTGTCCGTAAGCTTCTCACACAGTCTGATAGCACATATAACTGCGTTATTCCCACTTTGCATACATGCCACTAAGCACTTGCGGCAGAAAACGTGAAAACACGCTAGTCTCTTGGGAAGATTACTTGTGTCATTGAAGTATTTTTGACACAAGCTGCATTGGCCATTTTCAAGTCGGCTCTGGTATACTTCATACTCAATCAGCTGGATGCTGAAATATTAAAAGATAAAATCTGAGCCAAAGCTGCTAAATGTACCCTTTCTTTGCTAAATACTCATTGACGAATAGTTCCCTTAGGAAATGTTCATATACAGTAATGCCATAATTAATCGACTCCTTTAACCACAGCAGAATTATGGGTAACTTTTCAGGATTTAGTCGGAAATATGGCTTGTTGCCATTCATCAGAAAGCTCTCGGGGATAACCCTTTACCCAACAGAAGGGCCCTGTGCCAATGCATTCTCTTATATATGCGAGTCGACCATAGGTCGCCTCGCATATATAAGAGAATGCATTGGCTTAACACATTTAAAATTATAAAATTGTTAAAGAATGTAAGAAAAAATGGTAAAAAGTGTTAAAAAAAGATTTTTTTTAGGCCAATGCATTCTCTTATATATGCGAGGCGACCTATGGTCGACTCGCATATATAAGAGAATGCATTGGCACAGGGAATAACTGTAACTATCACAATGTGGTCAAGGAGCCGGTTCCAATGATATCCATATTTGTATGGTTCTATTGAGACAGACCGAAGATATTTTAGGCTGTTGAAGCTTTATTTGGCCGGTTTTGGCCGTTTTGTTGGGTAAAGGGTTAACAAACAGCCTTTTGTTGAACTTATTATCTAACAATTCCCACCAATGAACAGGAATCCTTCTACACCAGTGTTATCTGTCGTCTGCTAATATTTCCTGAACAGCCCACCAGATAAATTATAGACCATTCCAACAGATTCAAATGTATATTTTTAATTTCTAACTGATTGGAGAATTTATTCAGAAAGTATGGGATGCAAAGTTCAGTTTTAAAATTATTTGTGCACTTAAGCCGGGTGTTACCACAGGTGTAACACATGAAGATCGAGATCCCAACTGATTATGCACGGTGACCACAGTTTATCTCAAAAAGCACTGACAGCTATGTTCTGGTGAGCTGCTGGGCTAGCTGGCATGTTGTTTATTTAATTAGCTGTATATTGTATTATTATCCATCCCTTAACTAACAGTATTTCTGATTGGGCAAAAGCCGTCATGTGATAATCCAGGAAAAAGTCATATTGGACTCCCGAAAATCATCTTGGACACCCGAATGTTCAATATGACTTTTTTATCAGGACTCACAAAGTAACTCTGCCTAATGAATCGGTGAAATTGTGATGCGCGTGCAATACTGTGGATTTAGCAGACCCGTTTCACTTCCCGCATTGAGTTTTTTTTCACTTCCCTGTTTACTGTTCAAAATAACCACAAAAGTTTTATTCCATAAATTTGGATATATAAACACACAATTGGATAATAATGAAAGTGTCAATGACACTGTAGCTCAACTTGGACAGGGAATAATTTAATATATTACAGTCAATGGAGCGATTAGGAATGTGGAAAGTTGAATGTCTAATACTAGTTTATAGACATGAAGAGAAAAGTAAAATCCAAGATGGCTGCTGGCGGCCATGTTTTCGGCCAAATGACCCCAAAATGAGTCGTTCCCATTTACATGTCATCGTTAACATCAATGACAAATTTTATGACGATCAGACTCAAGGTACGACCTGTGGCCCGTGCTAATGGATTAAATTTTGAAATCCAAGATGGCTACTGGCGGCCATGTTTTTTGTCCGAATGACCCCAAAATGACTTGTTCCCATTTACATTCCAATTTCAACAGCCATGAAAAATTTTATGATGATCAGACTAAAGGTACGACCTGTAGCCCGTGGTAAAGGATTTAGTCATACAAAGAGTAAAATCCAAGTTGGCTGCTGGCGGCCATGTTTTTTGGCCCAATGACCCCAAAATGACTCGTTCCCATCTACATGTCATTATTAACATTCATGAAAATTTTTATGATGATCAGACTAAAGGTACGACCTGTAGCCCGTGCTAAAGAATTTAGTCATACAAAGAGTAAAATCCAAGATGGCTGCTGGCGGCCATGTTTTTCGCCAAATGACCCCAAAATTACTCGTTCCCATCTACATGTCAATATTAACATCCATGACAAATTTCATGATGATCAGACGAACAGTACGACCTGTGGCCCGTGCTAATGGATTAAATTTGGAAATCCAAGATGGCTGCTGGCGGCCATGTTTTTTGTCCGAATGACCCCAAAATGACTCGTTCCCATCTACATTCCAATTTCAACAGCCATGACAAATGTTATGATGATCAGACTAAATGTACGACCTGTAGCCCGTGCTAAAGAATTTAGTCATACAAAGAGTAAAATCCAAGATGGCTGCTGGTGGCCATGTTTTTTGGCCGAATGACCCCAAAATTACTCGTTCCCATCTACATGTCAATATTATCATCCATGACAAATTTCATGATGATCAGACAAACAGTATGACCTGTGGCCCGTGCTAATGGATTAAATTTTGAAATCCAAGATGGCCGCTAGCGGCCATGTTTTTTGTCCGAATGACCCCAAAATGACTCGTTCCCATCTACATTCCAATATCAACAGCCATGATGATCAGACTAAAGGTATGACCTGTAGCCCGTGCTAAAGTATTTAGTCATACAAAGAGTAAAATCCAAGATGGCTGCTGGCGGCCATGTTTTTTGGCCAAATGACCCCAAAATGACTCGTTCCCATCTACATGTGATTATTAACATCCATGACAAATTTTATGATGATCAGACTAAAAGAAGGACCTGTAGCCCATGCTAAAGTATTTAGTCATGCAAAGAGTAAAATCCAAGACGGCTGCTGGCGGCCATGTTTTTTGGCCGAATGACCCCAAAATGACTCGTTCCAATCTACATGTCATTGTTAACATCCATGACAAATTTTATGATGATCAGACTAAAGGTACAACCTGTAGCCCATGCTAAAGGATTTAGTCATACAAAGAGTAAAATCCAAGATGGCTGCTGGCGGCCATGTTTTTCGGCCGAATGACCCCAAAATGACTCGTTCCCATCTACATGTCAATATTAACATCCATGACAAATTTCATGATGATCAGACGAACAGTGCGACCTGTGGCCCGTGCTAATGGATTGAATTTTGAAAACAAAGATGGCCACTGGCGGCCATGTTTTTTGTCCCAATGACCCCAAAATGACTCGTTCCCATCTACATTCCAATTTCAACAGCCATGACAAATTTCATGATTATCAGACTAAAGGTACGACCTGTAGCCCGTGCTAAAGGATTTAGTCATACAAAGAGTAAAATCCAAGATGGCAGCTGGCGGCCATGTTTTTTGGCCGGATGACCCCAAGATTACTCGTTCCCATCTACATGTCAATATTAAATTTCATGACGATCAGACGAACAGTACGGCCTGTAGCCCGTGCTAATGGATTGAATTTTGAAATCTAAGATGGCCGCTGGCGGCCATGTTTTTTTTCCGAATGACCCCAAAATGAATCATTCCAGTACAAATGTTGATGTCAACAGCTATGACAAATTTCATAAAGATCCGATCAAAGGTACGACCTGTAGCCTCTATTGTTGACGCCTTACGCACACACACACGCACACACGGATGACAGACGACAAAGCCATGGCAATAGCTCAAACTTTACAAAGTAAAGTTGAGCTAAAAATGTCATTATACAATGTTATCTACAGTATGTGTTTTTCTTCTACTCGTCCAGGTTGTGGTGAAAAGTCATATTGGACTGGGCGCTGCGTGTCTCGTCCAATATGACTTTTCACCACAACCTGGACAAGAAAAACACATACTGCACACGACATTCTATAATAACTTTGTAATATAAGATTAAAGTTTAGCAAGGGAAGCCTAACTGTCTTAGTATTTATAATATATATAAATAGTACTTTATAATATAGCTCGATACACTGATCCTTCTCATGTTCTATGTATCTTTACCAAGTAGTTGTTACATAAGGCATAGACACGGAACGTTTTTTCAAACAAAACTTCTAGCACCGGTCACCGGTTTTCAGCAGTTCCGAATTTTGTTTGATTGGATGTTTACCTTCTCTACTCTTTATTCACATACATGTAGATTAAAGGCCCACATAAACTGTGAACATGTTGTTCTTGTTGAGTTTTGTCATCAACATTGAAGTAAAAATCAGTATCATTTTCAATGCAAGGGGAATAACTCTATATATTAAAAATAGAGTTCTTCCCCTTTCATTGAAAAAGTTTTAATTCTGTTGCATTCTGGGGGGTCAGAGGGGGGTGGGGAATCTTCAGCAATGTTCTATTTCTCTCTGGGCATCTTCTGAGACACAGATGTTTCAAATAGTGATGAATTATAGTATTTTAATCATATTTTATGGCATATATTGTTATTAAAACCGTATATCAAGTCACTATAAAACAAAAATAATCGGAGACTCGAAAATTAAGTGGGCCTTTAAATGCATTCACTATTTTTATTTTTGACTGGATTTCTTGTGACAAATACCATTAAGTTGGCATTATAACGACATATTTGTTAACCCTTTGAGTGCCAGGTCCGATTTTTGTATCAACCCATATACCCTGTGCCATTGCATTCTCTTATATATGCGAGTCGACCATAGGTCGCCTCGCATATATAAGAGAATGCATTGGCTTAACAATTTTTTTTTTTTTATTTTTTTTTTTTACAGTTTTTTACAATTTTAATATATTCTATTATATTCTTTAACAGACTTATTGTGTAGGTTTAGGGCCGATAATATCGGCCCCTGGCACTCAAAGGGTTAAGTGGTAGTGCTAGCCCAATGTTAGAGTGTCGGACTTGTAAATATGCACTGGCATGAGTTCGTGCCCCGCCGGTGGACTATCGACTCCATAACAGTGGCTTGGCCGAATTAAACGGTGACTGTGCTACATGTATATATAGACACACACTGTTTCAAATCTCGAGCCAGATTGTGACCCTTGGGCAAGGTCACTTGTACTGTGCTCACTTCGTCGTACCTAGACGAGAAATAGAGAACTGGTTGTTTGGTATGTGTAAGCCCCTCGTGTGAAGCACCTATAAAATGCACGGATGCATGCAGAAGACTCGGCATGATTCAACAGATGGGATAATAATGTGAAGAGCTTAGGGCCCTTGCGGGGATAGGCACTTTATAAGTACCATTATTATTATATTATTATAAGTACCCAATAAATTATCCAGAAACTTACAAATAACAGTTTTCAAAATATTGTTTGCAAAGATATTCCATTATCAATCATGTCTATGAGAGAAGGGGTTCGACTAATCGACTTGTAGTCAACTTCTCCTTTCTGAAAACTCCTAATCGTTCAACACTGTTTCAGACACAAAATTCACAAATTTCCAAGTCAAAGAAGGGCAAATCTGGTAAAAAAAATAATGGATGAAACCTGTAGTATGTTGGCATCCTTTCCCCAACATGTGCTATCGATACAACAAAATCCAATAATTAACACCTGAGTTACAAGGTGATATGTTCGGATGGACGGACGGACACACATTCATTTGGTCTTTAAGTGGTCTTTCCTTTGTTGATTTTAATAGGTTTGACCAATTAAGACTACCAATTACAGTAATGCCCTAAGCAATCGACCTCTTAACCAAAGCAGAATTATGGGTAACTTTTCTGGATTTAGTCGGAAATATGGCTTGTTGCCATTCATCGGAAAGCTCTCCCCTAGAGCTTTCCGATGAATGGCAACAAGCCATATTTCCGACTAAATCCTGAAAAGTTACCCATAATTCTGCTTTGGTTAAGAGGTCGATTACTTAGGGCATTACTGTAACTCCTAAATTGTACAGAATAACGGGCATCAGGTGGTAGTTTGACCCTGACCACATAGGGCTCAAATGTGCGCAGACTATACAGACAGACGGATGGATGGGTGGACGGACGGAGCCCTTGGCTATATGCCCTGAACCTCCTACTTGGGTCGGAGGCATAATAATGGACCATTCCAATGTATACCTTTATAAATTAGTGGAATAGAAACAGTTAAAAGCAAGCATACCCGCCAGCAGATGGAGTCTCGTCACTTGGAGCCTGTGTGGTAGGGTAGTTATTCTCAGCCATTTTGATGATTTCTTCTTTATGGTAGCTGTAAGTGAGTGTACACAATTTCTTGAGTGTTAGGAGGGCTGAGTTGTTAAATAAGAACATTAAAGACCCACTTGATTTTCGAACCCCCTGATTACATATGCCATATTATAGACCAATTGAAAGAGGAAGCTCCAAAATATTGTATTATCAACTTATCCGGTGTAATAAACTGTGGACATGTTATTTTTGTTGAGTTTCAACGCAGGGGGGAATAACTCTATTATTAAAGATAGAGTTCTTCCCCTTCCATTGAAAAAGTTTGAATTCTGTTGCATTCTGGGTACCAAAGGGGGGGGAAGTCATTCTATGATTTCAGCAGTTTTCTATTTCTCTGTGGGCATCTTCTGAGACACAAATGTTTAAAATAGTGATGAATTATAGTATTTTAATCATATTTTATGGCATAGATTGTTATTAAAACCGTATATCAAGTCACTATAAACAAAATAATCGGCGACTCAAAAATTAAGTGCCCCTTTAAGTATACCTGAGGAAATTAACTGCCATGTAGTCTAGCTGTGTTAACCCTTTCTATACTTAATGGATCAAATCCGATCCGATCAAAGGTACGACCTGTAGCCTCTATTGTTGACGCCTTACGCACACACACACGCACACACGGACGACAGACGACAAAGCCATGGCAATAGCTCAAACTTTACAAAGTAAAGTTGAGCTAAAAATGTCATTATACAATGTTATCTACAGTATGTGTTTTTCTTCTACTCGTCCAGGTTGTGGTGAAAAGTCATATTGGACTGGGCGCTGCGTGTCTCGTCCAATATGACTTTTCACCACAACCTGGACAAGAAAAACACATACTGCACACGACATTCTATAATAACTTTGTAATATAAGATTAATGTTTAGCAAGGGAAGCCTAACTGTCTTAGTATTTATAATATATATAAATAGTACTTTATAATATAGCTCGATACACTGATCCTTCTCATGTTCTATGTATCTTTACCAAGTAGTTGTTACATAAGGCATAGACACGGAACGTTTTTTCAAACAAAACTTCTAGCACCGGTTTTCAGCAGTTCCGAATTTTGTTTGATTGGATGTTTACCTTCTCTACTCTTTATTCACATACATGTAGATTAAAGGCCCACATAAACTGTGAACATGATGTTCTTGTTGAGTTTTGTCATCAACATTGAAGTAAAAATCAGTATCATTTTCAATGCAAGGGGAATAACTCTACATATTAAAAATAGAGTTCTTCCCCTTTCATTGAAAAAGTTTTAATTCTGTTGCATTCTGGGGGGTCAGAGGGGGGTGGGGAATCTTCAGCAATGTTCTATTTCTCTCTGGGCATCTTCTGAGACACAGATGTTTCAAATAGTGATGAATTATAGTATTTTAATCATATTTTATGGCATATATTGTTATTAAAACCGTATATCAAGTCACTATAAAACAAAAATAATCGGAGACTCGAAAATTAAGTGGGCCTTTAAATGCATTCACTATTTTTATTTTTGACTGGATTTCTTGTGACAAATACCATTAAGTTGGCATTATAACGACATATTTGTTAACCCTTTGAGTGCCAGGTCCGATTTTTGTATCAACCCATATACCCTGTGCCATTGCATTCTCTTATATATGCGAGTCGACCATAGGTCGCCTCGCATATATAAGAGAATGCATTGGCTTAACAATTTTTTTTTTTTTTTTTTTTTTTTTACAGTTTTTTACAATTTTAATATATTCTATTATATTCTTTAACAGACTTATTGTGTATGTTTAGGGCCGATAATATCGGCCCCTGGCACTCAAAGGGTTAAGTGGTAGTGCTAGCCCAATGTTAGAGTGTCGGACTTGTAAATATGCACTGGCATGAGTTCGTGCCCCGCCGGTGGACTATCGACTCCATAACAGTGGCTTGGCCGAATTAAACGGTGACTGTGCTACATGTATATATAGACACACACTGTTTCAAATCTCGAGCCAGATTGTGACCCTTGGGCAAGGTCACTCGTACTGTGCTCACTTCGTCGTACCTAGACGAGAGACAGAGAACTGGTTGTTGGGTATGTGTAAGCCGCTCGTGTGAAGCACCTATAAAAATGCATGGTTGCATGCATAAGACTCAGCATGATTCAACAGATGGGATAATAATGTGAAGAGCTTAGGGCCCTTGCAGGGATAGGCACTTTATAAGTACCATTATTATTATATTATTATAAGTACCCAATAAATTATCCAGAAACTTACAAATAACAGTTTTCAAAATAATGTTTGCAAAGATATTCCATCATCAATCATGTCTATGAGAGAAGGGGTTCGACTAATCGACTTGTAGTCAACTTCTCCTTTCTGAAAACTCCTAATCGTTCAACACTGTTTCAGACACAAAATTCACAAATTTCCAAGTCAAAGAAGGGCAAATCTGGTGAAAAAATAATGGATGAAACCTGTAGTATGTTGGCATCCTTTCCCCAACATGTGCTATCGATACAACAAAATCCAATAATTAACACCTGAGTTACAAGGTGATATGTTCGGATGGACGGACGGACACACATTCATTTGGTCTTTAAGTGGTCTTTCCTTTGTTGATTTTAACAGGTTTGACCAATTAAGACTACCAATTACAGTAATGCCCTAAGTAATCGACCTCTTAACCAAAGCAGAATTATGGGTAACTTTTCTGGATTTAGTCGGAAATATGGCTTGTTGCCATTCATCGGAAAGCTCTCACCGAGAGCTTTCCGATGAATGGCAACAAGCCATATTTCCGACTAAATCCTGAAAAGTTACCCATAATTCTGCTTTGGTTAAGAGGTTGATTACTTAGGGCATAACTGTAACTCCTAAATTGTACAGAATAACGGGCATCAGGTGGTAGTTTGACCCTGACCACATAGGGCTCAAATGTGCACAGACTATACAGACAGACGGATGGATGGGTGGACGGACGGAGCCCTTGGCTATATGCCCTGAACCTCCTACTTGGGTCGGAGGCATAATAATGGACCATTCCAATGTATACCTTTATAAATTAGTGCAATAGAAACAGTTAAAAGCAAGCATACCCGCCAGCAGATGGAGTCTCGTCACTTGGAGCCTGTGTGGTAGGGTAGTTATTCTCAGCCATTTTGATGATTTCTTCTTTATGGTAGCTGTAAGTGAGTGTACACAATTTCTTGAGTGTTAGGAGGGCTGAAATGTTAAATAAGAACATTAAAGACCCACTTGATTTCGAACCCCCTGATTACATATGCCATATTATAGACCATTTGAAAGAGGAAGCTCCAAAATATTGTATTATCAACTTATCCGGTGTAATAAACTGTGGACATGTTATTTTTGTTGAGTTTCAACGCAGGGGGGAATAACTCTATTATTAAAGATAGAGTTCTTCCCCTTCCATTGAAAAAGTTTGAATTCTGTTGCATTCTGGGTACCAAAGGGGGGAGGGGAAGTCATTCTATGTTTCAGCAGTTTTCTATTTCTCTGTGGGCATCTACTGAGACACAAATGTTTAAAATAGTGATGAATTATAGTATTTTAAGCCTTTGAGTGCCAGGTCGATTTTTGTATCAACCCATATACCCTGTGCCAATGCATTCTCTTATATATGCGAGTCGACCATAGGTCGCCTCGCATATATAAGAGAATGCATTGGCCTAACATTTTTTTTTTTTTTTTTTTTTTTTTTTTACAATTTTAATAATTTATTCTTATATTCTTTAGACTTATTTTGTAGGTTTAGGGCCGATGAGATCGGCCCCTGGCACTCAAAGGGTTAATCATATTTTATGGCATAGATTGTTATTAAAACCGTATATCAAGTCACTATAAACAAAATAATCGGCGACTCAAAAATTAAGTGCCCCTTTAAGTATACCTGAGGAAATTAACTGCCATGTAGCCTAGCTGTGTTAACCCTTTCTATACTTAATGGATTCCCCTAGTCAGAAAAGTGTAGCCTACAGTAATGCCCTAAGTAATCGACTCCATAACCACAACATAATTATGAGTAATTTTTCAGGATTTAGTCGAAAATTTTGGCTTGTTGCCATTCATCGGAAAGCTCTCCCCGATCCTTAGGTCGGAGAGGCCATTTCCAAGAAATACGGAACTAAAGGTGCATCGAAGGAATGCTCCGATTCCAATGTATCTACATTGCTGCATTCTCAGCCATGAAAGATGGTTGAACAATCAGCATTCAGAGAGCAGCAAGCGGCTCACATGGGAGTCATTACACAACTATATTCACAGCAAGCGGCTCACATGGGAGTCATTACACAACTATATTCACAGCAAGCGGCTCACATGGGAGTCATTACACAACTATTATTCACAGCAAGCGGCTCACATGGGAGTCATTACACAACTATATTCACAGCAAGCGGCTCACATGGGAGTCATTACACAACTATATTCACAGCAAGCGGCTCACATGGGAGTCATTACACAACTATATTCACAGCAAGCGGCTCACATGGGAGTCATTACACAACTATATTCACAGCAAGCGGCTCACATGGGAGTCATTACACAACTATATTCACAGCAAGCGGCTCACATGGGAGTCATTACACAACTATATTCACAGCAAGCGGCTCACATGGGAGTCATTACACAACTATATTCACAGCAAGCGGCTCACATGGGAGTCATTACACAACTATATTCACAGCAAGCGGCTCACATGGGAGTCATTACACAACTATATTCACAGCAAGCGGCTCACATGGGAGTCATTACACAACTATATTCACAGCAAGCGGCTCACATGGGAGTCATTACACAACTATATTCACAGCAAGCGGCTCACATGGGAGTCATTACACAACTATATTCACAGCAAGCGGCTCACATGGGAGGCATTACACAACTATATTCACAGCAAGCGGCTCACATGGGAGTCATTACACAACTATATTCACAGCAAGCGGCTCACATGGGAGTCATTACACAACTATATTCACAGCAAGCGGCTCACATGGGAGTCATTACACAACTATATTCACAGCAAGCGGCTCACATGGGAGTCATTACACAACTATATTCACAGCAAGCGGCTCACATGGGAGTCATTACACAACTATATTCACAGCAAGCGGCTCACATGGGAGTCATTACACAACTATATTCACAGCAAGCGGCTCACATGGGAGTCATTACACAACTATATTCACAGCAAGCGGCTCACATGGGAGTCATTACACAACTATATTCACAGCAAGCGGCTCACATGGGAGTCATTACACAACTATATTCACAGCAAGCGGCTCACATGGGAGTCATTACACAACTATATTCACAGCAAGCGGCTCACATGGGAGGCATTACACAACTATATTCACAGCAAGCGGCTCACATGGGAGTCATTACACAACTATATTCACAGCAAGCGGCTCACATGGGAGTCATTACACAACTATATTCACAGCAAGCGGCTCACATGGGAGTCATTACACAACTATATTCACAGCAAGCGGCTCACATGGGAGTCATTACACAACTATATTCACAGCAAGCGGCTCACATGGGAGTCATTACACAACTATATTCACAGCAAGCGTTGGCGAAGTTATTAACTTGCTTGGAAGCAGAGGATGAGAATTTCGTTTGGTTGTGTTTCTGCATATGTGTGCATTGAGCGACACAGAATGGTGGGAGTCTAACTTGACTGGAGACATGGAAAATCTTCCTTTGACATCTGAGGGAGTTTTTGAGGAGGGTCTTGATTCCCTGCTTAAGGTGCGACGAGAACGTCGCAAACAGATTCAATAACTTTTACCTGAATGTTCAAAGCCTGTTATAATACATGTAAGTGTGAAATTAGAGTATGGGAGCAAATAGGGTGACATGGACAGAAAATAATACAATGGCGGTCATAAGGGCCGCAACTCCAAGCCATGCTACAACGAAAGCAACATATTGTATAATCACCTAGGAGTGAAATATGCATGTCTGTTGTTAAATATTCTGAAATGTACACAGATCATTAAAATAGACCATCTGAAGGATAATTGTATAATAGTGGACATTGTCACTGAGCCATGTATGTCAACCACGTTTTTGTCAATATTGCGTGTTACTTTTGTAAAATCATATATAGTTACAGTAGTTTACACACAAGAGCCATTTTCTTATTAAAGTCACATATATGATAGCCATTAACTCAATTTAAATGGCATCTTGCGCAGGATAACATTTGAGCAAATTGCCAAAATCTCCATAGGGTACAACGTTAAATTTAGATCGCAACTGTACAAACATAATGATTATTTTTTAAATTATAAACCATGTAATGCATTCACGCATTGAATGTGTTATGTTGACTATAAAAAAAGATAAATCAGTTTAAATTTAATTGCAATGCCATTTCCAAGAGAGTGCCGAATCAAATTCAAGATGGCAGTGCCCATGTTGAAAAGAAATCTTAGTACAAGAACAACCAGTGCATACGCTGCTAATTTTCCTTAGCCATATTCCTCAGAGATTTAAGAAAATTCGATGGCTCCCATCTAGATGTTACCCCGAAGATCAATGTGAAGTTGGTGATGATCGGATGAGAGATGTGACATGTAGGGTGTGCTAAAGGATATTTTTAATGGACACACACACGGATGCAAACCGAAGGCAACAGCTCAAATTTGTCTTCGTCCAGTTGAGCTAACAATCAAAATAACTATAAAAGCTGATGTAATTGTTATCTACAGTACACTCATCATTCAAATTTGTGGATTCACTTTGGGCCAGTCTTGTTAAAAACTAGACCAAGTTTTCATTACTTTCAAGTTGGCTGCATAATGAAACCTTGGTCCTGTTATAATTAGACTGACTTTGTGCTTGGCAGGAAATTTTAAATTTCTTTTGAAAACAATGAAGTGTCTTTCTGAAATGATTCTGCTCTAACAGTAATGTTTATCACAAAATAACCCTTCTTGACAACAACGGTGCAGTGGCATTCTAATGATTCAGCGACTGTATTATACAAGAAAAATTGTTTTACTTAAATTGAACAAGAAGTTGAATCTAAAAAGAAAATTAAAAAAATTTGAGCACAAAAGGGCCGCCGTTGAATGAAGGCTCAAGAGAGAGCCTGCCTGATATGAAAATGTGTGCGAAGCATGCCAGGGGAGGCCCCTAGCACACAAAGGGAGCCTGAGATGGCTGCTGGTGACCATGATTTTCAATTATTTCAGAAATAATTGATGGCTCAAATCTAGAGGTTACCTCGAAGATCAATGTGAACATTGGTGACAATCAGATGAGAGATGTGACCTGTAGCCCATAGTGTCAATAATAAGATTTTTCTTCACTAAGTGTGAACTCGAAAAACATATCTGGTATGAGTAGATATATGCTTTGGAAAGCTATGTATGGACAATGCATGGACATTTGGTGGTATTAACACAAGCTGCATATGTGGCTAAAAAAGGCAGTTTTGTGGTTTGACAAATAAACGCTGAAATACTTCGAAGAAGGCGATAACAGAAAGTAATTAACTCTTCCTCCATTTACTGCAACATCTCATGTACCGAAATACAGTAATGCCCTAAGTAATCGACCTCTTAACCAAAGCAGAATTATGGGTAACTTTTCAGGATTTAGTCGGAAATATGGCTTGTTGCCATTCATCGGAAAGTGAGAGCTTTCCGATGAATGGCAACAAGCCATATTTCCGACTAAATCCTGAAAAGTTACCCATAATTCTGCTTTGGTTAAAAGGTTGATTACTTAGGGCATTACTGTATGCATGCAAGGGTTTGGTATGATACACTTATCAGTTTATTTTTTGTTGGAATCAGACGGTTGTAAACAGCTAGGTCAGTGAGATCACCTATCTTCGCATGTTTCATTTGTTTTGTTTTCTTACAGTGGGTGGGCCAAAAACTGCTAATTAGCCTAATTGAGGCAGTTATTGGCAATATCTGGGATTAAATACGACAGGTGTTTTTTGGGCTGACTTTTGTACAGTGCCATCCGCCTCCCCCAAGCCCACCCATCCTGAGTTTATCATTTCTTATACGTTTTGCGAAGTTTGAGCTTTGTGGTGTAAATGTTTAAATGCCCGTTATTTCGTAAAAGTAATTTAACGAAATAACGGGCATCTTAAGAGTTATCTCTCAGTTCAAAACATAAACATTGGGCGCTGTCTTATCTAATCCCATACTATGCCCAGTTATTGATCAAGCTCCTGTGGCCAGTGTGGGCTGATTATACTGAATTGATAAAAAAACAGCTGTGTGCCAGTTTCCATCAGGTTTCTTCAAGTTCAAGAAAAGTTTGAACATTGAACTTTGCAGCCAAAAACGTCGATCATGAGCTCAACTTTCAATTTGAGATAATATATTTGTAATATATACTCACTAATTAAATATATACGATTGCGCCTATATTCTCAAATCGGTTACATCATTTTGTAATATGAACAATTCTCTGTGAGAAAAACTTCCTGTTGCTGCAAACTGAAACAGGAAATGTTCGACTGTCCGGAAAAACCAGTTACTATATATAGAATAAATATTCGGAAAATCCAATCAAAATGTTTCTAATTTTAGAGGGACACACTAACAGTAACATGCACCCGTTCCCGAAAGTCTGACCCCCGGCCATCTGTAGTTCATTTTAATTTTCATTAGAACATGAACAAAAATATTCTCTAACAGAAATCATGACAGACACAAAAAATATACGTCATTTAAAGTGAGATTTCAAAACCTGTGTACCCTTCAGCACATTTTCAAAACCGGTGTACGTACGTACGTACCCGTCAGCACGTATACATTTTCAAAAACTGTGTAGGAACCCTTCAGCACATTTTCAAAACATGTGTACCCTTCAGCATTCTTTTTGGTGAGAGTGAACCAAAGGGCTAGCACGGTACTTTATAGTGGGAATAAGAACAAACAAATTTGACATATGTTTATTTAACATTTTATGATCGAGGTTCAGCAATTTGAGAGATTATACTCATTAGGAGAAATTGTGTGCCCCTAAAAAGATCCTTTTTTATCTTGATGTAAACTTTCATATCTTCGCTGCGGATAATTTCACATGCAATGATTTGAATCTAAATCATAATAACACGATCATAAACCTATACATACTGTAGATCACGCCGTGAACTTCTGGTTTACAAACAACTAATTATATAGAGTTACTCTTCTTGAATTTGTGGAAATGCAAGATTATCGTTCGAAAAAAATACCGAAAAGGACGCGTTTGTTGTCACATACTGGTGCAGAGGATGACGTTCTAAGGGAAAATTGACCACTTGAAGTTCAAATAGGTCAAACCCATGGCCGGCGGGACTTTTAGTTAACACTGTCGCCTATGGAAAATAATTAGTTGTGTGTAACCTCTACTAATGCTAACGCCCGTAGAGAGCTTTCCGATGAATGGCAACAAGCCATATTTCCGACTAAAATCCTGAAAAATTACTCATAATTCTGCTGTGGCTAAGTGGTCAATTACTTTGGGCATTACTGTATTGAGGTGGATAATCGTGATGGGGTTGTCGCACCAGGGGACCCGTGTAACCGGGAGCGGGTCGATTCGGTCCAGGGACGTTTCGGTCTTGGGCTTTTCAGTCCAGGGCTCTTTCGGTCGGGCTCGTTCGGCCCCTATTCAGTTCGGGTAAGTAGGTAGCGTGGGTGTTAATTGGACGGCATGTTAGTTGCCTTTGATTTGGGACCGTTTTTTTTATGGGTGCGTCGAAATACCAAGCAGTACCAAGCAGAACCAAGCAGAACCAAGCAGAAGAAAACTAAGGCGGAAAATGACACCTAAAGCATGTTTTGTGGTGTATAATGAAGAAATAAACCATAATAATGCAACATGACGTGGTTTTATTTGACTTTTGATGACACAGCGAGCGTAAAACTAGAAAACTTCAGCTTGGTATTTCGTCGTTTACAGGTACCGGTACTGCTTGGTTTATCAGCGATAGGTGATAATTGAATTGCTTGGTTCGCGAAAAGACTAATAATTTCTATCACGTCCAGTAGTATCGACTTGTTTAAACTCCCCTCATTACGCCACACCGTGGTGTTGCTTGGTACGCAGATTTCCATATTCTGTGGTCGATCGATAATCCACAGAGCCGTAATTTCGCTAAAATCCGGATTGAGAATCCAAAGCCGATTACGGGGGGCGGAGCTAATTTCGGATTCTAGGTCAGATTTTGAAATCCACGTGGTCTCCGAAACTCTCCCCCAGCGTCAAACATGGCTCATGTATTTGACACAAGTATCATTTGTATCTTATATTTATAAAGTGCATGTTTGTTGTGAAAGTCATGCTGTTCTTCTATGTGTGTATACACGGCACATAATTTGCTGCCAATGCGACTTAATCGCATCTTTTTTTCAAGTTAAAGTGTGTTTATTGATGATGGCAAGCATATCTAAACATGACAGCTCTAGGCCTCCTGAATCAAATTCCGAAGATGTTGTGAAGAACACACGGAACTTGTCAGTTGAACAGGGACGTGACGACAGGGGTTGGTTGGGTGTCTCGACCCCCACCCCGAACTTTGGTACAATTTGCTAAGCTGTGCAGTCATTCATACGTGAGGAAAATCAGGATTATTTTGACTAACTGTTTCAAATAATGATACGTACAAGCCAACAAACGCAACAAACAAACCCGATTTTAAATAAATACATATACAAACTTATGACTAACTCGAGAGAGGGGGTGTCCAGTGATATGTATATATGTTCAACTTGTTTTGGTAGTCATGTTGCTTTGCCATTACTAATTTTTTTTTTTTTCAGTGTAATAACATATGGGAGAGGGGGGTACCCTTAAGTGAGTCAGTACTTGTCCCCCAATTCCTTTGTATGTGTTATATATCATGTGTTATCTAAATTTGACATATATTTGAAATAAATATATCTAAACTAAACTTTGGTACATTCCAGCAGTCGGAAATTTCATGCATGACACAACATTAGTTGGACATTAATTTGACACCATATATAGGTTGGCATTGTTCTCATTGTTTGATTTTTTTCAACCAGTAAAAGTTGGTAATTTTCCAATCTTAGTGTTTGTCAGATTGGATATTTCCAAGGAGAGCAAATTGAATTCTGCGAACCTGTGAGATTGATGTTTGGTTCAATGGGGGGGGGGGGGGGGGGTGCAGTTGGCCGGAAATTTGAGGAAACTTCTAGCCACGTCCCTAGAACATGTGTCTGTTGTCTATACAGAGACTATTGCGCAAAACGACTGCATTTAACGAAACAAAACATGTTAAAATTGCTATAACTTTAAGACTAGATGATAGTACATACGTGTATCTGATAATCCATCGATACCATATAATCCTACTATTTCTTGAATAAGAAGAAACATTATAATAACGAACACAGCAGAAGACATATCCATGCAGGTTCATATGAATTCGGTCAATGGTGACGTATCCGCCGAATTCGAAATCGACATGCGTTCGGGCGGTATTTTAAGGATGGAATTATGAAATGGACATATGAAAGTGACAATCAACAATGATTTGCCATCAACCGAAGTGCTCCCCCAGCGTTACTATCAATAGCGTTATTATTTGGCTAATTTCAGTAATATTCTCCCAGTTTACATTCAATAAAACAAATTTGTCTCCGCATTTAAAATTCTTTGATATAGATCGTTTATATTCTGCAATAATTTGTACACAAGAGACGGATTCTTATGTTTTATTGTGTTTTTAAACTCTGAGGTGGCGGAATCTCGGTTTGTTTACATTACGAACATTTGAGTCCGTAATCGGAATCCGAATCCAAATCGGATTACCACGAAATTAGGATTACGGTCTGTTCGTTTACTGATTCTGGAAATTTGTGGTCTGTTCTTTTGCCGAACCAAGTCGTACGGGGACAAATCTGTAATCTGAATCCAGAATCCGAATTGGATTTTAGCGAAATAACGCCTCTGCGTCACCAATAGGTTCTTGGGGACCTTAGTGCGTTTAGGTGGGCGCTTTGATACTTCTGCAGCGCAATGAGAGCGCCGGCCTGAGTGTGACAGGGGCTTTAGGGATATTTCCCTCAATGATAATCAACCAATCAGCAGCCAGAATTTGTTTTATGCTGACTCGAGTTTCCCCTACACAAATTCAAGAAGCGTGTATAACTCTATACAAGAAAACCATATGTCAGAAATGGTAACGCCACCAAGATCATACATATTATTAGCCATAAATATAAATTATAATATAAAATATATTGGTCACATGAATGCACCGCCTCAGAATTCCGTTAAAACAACTAATCCTTCAAATTATTACAAAAAACTACGGCTTATTACTGCTGAAGGGGTAACTCTCACCAAAATAAAGTGCTGAAGGGTACATAGGATTTTCAAAATGTGCTGAAGGGTACACAGGGTTTGAAATGTAATTATAAAGGACATTCAGTCTTCGTATCTGCCATGATTTCTGTCAGAAAATAATTGTTTACGTTCCAATGAATATTAAAATGTACTGAGAACAAACTGCTAATGGGTGCCAGACTTTCATAAACACAATTTATGTAATAGTGGTCGTGCCGATCACAAACACTGTGTATACCCTTCAGCACATTTTCAAACCCTGTGTACCCTTCAGCACTTTTTCTGGTGAGAGTGACGCCTTATTACTGCAGGTTTATCATTCACCAAACCAGAAAGCTTCTAAATGCTGATAAAAAATTGTGTTCCCTCCATAAAATCTTCAACTGTGCACGACCCAGCCATTGTTCATACCTAAACATCGAACTCAATTAACGCGTCAAAATACATGTAGTTATATACTGCAAGTATAAGACATCCAGCGAATACACACCCCACGAAAACGCGAAATGTGTTGTCCTGCGAGATATCACATCGCTATATCTCAATTTGACACGGCCAGATTAGCTTTTCTACAATATTCTAAAACAATAAAGCTTCTCAAATCATCGGCATAATCAATAGAACTTTCACGAACTTGGACATTCCAACTACAGCTTTTACCGGCCTCGGTGTGGCAGTACAACTTTAACGCGTCCCAAAATAACCGGAAAAACCAATTATATATTCATAAAACCTACATAGGACCATGGAATTCTATAATTTGGCCTACAGTATACACATGTGTGGTTAATAATTAGTTGCTTGTAACCAGCAGTGACTGGTTCGCTGACAGAGCTTGCTGTACCACAGCTAAATATATGCGAAACAAAAACGATGTAGTTTCAATAGTAGCGATGTCAACGTATTAACACTTTACCCAACAGAAGGGCACTGTGCCAATGCATTCTCTTATATATGCGAGTCGACCATAGGTCGCCTCGCATATATAAGAGAATGCATTGGCTTAACACATTAAAAATTATAAAATTGTTGAAGAATGTAAGAAAAAATGGTAAAAAGTGTTAAAAAAAGTTTTTTTTTTAGGCCAATGCATTCTCTTATATATGCGAGGCGACCTATGGTCGACTCGCATATATAAGAGAACTAGCAGGGTTACCCGGCGTTGCCCAGGTTAATGTATGCCGTGGATATTTGTTGGGAATAGAGAATGCTCTTGCTTAAAGTGTTATACGTTTTCTCATAAATTGTATATTCAAATAGCATCACAAAACATTATTATTACAGTCATGGAATATAAGTAGTGGCTCACCTTATCAATTGTCATTCTGTTTATCGCGATTAATCCGTTCCACCAATAATGAAGTATTTATTTAATTACAACTGCGTATACATTAGACGTTATAATATGATACATGAACATCATAAACACATTAGTTCGATAAAAGATGATAATTGGGTTTTACATATTGAGATGTATCAATCAATCTAGTGGGTTGGACTAAGATCTCGAGGACACATGGCTATCATATCTCCATGAAGATACAGATGTTTCAAAGAAATTTCCAGGTGCTCCTCTGTTCATGGTGCTATATATTGGCTAAATATTCTTAGTTTAAACGAAATGTTGCTGCGCACATATATCAGCTACATGTGCCAGGCACAGAGCGAGATTTTGAGTTGTTTATGTCAGTCGATGAGTCTGTTATAAAACCCTTGTCAGATGTCCGTATTGGTAGGATCCTGAAAAGTCTTGTGCTACTAACTGCATTTTCTTGTATATCAGAAGAAACTATATTTGACTGCACACTGTGAGCACTATTTTTGAACAGGCCTTCCATATCTCTTGACAAATTGTAACTTTTTGTGGAAACTGTATTGAATGGAACAGACTAAATGTTGTTATTATATATATGCAATCCTCTGACGGTTCGAGGTCTCTCAGTTTGCACGAATATATGTATCTCTTCAATAGAATGATAAATATACGTTTAATGCTTCTTCTAGTTATCTCTTTTTGCTAGCTCATTGTGTGAATGCCTTGATTGCCATTCCCATATAAATATGACTGTTAAGAAGATATAATTGTTCAAGTGACTTATGTGGGTCACCATATGTCGGGATTGTGAAATGTGAACGCCCAACTATATGGAGATGGCCTGGTGACTGTATATAACTTATATGTGGATATCGGCGAATAGCAATCTTATCAATGATAGTGCATATCCGCTCGCCACCCGTGACACAAATGACACCAAATGTGATTTAATTCATGGTATATCATTAGAGAAAAACGGGTATGAATTTGGTGGAATTTGGTTTATTAAATCAATTGTTGATGCAACGCTGACTCAAACAACGCCATATTGCGAAGGTGATTATGTATTCGTTTGGTGGAAATCAGCGACAAAACTATTTCACCATAATTTTTAAATTTCCCCTCCCACCAACAGCATCATTTTAGAAAATTTTAACCCGCACCATTATCTTCCTTGTAAAAAGTTACCCCTCTTAGAACGCCTTGGTGCCATCTCGATTTTACCGCGTGAAGTTATATATAGAACGCACACAGACAGACAAAAAGACAGACAGACAGCACGATTTTATTTCTTGTATCATTTGAGAAGAACGTGTCTGAATTTGATGGTAATTGGTACTAAAAATATTTTGTATCAGTTTTGGTGACCCTCCCGTCCCTATTTCGGACTCAAGCTGCACACACTAAGACTCATTAGAGATTAGAGATGCATATATATGAAATTGGTGTAAATTGGCGAGTATACAAATTCGTATCAAACTTAAGGTCCCCACATCTCTCACCCATAGGGCACCAATTTGGTGTATCTAAACCACACGATAAGATTCCTCGTATCACGGAGAAGAATATGTATCAATCTGGTGGAAATCGGCACTAAACATATAGATATAACTTTTTGTGTCCCTCTCATCTCTATACACCACTGACTCGAATGGCCCCACTTGTGACATCCTTAAACCACACGATTACACTCCTGATATCATGGAGATGATTGTTTATAAGTTTGGTGATAATCGGCGAGTAAACAATTTTTTTTATCAAATTTGGTGCCAATCCCTCCCCTCTCCATCTCTCACTCAAACAGCACCACTATGGCGTCTTTAAATCACGATTAGATTCCTCGTATCATGGATAAGAACGTGTATCAACTTGGTGGAAATTGGCGCTAAAAAAATTGTGCATCAATTTTGGTACCCCTGTCCCTTTCAATGCAACCCTGACTCGAATGAGGCCACATTTGACAGATAACAGCCACACCATTAGACTCCTCATACCATGGGGATGATTTTGTATAAGTGTGGTGGCAATCGGCGACTTATTATCAAATTTAGTGCCCACCCCCTCCCAATCTCACATCCAAAAACAACATTTGGCGTTGTTAAATCGCACAATTAGATTCCTTGTATCGTGAAGAAGAATATATATCAATTTGGTGGAAATCGGCGCTAAAATTAGTTTTATCAATTTTGGTGCCCCTCTCCCCTTCCGTTCATCCCTGACTCAAACGACGCCACTTTTGACATATTTAAACCACACCGATGGATTCTTCATATCATGGGGATGATTATATGTAAGTTTCGTGGCAATCGGCGACAGAAAAAAAATCTGCACCCCCCCCCCCTTCCGGGCACCCTTGACGTGAACGGCGCGACTTTTGCCATATTTAAACCACGCCATTAGATTCCTCATATTATGGGGATGATTATATATAAGTTTGGTGGCAATCGGCGACAATTTATTTTTCTGCCCCTCCCCCTTTTCTGCCCCTGACAACAACGGCGTCACTTTAGAAAATTCTGACCCCGACCATTATCTTTCTCGTAAAAAGCTACTCCTAGTAGACCCCTTTGGCATCATCTAGATGGTCCCCTGTGAATTTCTATAGAACACAGACAGACAGACAGACAGACATTCGCAAATATAGATATAGATGCATTGGCACAGGGCATAACTGTAACTATCACAATGTGGTCAAGGAGCCGGTTCCAATTATATCAATATTTGTATGGTTCTATTGAGACAGACCGAAGATATTTTAGGCTGTTGAAGCTTTATTTTGCCGGTTTTGGCCGGTTTGTTGGGTAAGGGGTTAATAGCACCGTTACAAGTGGAACTACCGAAAGTTTGCTGCTCATGTCGTTAGCTTTGGTAAGTATGAATTGTATAATGTATAATCATCATGTTGTGTCAGTTAACCCTTTACCCAACAGAAGGGCCCTGTGCCAATGCATTCTCTTATATATGCGAGTTGACCATAGGTCGCCTCGCATATATAAGAGAATGCATTGGCTTAACACATTAAAAATTATAAAATTGTTAAAGAATGTAAGAAAAAATGGTAAAAAGTGTTAAAAAAAGATTTTTTTTTAGGCCAATGCATTCTCTTATATATGCGAGGCGACCTATGGTCGACTCGCATATATAAGAGCATGCATTGGCACAGGGCCCTTCTGTTTATTTTTCGTTTATTTTGATGCATGCCGTTCATATTCTGGCAACACGTGGTTTTCTATTAGAACATGCCTTCAAAAGGCCGTGCAAACTTGACAGTGTATGACGTTTGAAGCACGTTATGTTACACGATCGAGCTTTACCAATACCACAGTTATATGCAGTTGTAACGTTGGGTTTCAAACCGACAAGGACCACTTACGTGGCAGTTCTCAACATCAGATTCTGCCTCAAGTATATATAGCGCTAACGTTGATGAAATATTGCACAAACCGCATTATAAAGTTACTTATATATTGAAATTAGCAATAATTCAGTTTGATTGACATTTCGTTGTGAACGTCGGTCTGCAGCATGTTCACAAAAAATTTTGTTCGAATGACATCCTGTTGGCCGACAGCTTGTTGTGGGGGGGGGGGAACTCCTTGTTCTAGTTTATAGTACTTTATACCTCTATATACGATTATACCTTCCACTGATTGATCCCTTAATATTCCCTATTGCCAGTTTTCCAAACTGACAGCATCCCAAATTAACCTTCCATTTATCTCTATATATGGACTTGCCCCCGACTAATAATTATCTGTGTATGTATTCATACTTTCTAACCTCTTTGAACACTAAGATACCATGGATAACCAGAATTTCAAATTATTCAATACGCTTCACGCGCTATGTGTGTGAAGGGGAAGCAGGAAGACAGCCCGCCAGGGCTATGTCCCCCAGCAATATACTGCATTGTTATCTAGTTATATGTTAATTCCATTGTACTATATATGTGTATTGTAAATAAAATTATCCTATCCTATCGTATCTTATCCTTACACCAAAGCAATTGTATTTCTCCTCGTTATACCTTTGAGCATATATTGTACTTATTGTAGGGGCCTATGTTCATATAGGGTTCGGAGAACTTGTCCTCAGAATCCCGAATGTGTTTTGTATTAATCATACAGTAGCGAGTTTGCGATACCCGTTCGACGGGTACGGGTACCGGTAGATTCTGGTAGATTGGTGAAATTCGTCACGGTCATTTGCGTACTTTGAATGCAGCACATAAAGCGATAGGGATTTGGAACGGGTAGATGTATCCCGTTGACTGGTAGTCTTTCACTAAAGTTTTCTCACTCAAAAGTACATTAGTTCTATGAAATAACAGTCAGCTATGTATTAAAATATTTATTGCACGATTACGTGGCCAAATCTCATTGATACATTTGTCATTACGCCACCACTGTGGTGTTTCTAGTGTGGCTGTTTTTCATATTCAGTGGTAGTCTCCAATTCTGTGGTCGTGTGGACGAAGATTTTTTTTTTTGTACCTTACTCAAATCGTACCGATAGAATCACATAGATGTTGAAATTGTAAAGTTAACGGCACCGGTGTATAATATGTTTTTGAAAATATGACTCAATCGTATCGATAGTCAGGACAGGCTGAAATTGTAATCTTAAAGTCACCGGTGTAATAATATGTTGTTGAAAATATAAATAATCTGATAGCCTGAAAATAATATATAACCCATTGGGAGCCTCCTGGTATAGTGAGGTGAATTATGGGTAAGCCCCCTGGTGTAGTGAGGTGAATTATGGGTAATATTATGCCTGTTCTATTGTGATAACCGCCATCTTTTTTCTTCTGGAATTATCGGCGTGTTTATGAAAATGTCACCAAGATTTCTACACTCGATTCTTTTAAAATGCACCCTGATCGGTCAAATTCTTTTGATAATTCTATCTAAATACATCTTAGCTACTATTCGGATCTGCTTTCCCGGTCGAAAAAGGTTTAGTTTGACCAAAACGGCTTTTGACAAAAGTTTGTTTATAAAATAGCGTACTCGATAAACCCGTAGTACGGCCGTACGTATGCTGTAAATTTTATCATCGAAAAAAATTCATTTCTTTCACCTAAAACATAATTATGTGCTGTATCCTATCATTTTAGGAATATATACGTATCCCACTCAGACACACCAAGTCTCAGCTTAAAATTTTGAAAAATAAGAGATTTATCAACATAAATCGATTTGTATGGCAGATCCCATGTTAAATTTTATCATCGAAAAAAATTCATTTCTTCCACCTAAAACATAATTATGTGCTGTATCCTATCATTTTAGGAATATATGCGTATCCCACTCAGACACACCAAGTCTGAGCTTAAAATTTTGAAAAATAAGAGATTTATCAACATAAATCGATTTGTATGGCAGATCCCATGTTAAATAAATATTAGGGCCCTTCAAATGTTTTCTGAGATGTTCCATATTGGCACCAGAGTCCATATTTGACTGGTTCTACATGATAATTGTGCAACAGTACAGTCGCGTTACTTTATACGTCAACATTGGTCATTATCACTCGACAAATTTATTTCGGTCTATCGTATCAACCCCTATTTCCCCCGCGTAGCCTGACTAAGTGTCAACATTGGTCTTTATCGCTCCACTAATTTGTATCATTTCATCGGTATAAATTCCATATCCAATTATCCACATATAACCAACCCAATCTCTAATCCCAGTCCAATTTATTTATTTTTTTCATCGCTATAGTCACGTTACGAAATATTTGATTGCGTGATACTTGTTACGCCACCTAGTGTGGTGTTACTAGCATTTGGTTTTTTTATATCGCATGGAGTACAGGGCGAATGTATCCTTGGAGATTGTTTGTACCTTACTCAATCGTACCGATATAATCACGTAGATGCCGAAATTGTAAAGTTAACGCCAGCGGTGTATAATACGTTTATGAAAATATGATAAATCCTATCGATAGAGTCAGGACAGGCTCAAATTGTAAACTTAAAGTCACCGGTGTAATAATATCTTGTTGAAAATATAAATAATCTGATAGCCTGAAAATATTGTATAACCTATTGGGAGCCCATAATAAATGGGGATAACCTATTGGGAGCCCCTGCATGTAGTGAACTGAATTGTGGGTATTTTATGGAGATTGTTTGTACCTTACTGAATCGTAC
The DNA here is from genome assembly GCA_032622095.1 of Siphonodentalium dalli. NCBI lineage: Eukaryota > Metazoa > Mollusca > Scaphopoda > Gadilida > Siphonodentaliidae > Siphonodentalium > Siphonodentalium dalli. The sequence continues at coordinate 66,624,813 of CP136063.1, read as the reverse complement.
CGATATAATCACGTAGATGCCGAAGTTGTAAAGTTAACGCCACTGGTGTATAATATGTTTATGATAAATCGTATCGATAGAGTGAGGACAGGCTCAAATTGTAAACTTAAAGTCGAAAATATAAATAATCTGATAGCCTGAAAATATTGTATAACCTGTTGGGAGCCCCTGGTGTAGTGAACTGAATTATGGGTAATTTTAATTGGAGTGCGCATGTCTGTTTTTTTTGTAGTAACCGCCATCTTTTATCTTTGGAATTATCGGCGTGTTTTATGAAAATGTCACCAAGATTTCTCCACTCGATTCTTTTAAAATGCACCCTAATCGGTCAAATTCTTTTGATAATTCTATCTAAATACATCTTAGCTACTATTCGGATCTGCTTTCCCGGTCGAAAAAGGTTTAGTTTGACCAAAACGGCTATTGACAAAAGTTTGTTTATAAAATAGCGTACTCGATAAACCCGGCCGTAGTACGGCCGTAGATGGTTATCGAAAACAAATTCAATTTCTTCCATCTAAAAGATAATTACGCGCTGGACTCTGTCATTTTAAGAATATATAAGTATTACACACAGACACACGAATTCTCAACTCAAAATTTTGAAAAATGACAGTTTTGTCAACATAAATCGATTTGATTTGCAAATCCCATGTTATTAAAATTTAACTTATTGTTAAATTTTATCATCGAAAAAAATTCATTTCTTCCACCTAAAACATAATTATGTGCTGTATCCTATCATTTTAGGAATATATACGTATCCCACTCAAACACACCAAGTCTCAGCTTAAAATTTTGAAAAATAAGAGATTTATCAACATAAATCGATTTGTATGGCAGATCCCATAAATTTTAGGGCCCTTCAAATGTTTTCTGAGCTGTTCCATATTGGCACCAGAGTCCATATTTGACTGGTTCTACATGATAATTGTGCAACAGTACAGTCGCGTTACTTTATACGTCAACATTGGTCATTATCACTCGACAAATTTATTTCGGTCTATCGTATCAACCCCTATTTCCCCCGCGTAGCCTGACTAAGTGTCAACATTGGTCTTTATCGCTCCACTAATTTGTATCATTTCATCGGTATGAATTCCATATCCAATTATCCACATATAACCAACCCAATCTCTAATCCCAGTCCAATTTATTTATTTTTTTCATCGCTATAGTCATGTTACGAAATATTTTATTGAGTGATACTTGTACTTATATGTCTATGGTATTACTATAGTATACCGTATACGTATATCAATTGCTATTCCTTTCTATATAATTCTGGTGCCATCTATAGAGATAGAGATAATTTCCGACCCCCCCGGGGCCCCCCCAATTTTATATCATTGCTGCTTTAGTACAGTCGCGATGCATTACATGGCAACATCGCTCCACTAATTTATGTCAGTTCATCGGTACGAACCCCTTTTTCTCCGAGTCCATATAACCAAACCAACATCTTATCCCGGCCTAAATTATTATTTTTACTTTCATCGGTATAGTTGTGTTACATACATATTTTTTATCATTTGATTCTAATTTGTATTGTACCACTATAGAAGTCCATAAATTACTATTCTGGCACTATATAGAGATGACTAAAATTCTGACACCCCCCCCCCCTATTTTATAACCTTGTTGCAGCAGTAGAGTTGAGATGCATAATATGTCAACATTGGTCGTTATCGCTCTACAGATTTATATCGGTTCAACCCTTAGTTCCCTGTAATGCCCACCCCTCCCTCAATTTATTTTTTCATTTGTATTATAGTCTCGTTACGTACACATTTTTCTTTTATAACTTTTGCTTCAACGCGCCGAGTTCTAGCTGCTGCAGAGAATACAAAACTGACAACATATTGAAATGTAAGCAGGCTTCAAACTAATATTATCCAATAAAAACTCTGGCTACATCAGAAATTTGTGTATAAGGTGTACTCGCATTTGTTGCGTTAAAAAAAAAAAGGTCCCAAGTCAAGGTCCAAATCCCCAACAAACTGATGTGAGGTTTAACTCCATCTACATACAGTAATGTCCAAAGTAATTGATCACTTAACCACAGCAGAATTATGGGTAATTTTTCAAGATTTTAAATCCTGAAAAATTACCCTTAATTCTGCTGTGGTTAATTGGTCAATTACTTTAGGCATTACTGTAGCCCATATAAGGATGTGAGGTCTAATGATAACTCCATCCACATACAGTAATGTCCAAAGTAATTGACCACTTAAGCACAGCAGATTGTGGGTAATTTTTCCGGATTTTAAATCCTGAAAAATTACCCATAATTCTGCTGTGGTTAAGTGGTCAATTACTTTGGGCATTACTGTATCCCATATAAGGATGTGAGGTCTAATGATAACTCCATCTACATACAGTAATGTCCAAAGTAATTGACCACTTAACCACAGCAGAATTATGGCGTTCAATATGGTCTACCTAATTCTGCTCCAAAAACATGTATATTGAATATATGGATGTTTATTGGGGGGAAACCGATTATTTCAATGATATTTTCATTAACTGGCATCCAAAAACCGACCTACGGGAGCGCGCTTCGCACACGACTGTTTCTTAAGTATATGTGCATATTTAATAAGTCAACAATTCGAAGCACAACAAATAAGATTGGCGGGGTCCCTTGCGCTTGCGCGATCTGTCCATCAAAACATATTTAGACACGTAAGACCCAATAACTTAATATACAGAATAGATACATCTATTGCCTGAGTGACTAATATTTATATTTGTTACAATGGGGTCAAATAGTTGCGAAGCCAGCACCACAATTCTTTCCCTCCATAGTAAATATTAAAACAACTTATAAAGAATTATTTATTTACCTTATATTTGGTATGGAGCGTCCTTGGTTTACTGGAGTTCAGATTGTTAACATCACGTCACCAAGTCAATTACTCGCGAAGCCACAGCCATAACTATGTCCCTCCATAGTAATTCTCAAAACAACTTCTTAAGAACAATTGACCAGGTCAGTCGCGCAATTATTGGAAGAGCCACGGTCAATCATTTTTTTTTTAAACCAAATTTTACATTTAAATTATTCCTTTATTTAACCAAAAAAAAAAATTAAATGATAAAATTAACTTTTACTACTTGCTAAATTTTATCTTTTAATTATTTCATTTAAATTTTAGACTAAAATTTAAAAATATACATTCCCAGTATTTACAGTATACTAAGTCCAAGTCTTTATAATCTGTTGAGTGACCCCACAGTCATTTACTTGCTTTGTTAGTAATAATTTGAAGGATTACTTGTTTAAACGCAATTGTTATCAAAATATTTTATGTATTTTTTATAATTTCTATTTATATGTAATACTATAATCTTGGTGGCGTTACCATTTCTGACTATGGTTTTCTTGTACTTATATGTCTATGGTATTACTATAGTATACCGTATACGTATATCAATTGCTATTCCTTTCTATATAATTCTGGTGCCATCTATAGAGATAGAGATAATTTCCGACACCCCCCCCCCCCTAATTTTATATCATTGCTGCTTTAGTACATTCGCGATGCATTACATGGCAACATCGCTCCACTAATTTATGTCAGTTCATCGGTACGAACCCCTTTTTCTCCGAGTCCATATAACCAACCCAACATCTTATCCCGGCTTAAATTATTATTTTTATTTTCATCGGTATAGTTGTGTTACATACATATTTTTATCATTTGATTCTAATTTGTATTGTACCACTATAGAAGTCCATAAATGACTATTCTGGCACTATATAGAGATGACTAACATTCTGACAACCCCCCCCCTATTTTATAACCTTGTTGCAACAGTAGAGTTGAGATGCATAATATGTCAACATTGGTCGTTATCGCTCTACATATGTATATCGGTTCAACCCTTAGTTCCCTGTAATGCCCACCCCCCCTCAATTTATTTTTTCATTTGTATTATAGTCTCGTTACGTACACATTTTTCTTTTATAACTTTTGCTTCAACGCGCCGAGTTCTAGCTGCTGCAGACAATACAAAACTGAAAACATATTGAAATGTAAGCAGGCTTCAAACTCATATTATCCAATAAAAACTCTGGCTACATCAGAAATTTGTGTATAAGGTGTACTCGCATTTGTTGCGTTAAAAACCAAAGGTCCCAAGTCAAGGTCCAAATCCCCAACAAACTGATGTGAGGCTTAACTCCATCTACATACAGTAATGTCTAAAGTAATTGATCACTTAACCACAGCAGAATTATGGGTAATTTTTCAAGATTTTAAATCCTGAAAAATCACCCATAATTCTGCTGTGGTTAATTTGTCAATTACTTTAGGCATTACTGTAGCCCATATAAGGATGTGAGGTCTAATGATAACTCCATCCACATACAGTAATGTCCAAAGTAATTGACCATTTAACCACAGCAGAATTGTGGGTAATTTTTCCGGATTTTAAATCCTGAAAAATTACCCATAATTCTGCTGTGGTTAAGTGGTCAATTACTTTGGGCATTACTGTATCCCATATAAGGATGTGAGGTCTAATGATAACTCCATCTACATACAGTAATGTCCAAAGTAATTGACCACTTAACCACAGCAAAATTATGGCGTTCAATATGGTCTACCTAATTCTGCTCCAAAAACATGTATATTGAATATATGGATGTTTATTGGGGGGAAACCGATTATTTCAATGATATTTTCATTAAATGGGATCCAAACACCGACCTACGGGAGCGCGCTTCGCGCGCGACTGTTTCTTAAGTATATGTGCATATTTAATAAGTCAACAATTGGAATCACAACAGATACGATTGGCGGGGGTCCCTTGCGCTTGCGCGATCTGTCCATCAAAACATATTTAGACATCTCAAGACACGTAAGACCCAATAACTTAATATACAGAATAGATACATCTATTGCCTGAGTGACTAATATTTATATTTGTTACAATGGGGTCAAATAGTTGCGAAGCCAGCACCACAATTCTTTCCCTCCATAGTAAATATTAAAACAACTTCTAAAGAATTATTTATTTACCTTATATTTGGTATGGAGCGTCCTTGGTTTACTGGAGTTCAGATTTGTTAACATCACGTCACCAAGTCAATTACTTGCGAAGCCACAGCCATAACTATTTCCCTCCATAGTAATTCTCAAAACAACTTCTTAAGAACAATTGACCAGGTCAGTCGCGCAATTATTGGAAGAGCCACGGTCAATCATTTTTTTAAACCAAATTTTACATTTAAATTATTCCTTTATTTAACCAAAAAAAAAAATTAAATGTGAAAATTAGCTTTTACTTCTTGCTAAATTTTAATTATTTCATTTAAATTTTAGACTAAAATTTAAAAATATACATTCCCAGTATTTACAGTATACTAAGTCCAAGTCTTTATAATCTGTTGAGTGACCCCACAGTCATTTACTTGCTTTGTTAGTAATAATTTGAAGGATTACTTGTTTAAACGCAATTGTTATCAAAATATTTTATGTATTTTTTATAATTTCTATTTATATGTAATACTATAATCTTGGTGGCGTTACCATTTCTGACTATGGTTTTCTTGTTTAAGCCATGTTTTATGTTCAAAGTGTCGAGGCGGCTTCTATCACTAAGATAACTATGGAACGCCGATTTGTTTACTGACAACGGTCTTCACTCAAGTAATGCCATGCTATGATTAAGAGAGTTATTTGATGGTGCTATACGCAGTCTCGGCACAGGGACGTGGTTATAGAGGGTCTCCGCGTTGAGAAGGGGTGTCCACCTTCACATTCCCTACCAATTGAAACACACCAAACTGAGGTTTGTGCGGAATTCCAATTATGCACCCCGCCACCCCGTTGGGCTCTGATTTTCCCCCAACTGATCCTTCACTGCATGTCCTGAATATTATTCTATAGTCTGTTCTAAATGGATTAATAGTCTTGTTAAAGAAGTCATGTAATGAAGGGTCCACCTCGCCGACCAGAACGAGAAAATTTTTGTAGATATGAACCTGGAAATTGCAAAATCATAACATCTAGTGGTCTAACACCAGGTAAATTCACGCCCTATATTGTTTTTCACAAATTCATTATCAGTTTTGACGAGCCACTGAATGTGGATAGACCAGGACATACCGGGTCGACCATGGTTCGGTCTGGTGGGAGAACGTTTTGAAATCTGAACATGAAAATTTATCAATTATAGACTTTCCTCAAGCTTTACATTTGTTGGATATTTCCAACATAACTGTTGGCCATATAGCCCGAATTCTTTCCACCAAAAGTAGGATGTCAAAAACTATGAAAAAAATCCCCACTAATACATTTTTGGAAAATCATACGGAATGACAGAATAATTTCAACGTATGTTTGGTGTGTTTATAATAGGTATATATAATTTCCAACTGTTCAACAATTTGACAGAAGTTGGGGTGAAACACCCCAACCATCTCGCCACGTCCCCTATCGACCCTTTGTGCGTGGGCATAAATACACCGTGAAAGTATTACACGATTGAATACAACCGTTCAGTTATTATATCTTATGTGGTGACTGATTTCTCATTTCAATATAGATATTTGACATTTGAACGGACATGGCGCATTTGAACCTCAAGACTGTTGTATATTTGTAGTGGCCGATAGTGACACAAAATACTGATATACACACCTCATACTCGGCACAATCTTACCGTCGTCAGAGCGACTTTTATCTGTTTTCTTTGTTTGGCATACAGGTGAAGCAAACTTGAACGCTCTTTATTCAAACCATATAATGAATATTGTACCATTAAACACCATTTATATTTAACAAAGTTTAATTTTTCTACCTATACATCCGGATTTAGACCCAGACAAATATCCGAGTTCTTGGGATAAATATTCCCTTGCCAGACCCTTCGAAAGATTCCAACCAAGTATCAATTATATGACTATATATTCCCCAACTAATATAAGTAAGGGGCAATTTCGGTCTTATGTCTGACTAAAAGTACATGCATGTAGGACATTCTTGGACCCTGTGTCTAAAACAACATATTTTACACCGAATAATGGTTGGATTATTAAATTAGCGTAATTGTATATTTGTGCTATCATAACATATTTTCTCAGCCTGAAAATTCCATCTGTTCTAGACGAAACTAGAACGGTCTGGGAAATTACTAATGAAAGCCAATTATTGAAAATGTTACCAAAATGAGTCCAAGAAAGACGCCAATCCATTCCATTTTGGCCTCGTCCCAGGTGAATGCAATTCATTATCCTCGCAGAGGTCCATCATATGACCATAACATCAAGTATAACGTCGAATGCGGATAACAATTTCTCTATCATATATATTTTGCTGCAATTGGCTCACCATACATTACCCGTCGATATGCTTAATTCTACCCGTAAAACAGTTTGCGATTTCAAAAACGTGTACCGGTACGGGTAGCTGTGAGTAGGGTCCCTCTAATCATAACGTTTCAAACAATTCATTTTCCGGTGTCTAGCTTACGATTTTAAATATTTGCTCAATATGATATTTGTGCGTCATCTTGAACTATGAAGGCATATGACCGATGACTATACAAGCTTACAGAAGGTCATCTCTATGTATGTGTCTCATACCCCATGGGGATAACGACATGTACACCTGGCGAACCAGTTAGCTAGTCACTTCTCAATAGATGGTTCGTCAACTCACAAACTCAGCGAACGTATTGGCATATGTGGACAACTTCGACAATGTTTCGAAGGTTGCTAGCTGTCTCATTCCCTTGGACAGATGTATATCTGCTAAGGAGAATACCATAGTGTACAGACTACCACACTTCTTGACCATGATCCGAAGCAACCTGTGTGACGCCCCGCATTTGTCTCGTCGAATATCTCCCAGCAGAGAGGAACAATGCTCGCGGTGCTAGTTTATGGACATGCGCCATGATAGTAGGAATGAAATGGGCCACGGTATACACCACCCCTACACCTGGTGCATGTTTAAGATATAGAATGTCATGCGTGTCGGTTTTATTTGGTGTGGTAAGTACCGTAAGATTGTATTTCCACATCCGTTTCGAAGCCTTTCTGATTCAACTACGTACATTTTTGTCTGGATAATACTATGCTAGCCTCCCTCAAAACAGTCGGATGGACTGAAGGATAATGTCTTTATAGCATGAATGTATGCGTTTTTTGTTATCCTCTCTCAGGGTTAGTGTTAGTATGTTGGTGGTATTATTCAAGAAAATGTCAGGAACTGTGGTGCATTTATTTCACTATGTATTTAAAGAACAATTTACAGTCTCGATGGCAATGGCTGTGGACGTTGGGAAACGCGACCTTTATGGTCATATAGCTTTATATATAACTTTAGAATATAGCAGTTAATGTCTCATGCAGGAAAATGTTCGCAATGGTGATGTTACCAATAAATCAATTGGTGTACCAACGTTTGTTGAACTGAATGCAAGAGCATTTGTACTTTCTTGAACCATACCACGCAGCGTGAGTATGACATATCAAACTATCAAAGGTATCGCCTTTAAGACTATACTCCAGTCTTGGTGGGGATTATGCAGCAGTAGCCAATGGCACACGCCTGGTCCAGCTGTTTAAGAACGGCTTCCAAACGGACGGAAACATACAATCTTAGCATACAAGCAAAGCAAAGCCACACATGAGATCCTGTCTGAATCTAAAACATAACAAAATAAGGGGCGGTGCAGCCATGGTCCAATTTCATTTCCACTATCATGGCACATACCCACAAACTAGCACCGTGTGTATTGTTAGCATCTGCTTGGATATGTTCGGTGAGACGATTGCTGGACGCCAACAAGCTTGTTCTTATGATCATGTTCAAGGAGTTTGGCTATATTATGCATTACGGTCTTCTACGCCTTAGCAGAAATGCATCCGTCAAATGTCGGGCTTTCAACATTCGAAGCCATATTCAGAAGTTGTCCGGGTACGTCAGTGCATTAGATGAGTATGCGAATTGATGGACCATATATTGGGAAGTGGCTGTTTGGGAAGATCACCAGGTGCACACGTTGTTATCCCCATTGGTCCACCAAAGCTGACAATACGCAGATAGATAGGTCCTTCTGAAAGCTAGAATACGCATAGACCGAATACTTTTCTAGTGTATCGCACAAGATGACGCCTATAGTAGCATCTGAATTATATCATAAGCTATACCACGAATGAAGCTCGCTAAGAATTCCAAGCTTTCGAAACAAACACGAGAGCTGGACACCGGCATATGTATTGTTTGAAACATTCCGATTAGTGTCACCCTTCTACAAAGAAGTGTAGTAAACTGTTGTTGTGAGTGAGATATATTAATCTGACGAAGAGACGGAAACGGGTCTAGATAATGCTGAATGTGACAATTCAGAATAAGCTCAGGTACTGTTGTTTTGATTCTTGGAAGTCATAATATGACTATTCGGCGCACCTATATACGGTTACGGCCAGTATGAGCCCTTAGTGGAGAATGGATTTTGAAATGCCACATCGCGATTGTGGGTTTTCATCATTCCAAAAGGCTACGACTTACATTGGAACTAATATATGGCTTATATTATGTACCGTTTCGTCTATACAAATCGATATTATGACAAAAAGTTGAAATTAGTATGTGATAATATCGGCTTCTTTTCAATTTCTGGCCACCAGTTTGGCCGCCATATTGACTGTGGGTATCACTTGCCAAACCCTAATGAATAATTCATACATATCAAAATGTAATGGTGGGTAGAAATCGCGAAACAATAACGCCCATCCTAAGAAAGTAAAGGAATGTAGGCGTATTTTCAAATTTCGGTCGCCATTTTGGCCGCCATCTTCGATTTGGAAAACCATTTCTTGCTTGAGATGTAAGGTAATTACTTCACCTCAGTATTTCCAACTCAACTATACGCATGGATGGAGTTGTCTTGACAATAATGCCTAATGATGTGAATATGAGGAAATTTCGGTAATTTTTCAAAATCTGTCCGCCATTGTGGGCGCCATTTTGGATTTGGGGTACTTTTATTTGGATATGGTACAAGGAAAGTTCTTCGCCTAAGTGTTCCCAACTCACAATAGTAAGCAGGTGTGGAGTTTTCATGACAATAATGCTCACTGATGTTAAAATCGGCGTTTTTCGGCGATTTTTTATTTCTGGTGGCCATTTTGGCCGCCATCTTGGATTTGGGTAAATATTCCTCAACTCGGGTATAAGAGGAATCATAGCTCGAGTATCTCCTGCACATATATATGCATGGGTGTTGTTATAATAGCAATAACATTCATTGATTCGAAACATTAGCGAGTTTGCGATACCCGTCGGACGGGTACGGGTACCGGTAGATCCTGGTAGATCGGTGAAAATCGTCACGGTCATTTGCGTACTTTGAATGCAGCACATAAAGCGATAGGGATTTGGAACGGGTAGATGTATCCCGTTGACTGGTAGTCTTTCGCTAAAGTTTTCTCACTCAAAAGTACATTAGTTCTACGAAATAACAGTCAGCTATGCATTAATCTATTTATTGCACGATTTAATTGCCAAATCTCATTGATACATTTGTCATGTAAGCCATGTTTTATGTTCAAAGTATCGAGGCGGCTTCTAACACTAAGATAACTATGGAACGCCGATTTGTTTACTGACAACTGTCTTCACTCAAGTAATGACATGTTATTTTTTGGGAATGTGATTTGGGGGGGGGGGGGCTAACCCCGGGATTCTCGACATGTTATGATTAAGAGAGTGAGTTGGCGGTGCTATACGCAGTCTCGACACAGGGACGTAATTATAGGGGGTCTCCGCGTTGAGAAGGTGTGTCCACCTTCAAATTCCCAACTATACACCCCCTTAAACCACACCAAACAGAGGTTTGTGCGTAATTCAAATTGTGCACGCCGTTGGGCTCTGATTCCCCCCATGCAACTGATCCTTCACTGTCCTGAATATTATTGTGGACTGTTCTAAATGGATCAGTAGTCTTGTTGCAGAAGTCCTGTGATGGGGGGTTCCACCTTGCCGACCATGCAGTACGAGAACAGTTTTGTAGATATGAACCTGGAAATTCCAAAGTCATAACATCTAGTGGTCTAACACCAGGCAAATTCACGCCCTGGTTTGTTTTTCACAAATCAATGATCAGTATTGACGAGCCACTGCATGTGGTTAGACCAGGGCATACCGGGTCGATCATGGTTCGGTCAGGTGTGAGAACGTTTTGAAATCTGAACATGAAAATTGATAAATTATTGACTTTCCTCAAGCTTTACATTTGTTGGATATTTCCAACCTGCTGTTGACCATATAGCCCGAATGTTTTTCTACCAAAAGTAGGAATATTTGCAAATGTTGGTCTAAAAAAAAAAAAAAAAAACGCACTAATACATTTTTGGAAAATCAAACTGAATGACAGAATAATTTCAACGTATGTTTTGGTGTGTTAGGTATATGCAATATCCAACTGTTGACAAAAGTTGGGGTGATACACCCCACCCTCTCGCCACGTCCCCTATCGACCCTTTGTGCATAAGTACACCGTGAATGTGTTACACGATTGAATACAACCGTTCAGTTATTGTACCTTATGTGGTGGTGACTGATTTCTCATTTTAATATAGATATTTGACTTTTGAACGGACATGGCGCATTTGAACCCCAAGACTGTTGTATATTGTAGTGGCCGATAGTGACACCAAATACTGATATACACACCTCATAGTCGGCACAATCTTACCGTCATCAGATCGACTTTTAGCTGTTTTCTTTGTTTCGCATAGACGTGAAGCAAACGCTCTTTATTCGAACCATATAATGAATAGTGTACCATTAAACACCCTTTATATTTAACAAGTTTGATTTTTATACGCCCGTTTGAAAAAAAACGGCCGCATTATAGTATTGGTCTGTCCGTCCGGGCGTCCGTCCGTTAACCTGGTTTCCGGATGATAACTTTAGTTAGAGTGAACCAAATTCAATAAAATTTGGTATGTGGGTTTATGAGCCGAAAAGTAAGTTCAAGTTCGAATTTGGGTTCCGCCCGCCAATTTTCACCGGAATTATGCCCCTTATTTGAGGTTTTTTGACTTAGAAAATCCTTGAAATTTGTTGTCCGGATGATAACTTTAATATAGTTTATCGGAATGAATCCAAATTGGTATATTACTTTCTCCCACCAAAACACAGGTCAAGTTCGAACTTGGGTTCTGGCAGAGTTAGTTAGAGTGAACCGATTTCAATCAAATTTGGTATGTGGGTTTATTAGGAGAAAAGACAGCTCAAGTTCGAATTTGGGTTCCGTCCACCAATTTTCACCGGAGTTATGCCCCTTATTTGACGTAATTTGACTTAGAAAATCCCTGAAATTTTTTTTCCGGTTGATAACTTTACTAGAGCTTATCGGATTCAATGATAATTTGGTATATTACTTTCTCCCACCAAAACACAGGTCAAGTTCAAATTTGAGTTCCGTCCGCCAATTTTTACCAGAGTTATTCCCCTTTTTTTTTACCAGTTTCCGCCGACCCAAGAGAGGGGGTATTTTGCACGCCCAGTGTAGCTCTTGTTCTACCTATACATCCGGGTTTAGACCCGGACAAATATCCAAGTTCTTGGGATGAATATTCCCTTGCCCGACCCTTCGAAAGATTCCAACCCATTACCAGTTATATGACTAAATATTCCCCAACTAATATAAGGGGCAATTTCGGTCTTATATCTGACTAAAAGTGCATGCATGTAGGACATTCTTGGACCCTGGGTCTAAACCAACACATTTTACACCGAATAATGGTTGGATTATTAAATTAGCGTAATTGTATATTTGTGCTATCATAACATATTTTCTCAGTCAGAAAATTCCATCTGTTCTAGACGACACTCGAACGGTCTGGGAAATTACTTATGAAAGCTAATTATTGAAAATGTTACCAAAATGAGTCAAAGAAAGACGCCAACCCCTTCCACTTTCGCCTCGTCCCTGGTTAATGCAATCCATTATCCACGCAGATGTCCATCGTATAACCATAACAACAAGTATAACGTCGGCCAAGAAAGCGAATGCGGATAACAATTTCTCTACATCATATATATTGTGCTGCAATTGGCTCACCATACACTACCCGTCGATATGCTTAATTCTACCCGTAAAACAGTTTGCGATTTCAAAACGTGTACCGGTACGGGTAGCTACCAGTACCCGTACCGGTACCCGTACCCGTTTGAAATCGCAAACTCGCTATTACATCGCGTTATTAACGTAGATTCGGCTTTGACCTATTATACCGGCATTTGGGAAAACGTGATATCGGACAAAAATATCCCGCTATGATAATGTATATTATGGTCCCCATGTGGTCGAAAATGACTCTTCTGTATGATAAATGTATAACATGACGCAAAGATGCCAACATTTTCCCACAGAGACAAACGAAATGTGGTAACATGTCAGAAAAATAGCATATTTTCACATTTCGGCGGCCATCTTGGCCGCCATATTGGATTCTGGTGTCGGATTTTTGGCTAATTTGTAAGAGTTGTATATTAGCATAACGAATCGAGCAGAAAACAAGACCGCATGTGATATCATCTTTACTATAACGGCGATCAAAGAGACATGGTGCATTTAAAAAAAATGGCCGCCATGATGGACGCCATCTTGTCTGGAGTCTCTGCGGCCACTTTTTTTTCTTGTTAACAAGTGAAAAAAATTAGAGGATACCTTAAGGAAGAAAATTAGTGGGGTGAAGTTGAGTCCTGGGGGGGGGGGTGCAGAGGTCGACCAATATCTCCTGGACTAATGTGTATACAAGAAAATGTCAGTGGGCTGCAGAACGAAACATATCTATAAAAGTTGAAATATAAGACTTATAAATTATCTTTTAAATTTCTTTTATTGGTAATTGACATCATAGCTTGTCACAAACCAAAAATCAACATTATAGACTTAATAATGTAAAGGACAATAAACGAAATTGAAATTCCCAACTACACCTTTTACCGGACTCGGCCTCCTGGTCGCGCAGTTCGACTTTTACACCGGAAAAACCAATTATCTATAAATAAAATGCCCATGGAACCACGGCTATCAAATTTTTTCCGAACAGTATACACGCGGCGCACGCTAAAAAAATTGGTAAGTATCTCAAAACATAGATGTCCCTACACGGATTACGGGGCTTGATCATATTAGTATGTGTTACACGACAGACGTTTCCGTTTAGAACACAAACCGAATGAACATGTACCGCTACTGAACTATACCGAAGCGACCCCACGATATCCACGATCCCCACCCCGGAAAAAAGTTATCTCCTCCCGCTGATCCCCCCAAAACTTTTCGACCCCCACTTGTTCTGATCTTCCGCCGCCCCTGATAAGTTTATGGTGGGAATTTTATTGTTATTTGTTAAGCACAACCCCAATAGAAAGGTCATACTGTTTATGAACCACTGACTTTTTATGGTATTTGCATTTCTTTCAAGTTGTTGGCGGTTAGACTACACGAGTCTTATCATTGCATCCATAGGGATATTTCTACATTACAGTTTGTATACTTAGCAATTGGCCATAAATAAGCAATCGTCAGAAATCCCCCAGTGTCAATTTCTGAGAACTACTATATACGAATTTGCGTAGGTACATTGTAAATGACTGATTGTTAGTGATCGGTGTGTGCTTACGCTATATTAGCAAAACATCTTGGGATATATCTGACATTCAAAAGTAACAGTGAGTATGTGTCAGCTCATCTTAATGCTACATTCACACATTGGCAACTTAATCTGATAAAGTTTCAGGTAATTTGTCGCAACATTGTCTAAGAACACGGGTTAATCGTTATATGGGACTACATGTACATCAATATTATGTCGGCATTATAGTGTCCAGTTATGTTGTAATCATAGTCTGGTCGATAAACTCAAATTTTAGGGTCAACCTAGAATAAATTTGGACTAATTAAGTTGGTTTTAATACCATTTTGAAGAGGCAGATATCCTCTATAACATATCCAAAATCCGCTTTGAGCATTTTTTGTTATTCAAGATGTGTCAAAGATGGCTATCATTTTCCGTTAAGTCAGTTTGATGCAATTATAATGTCATCTTGTCATAAATCTTGTCATAATTATATATACACATGTATACATTTTTGTGAAGCTAAGACGTAACGTCACATTTTTATGCCAAAATACTCCCCGCCCAAGATGGCCGCCAAAATGGCGGCCAGAAGTGGAAAATGTCACACCTTTTTACTGAAATCTTTAAGATAAGTTTCTTCTGTTTGAAACCGGTTGAGAATTATGACTTTATTTTGTATTTAGCATGTTAACTGACCATTGGAGCAATGAAATGTGCCATTCATTGGGTCTTCATTGGGTCTCAGCCCCTTCAGATCATTCAAAAATTCGATTTTACAGAACGCCGTGTAACATTTCACAAAAAAATCAGCATTGGGATTCTAGTCATATTTCATCAGGAAATGGGAAGAACTGTCACTTTGGCTCAAAATGACTGCCAAAATGGCCTCCAAAATATGAAGAATGATAAATATCTCACCAGCATGCCATGCAACTGTTTATAAGTTGAGGTAAATGAATAAAATTATGAACTATTCTGTCTTATATACATTGATTACTTCTTATGCACCTTGATTAATTTTTACTATTTTAACCACCGAAATTACCAGAATTGTGGGATTTTTCTATCACAATAATTGGCAACAAAATAACGTTTCAGCTTTGGACCATTTTTTTCAAGTAAAACGGAACTATCTTTGGTATCAAAGGTGCTTTTTATTTATCTGTCTTAAATGTGTCCACTGTGGTATTTTAGACAAATAACTGAGGATGGCTTGCAAAATGGAAACCAAATTTGATAAAAAGTTGATTATCACATATATTCTGAACATTATTCTCTTCTGTTACGAAAAAGTAGCAAATTGTTACTCACTTGGTTATTAAACATGCTACTCAGTCAACTGACAACTATATATTATATCCTGGTTGTCGCAGTACCTTATGAGGCATGACAAATCATTTTAAGGGATGCAGTATGGATTTTGCCGAAAACTTCTTTTGGAATTTTTATTTGCAGCCCTGTGTATTTAATTTGTTGGCAGACCCCCTCCCCGACTGCATCCCTTAAAATTAATTTGTTATGCCTCATAAGGTACCGGGACAACCAGAATAGAACATTTAGTTCATTAGGTAGCATGTTTAATAAGCAAGTGATTCAAAATTTGCTACCTTTTAGGAACAGCCGAGAATAATGTTCGGAATAAATGTGACAAAACACTTTAACTCATAAAAACAATATGCACCTTTGATACCAAAGACATAAAATTGTTCAAACCTGAACATGATTTTTGGGTCAAGTTTGTGACAGAAAAATTCGAATAATTATGGTTAAAATAGTAAAAATTAATCAAGGTGCATCAGAAATCTTAGTACTCGATGTATATAAGAGAGAATAGTAACTTTTTTTCATCAACTACAACGTTTGCATGGCACGCCGGTGTAATAGTTATCTTTTTTGGCCGTCATTTTTGGCAGCCATGTTGAGCCAAAGTGACAGTTTTGGTGCCGTTGAGTTGCAATATCCATAAAAAATAGAACGCATCACTTACATTGCACAGTTCTTCCAATTTCTTGATGAAATATGACTAGAATCCCAAAGGTGATATTTTGTGATATATTATACCGCATTCTGAAAATCGAATTTTTGAGTGATAGGAGGGGGCCGGAACCCCACGAATTGCATATGTCATTGCTCCAATTGTCAGTTAACATGATAAATACAAAATAATGTCACAATTCTCAATCAGTTCCAATCAGCAGAAACCATTCTTAAAGATATTAGTAAAAAACGCAAAATAAATTCACTTCCAGCCGCCATTTTGGCGGCCATATTGGTCGAGGAGTTCCAATTTTGGCACATAAAGGTGCGGTTATGTCTTAGATTCTCAAAAATGTATACATGTGTATATATGACAAAATTTATCACAATTTGACAATATAATTGGATCAAACTGACTTAACGGAAAATGGCAATCATCTTGGACGCCATCTTGAATTACAAAAAATTCTCAAAGCGGATTTTAGATATGTAATAGAGGATATATATTCCTCTTCAAAATGATATACAAACCAACTTAGTCCGAATTTATTCTAGGTCAAACCTTTTATCGACAGGACTATCGGTCGTTGGCCCAATGGTTACATAAACAATTAAATTAAATTGTATACCCCACCTTATGCATGGTGCGCATGACAATATGTAAAGTTAAAATGTATAGGCGCCTTTCTGCCCTAACCTGAATGTTTCCACATATAAATGATCTTAAACAGTTTTGACACAACGGAAACATCCGGGGATCATGTGAAGCATGCAACTGTCCGTCGGTAGATACATGTAATAGCGCACACGATTCTTACGATCTGATACGTTACCACGATATATATGTTTAAAACGCAAGGCCCTGTATGGCAGCACTAACAAGATCGTTCTAGTTTGAGACCCGCTCTTCGTCTGCTGGAACCGCTAAAATTGTTAACAAAAAGAACAAAACTCTATATATAGCGTACATTCGACTAAATGACGAATTTGTATGATAAATGTTACAACACCCCGAGTGAGTAACTTCGGTCTGACTTCGGCCTGCAGCCACTGTGTGAGATTTTTTATCTTAGATTGAACTCCTTGCTCAAATTAACAAAACGTATATATTTTTTATAAATTAATTTGTTTTTAAATCAAGATTTTGAATATCGAACACCATTATATATAAGATCCGCCAGGGTACCCCGAGTCATCACACCCAATTTGGTTGAAAAAAATCGCAAACAAACCGACGGACAGACTAACTCATGTTCGGTGATTGGTCGGTGCTATAGGATATCAACATAATGAGCATATTGCACGACGTCTCTTTTCATAACAAGAAAAAACTTTATCAACTGGATATATTCTCGTTTTCTTATACGTGTGTATAATGGCACTCAGGGGGTGTTTATACATTACCCGGCGAAGATCGCATTCGCTTTAGCCGGCAGCGATAACAATAGAGTGTTTATACTTCGCCGGATAAGAATTACGGCTATCCGGATACTCAGCTATACGGTTTTCAACTTTTGGATAAAATGATTTAGTACAAGCACCTGATTGTCGTATGGATTCTAATTCGCTCTGCGTTTAAGTTAGATGTTTATCTGGGGTCATGCCGTCATGGGTGATTTCCTTTCAACAATTAACTCGAACAATATTATTGTGCAATCGCTGATAGACCGGCCCGCTTTAAACCTGTGTATATATTGGTCAGTGTGCCAGTTTGATTGTCTCTAATCAGCTGTCAGGTCGGTGGTCACGCACCTTGGTTATAAGCTATTATTATAAATACTAACCGATGATGGTACACGTACTCTGTATGTGCATGGTACATTTGTTGCGCATTCGAGGGAATTAATTCATGTACATGTATGTCCATATATATATGGAAGAAATGGGATGGCACGTTTCTGTGGATTCAAACTTAATGGACAATTAGTTCAATAATCTAAATCTGAGTGCGCCGTGGACATATTTACACAGGGACGGGTCTAGAGGGCCTGATTTGGAGGTGTGGGACTGTTCATCTTTGGAATTTATCGACCGACCGTGGTTATGGCCAGGTGTGAGAATTTTTTTTAATCTGAACCCTGAAAATTGCAAAATCCAAGCATCCAGCCGTAAGATTTCCAATTGTTGGACATTTTCCAAACTTGACGCAACTCTAATAAGGTTGGATCATTTCCAACTGATGGTCATTTCAGTCCAACAATTTGGTAAAAAAATAAGCAAATGTTGCCTAAAGAAATCACCAATAACAAATTGTTGAAAATAAAACTACGAGAACAATTTAAACATATTGCTGATGTCAAATGTCCAACTATTGCCGTGTCAGGTATGAAATTTCCAGCTTTTGAATATTTTGATTAAAGTTGGGATGAGACACCCCATCGCCACGGCCCTATATACATGGACATGGTGAACGCCCGAGTAAAATGAAAAACATATTTTATTGTATAATGTGCAAACGGAAAATGTGTCACATTTGATTCGCGATGTTGAAACTTATATATATAATATAAAGTCCAATCCGAATGATTAGACACCAATTTGTAGATGTATGCGACGAAAAGATTTCAAAACTGACAATGGCCATGCTTTTGGTGCGACACTCACTTCACAGGCTGTATGTGAACCCAAACAAACCATTAACAATGTTTTTTAAATATCTATAAAATTACCAATAGCAATACCTGAAAGTTTGAGTTGGATATTAATAATTTCGGCATTTCCATTTCTAAAAAGTTTCATTTCACTATACTGCCCAACCATATCTCTAACAGGAAGCGGCTAGATGTTTACAGGTGTACAGCAATATCATATTGCAGTTCAGTGAGAACCAAGAAAACCATAGTCAGAAATGGTAACGCCACCAAGATCATATTATTAGCCATAAATATAAATCATAATATAAAATATATTGGTTACATGAATGGACCGCCTCAGAATTCCGTTAAGACATGCAAGTAATTCTTCAAATTATTACAATGAACTACGGCTTATAAATTACTGCAGGTTTCTCATTCGCCACACCAGAATGCTTCTAAATGCGGATCAAAGCTAAGAGTGCATGGCACAGCCATTGTTCATAGACATTTTACAGATAGCGAGAATGATGCATGCTGGGAACGAAAGTATCCACAGCAAAGCCATGTGCTTACGGAGGCATGCGTTTATTATAGGGGATTTATGGTGGGCCTATAAAACTAATTATAACTTTGTTATCTGTCATAGTTTATGCGTGAAATTTTAAACATATATACCATGGACATATACCCCTTCCAGAATGTTGAAAAACATTTTCAGTTGCTCATCGTATTTTTATAGTCGAAATAGTCCGAAATTTCAGAAAATTGCGCTAACTGCTCAATGTTTTAATGTGTTACAAAACGTCTGATAAAAATAGTTCTATCGGGAATATTCACACCATTTTTTTTCAGAGAACATAGAGTAAACATAGTCCTATCGGAATATCGTAAAGGAGATTAATTAAAACCCTCAGACTGCCGAGACTGACGACATTAAATTCGCTTTTTCGTGTCCCACGGAAATGAAACTTGTCTGTCCATTGATCACGTTATTTATTTGACATAGTATTTTTTTTCCTGTTGTATTTGAACACGTGCAGGCTGCACGATTATAATAACTTCAACCGATAAGCGCCGACTGATACCCGCGCAACAATTTGTCTCAAATAAATTGTTATCAAAACGCAGGTTTATGGCCGCGGACATAAGCCGATTAAGTGTAATGTAATTTATCCATGAACTTGACTGAAAAATTGTGATTCTATCACCATTAGCCACGAAAATGGGACCTCTAAACAGGCAAGTTTGATTTTCGGGGGACACGAACAAGCGAATTTATTGTCGGCAGTTTCGGCAGTCTGAGGGTTAATTAATCCCGAATTAAACGGAACTACTTTACGATAGTCCGATAGGACTATGTTTATGCATGTTCTCTGAAAAAATAGTGTGAATATTCCAGATAGAACTCTTTTTATCAGACGTTGTGTAACACCTTAAACATTGAGCTGTTATAGCGCACACCGAAATGTGTTGTCTTGCAAGATATCCCATCGCTTTAGCTAAATTTACCTTCCTACAATATCCATAAAGAGGATCATATATTATATACCCACGGTTTTAATTATAGAATATAAAATATATTGGTTTCGCGAATGACCAACTCAGAATTCCGTTAAAATAACAATAACAACCAGCACCTATAACGAACCGTTTTACTGGACTTGGCCTACTGGTCGCGTAGTTCCGACTTTTAAATAAACGGAATTTCCAACTCTATAAATAAAAGCCCCACAAGAATACATTCGCCCTGTCCACCACGCAATATCAAAATCTCAGCAGCTATAGATACACCACAGGTGGCGTAATTACATCGGTGACTTTAAGTTTACAATTTGAGCCTGTCCTCACTCTATCGATACGATTTATCATAAACATATTATACACCGGTGGCGTTAACTTTACAATTTCGGCATCTACGTTATTCTATCGGTACGATTCAGTAAGGTACAAACAATCTCCATAAATTACCCACAATTCAGTTCACTACACCAGGGGGCTCCCAATAGGTTATACAATATTTTCAGGGGCTCCCAATAGGTTATACAATATTTCAGGCTATCAGATTATTTATATTTTCAACAACATATTATTACACCGGTGACTTTAAGTTTACAATTTGAGCCTGTCCTGACTCTATCGATAGGAGTTATCATATTTTCATAAACGTATTATACACCGCTGGCGTTAACTTTACAATTTCGGCATCTACGTGATTCTATCGGTATGATTAAGTAAGGTACAAACAATCTCCAAGAATACATTCGCCCTGTACACCACGCGATATCAAAAAACCAAAAGCTAGAAACACCACACTAGGTGGCGTAATAAAACGAAAACTATTAACAAGTAAAGGAGACACATTAATATATGCGTATCTTCGCCGGCGATGTGTAAACACTCTGCCCAACCTTCGCCGGCTAACGGGTTCGCCGGGTAACGGCTTCACCGGCTATGTGTAAACGTCACCTCAATCGAAATATTTCATCTTCAGGTTACTCTTGTATAATTATGTAATTTGCCTCATATACCACAAAGGAGCACGGCGGGTTAGTGTGATTGACAGCTCGAAAGAGCATTGCGCAAATGCCCTAAAGAAAGACACAAAGGCGCATGGGCGTGGTTTACTCCTTTCACGCGCAGTCGTGCGGAATTGGATTACATGTTGTCACATTCGTCTTCACATTTCTCAGAAAAGACCTAATTCTAAAATTAGAAACATTTTTATTGGATTTCCCAAATTATTATTCTATATATAGCCACTGGTTTTCCCAGACTAGAAAATTTCCTGTTTCAGTTTGCAACAAAAACAAAGGGAAGTTCCGCTTTCGCAAGTTACGCACAACATTCATGACTAATAAGCTCAGAGATTCGATCAGATTACAGACTGATGCAACCTATTTGAGGACAGACGCAATCGTATATATTTAATTAGTGAGTAATTTAGGCCTATATGTAACAAGTTACAACTATATGTATTATTCAAGTTATCTCAAATTGAAAGTTGAGCTCGAAGTAGTTTAAGTTATTGATGTCCGTGATGAGGAAGGACTACATCGTCATGTACATGTTTTAAGGAACCATTGTGTCAGTTCACGTTTCATACCCTCCATAAACAACCTGGACTCTACCCAACTTCTTTCGGAACTTTCGGCCTCACATTCTGCGATATGAAAATTGTACCAGCTCTGTCAAAATTTGTGCATGACAACATGTTTTAAGGAACTGTCTTTGTTTTATATTAATACTAGCAGGTTAGCCCGCCCGCCACTGACGGCAATCGTCAGAAACATGACAATTTTTCAATTTTTTAATTAATTTTTTTAATTAATTTTTTTGTTTTTTAATGAATGAGTGCCTTTTTAATTTTTTAATTTCATTTTTTTTAATTTTTCAATATTTTATTATGAAATTAGATGATTTATTGGGACACTTTATTGGTCTATTTTTAGAACAGATCATTTGGGTGATACCATATATCGACAGAGAGCATTAGGATGTTCATATAGCTATGGACCAATGTCAAGTGCCCCAGATTGATTGATTGTCTTGTTTTATTCCATAGTTATGAGCGATAATGAGTATAATTAATGTTTATTTGTGACCAAAAATCAAAAATACACAATAAAATATCTGGTCTCTGTTAACAGTAACTGCTATTGTTCGTTAGCTAGACAACCACACCTTTTTAGACCAGAAAATATTAAAATAAAATGAATATTAATCGATTGAAGCATTTCCGGACAGGAGTCTTCGATTCATATCTAATATTTTCTACCCGGGTAACTATATAACACACATGTTTACAAAGAGATAATCCACCATTAAAATTGGAAATGATATATTATCAGTAATTATAATGAATGCAAAAAACATGTACTATAGCTATACTAACTACAACCAGTAGTATGTGTAGAAAGATGACGTAATGTGAAAGATGATTAACTGAAATCAATGGAATTTAAATGGGTACTGTACGCCAATTTCAATAAATTCCCGGTAACAATTGCGATCTAATATCAATATTATATTTTAAAATAACGTATTTGAGTCGACGATGTCTACTGAAAACAATCCGGTTAACAGGCTATCATAAATGTCAAATTGAATTATTTAATATAAATTTATTTATGGCTGGAGTCATAAAATGGCGAATTATGCCATTACGAGTTACCGTTCTTGAAATCTCACATGTTGGCCCTTTTTGTTGGGTGTCTTTTATCGACGGCCGTTTACGACGAACATTATTGAGTTGCGAACAAAACATGTTACATGCAAAAGGAAGTCCCGCTATAACCAATATGGAAAAAAAAGAGAAGAAACAAGATTCATAAAGCGTCAAGTATTTTTATAGGGGGTGAGGTTGTTCGATGGAAGAGATTGCAGGCATAAATTGAACTTCCGGTTCATCCTGCAACCTGCGTCTTCTCCGGTGAAGGTCAAAAACATGGCGCGTAGTTTGAAATCGTAATATTTTTATTTCCAAGATCAATATTTTCGTCGCTAAATTAGGTTTATACGAAACTCATATAACACAAACACAATCTAACTTGAAAGTTATGTCAATGGGAGTAAATAAAAAAATTGCCTATCTCTGTGTACAGTACCCCTTTAAGAAAATTGTGAAATACTAATACTGTTCAGATCAAGTTTGTACAGTAATGCCCTAAATAATCGACTCCTTACCACAGCAGAATTATGGGAAATTTTTCAGGATTTAGTCAGAAATATGGCTTGTTGCCATTCAGTCGATTATTTAGGGCATTACTGTACAGTTTAACAGAACCCACATCCGGTGTCAGTGCTACCAAACGCCTAGATGTAACAAAGAAAGTTCAAATAAATCTGACCAAAAGCATATTCGACAAACCCCAACTCAGCTTGTAAATGGTGGACATTAAGTTAGAGAAAATAGGGTCCATGATATACAGAAGATCATCTGTCCAATTTATACAACCTGATTAAAGTAATAAATATACATGTAATCAAAGTTACATTCATAAACTTGAAACATTCATTCACTGGCAAGCGAAATGAAAGTACTATTACCGCATTGACTGTGAGTTTACCGATTACAGTTAACAATTGACGAATATTTATGTTGTTTAGCTAATATTCCGATATAATCTGTGTAGTAACAATGATATAACTTTCACTGAGTTGACAATTCATTTATCCTTTCATATTGACATGACTCAACTATAGTAATCAGCAAATCAATTCACATGTACAGTAATGCCCTAAATAATCGACTCCTTAAACACAGCAT
Organism: Siphonodentalium dalli; assembly: GCA_032622095.1. Taxonomy (NCBI): domain Eukaryota; kingdom Metazoa; phylum Mollusca; class Scaphopoda; order Gadilida; family Siphonodentaliidae; genus Siphonodentalium; species Siphonodentalium dalli. Next base: position 66,600,377 of record CP136063.1, on the reverse strand, counting down.
AATTATGGGTTATTTTTCAGGATATAGTCAGAAATATGGCTTGTTGCTATTCACCGAGAGCTTTCCGATGAATGGCAACAAGCCATATTTCCGACTAAATCCTGATAAATTACCCATAATTCTGCTTTGGTTAAGGAGTCAATTATTTAGGGCATGACTGTATTAATACAACTGATCGATGTTATCATAATGAATAGGGTTAATATCAGTTAAGTGAACAATTAAGTCACCATCAAATAGACTTGCATTCATTTCCACCATACAGTGAAGGTATAAACATACATGTATGCTTATGAATACGAGATCATGGATAAGCAATTGTGTCATCAAGAATAAGAGATGTGATAAACTTCCAAATGGTGTGTCTCACGGAACAGACTGTAAGAAGTTTTTGGAAACTTTTCGTCCAAGTTTCGTGTCCAACATGTAGCAGCCCGTATTTATGGCCAGATAATTTTTAAATTTTGAAGGCACAATTGTTATCACCTGTAGATGGGAGCTATCAAATTTGAACGATTTTCGATGAGAAACATGGCTGTCAGCAGCCATATTGGAATTTACTCTTTGCATGACTAAATCCTTCGGCACACCCTACAGGCCACATCTCTCATCTGATTGTCACTAAACAGCATATGGATCTTCCGGGTGACCTCTAGATGGGAGCCTCCTATTTTGACCGAAATTTGATAAAAAACATTGCCACAGCCGCCATCTATGATTTCACATTTGAATCCATTGGCACACCCCGTAGCCTGCATTTATTGGAGAATTGATTTGAAAATTTACAGGCATGTTTGGAATCCCCTCTAGATGGGAGCAATAAAATTTCAACAATTTTCGATGAAAAATAAGGCCACTGACTGCCATCTTGGATTTTACTCTTTGCATCACTAAATCCTTTCGCCAACCCTACAGACCACATCCCTCATTTGATGATCAACAAACTTCATATGGATCTTCAGGGTGTCCTCTAGATGGGAGCATCCTATTATGACCGAAATTAGTGGAATTTACTCTTTATATGACTAAATCCTTTGGCACACACTACAGACCACATCCCTCATCCGATCAGCACCAAACTTCATATGGATCTTCGGGGGTGACATCTAGTTTACTTTCCTTCTTCTTTAATATCATTCTATTCATTGCTCATGCAAAAAAAAACTCCTTCCGAAGTTGAGCTACAGTGTCATCGACACTTTCATTCTTCCAAGGCTCATAACTCAATTGGTGCTACATATCCAACTGTTGTTTTGGGTACCTGTATGCTATAAATGTCTAACACAACTAATAGGACTCTGCATACCATTGTCAACTTGATTGAATTCCCATGCTGGCAACTTAAACCAAGGTATGTACCCCAGCTGCACAGTGTGTGATAAGTACCGACTAGCCAATCAAAAATGCTGAATTGCGGACGACACTTGAGTGTCAAGAGTGTCTGTTTCAACTTTACTCGCGTGTGGTTTTCTTTGGAAAGTTTTTCGCTTGTTTTACTTCTGCCTTCTGCTTATGGTTCCTATGTGAAATGATGGATTAAATTATAAGAAATAACTCTTGTTTCGATTAAGCTTATGGATTATAAGCGATAAGTTTGTGGAAAATTTACCATAAAGCATGGTTATAGAATTTGTCTTAAAATTATTCGCCTGCGTAAACCACCGGCAGGCGACAGTGAAATATAATGAAACCTACAGTTAAATAACGACATCGTGTTTCACTGTGGCTTCTAAGAGATACATTCAAAGATCTTTGTTTCGGTAAATTCTCGCTATTTATAGGCAAGCATATAATAAATGGCTTTATTATTATACGGTAATGCCCAAAGTAAGTGACCACTTAACCACAGCAGAATTATGGGTAATTTTTCAGGATTTAGTCGGAAATATGGCTGGTTGCCATCCATCGGAAAGCTCTCTTTATGTGGGAGATCTGCACCCAGAAGTCACAGAAGGGATGTTGTTTGAGAAATTTTCAACAGCTGGTCCACTCGTGACGATTCGAGTTTGCAAAGACATGATAACCGGAAGGTCTCTTGGTTATGCTTACGTGAATTTTCTGAAACCTGAAGATGGTGAGTGCACACTGGTGTATGCTACTCTATTCACTATTTTGGTAATCTATATATATAAATGAGTAGAATCTGTCTGTCTGTCTGGATTTATATCCTAGAATGCTTGTCCGATTTCAACCAAATTTGGTAAATGGTGACTTATTTTTTAACTTTTTTTTTAAGATGGAGATGCACGTTTTGCATAAATACAGCCAAATATGGCAAGAGATTTTCAACAAAGTATTTCTTTGGATCTAGCTATCTGGCGAAAAATCTTGAATTTCACATATCATCATCTTCATTGTATGTAGAATCTGAGACAACAAAAACAAAGGATTTTAATACATTTGAGAGGTTGAAAATATTTTTTCTTTGTTGTCCCTTTAGGTAACCAATAACTGTTAGAATAATTAGTAATTTCACACAAAACTCCAATCATCAAACAGCTTATTGTCTTGGCTCTATGAGAGGAGGCTTCATTTGTATCATAATGTGGAGTTAAATTTTTAATTGCATAATATAGTGTCATATACCCCCATATATTATAATGAATAATAAAGCAGTCAGAAATATTCCAGCCCAATGAAAACAACTGTTGATATGCAGTGTGGTCCACTCAAGCGGGGAGCAATCAACAGAAATTAGGCCACAGTGTTAAGAGATATGGCGGCCAGCTTTAACTTTGTAATGAAGCCATGACCCAGAACTCATCTCAGCCCAATTTTTCATTGAACAACATGAATGACATGAAAATTCTCAAATATAGAAAATTATTTGTGAGCAGTTGTCTTTCTAAGTGAAAATAATCATAAAATTTAATGAATCAAGAAAAATTAAGTCTCCTCTCATGATCTTCAGATATGATATCATGGACATATGATCTGCAATATTGAAACAAATATAATTTACACAAGTTCTTGGTACCTGAAAACTGTGGAAATTTTAATATTTTCCATGCCATAAAAGTGAAGTAAATGAGATTATAATAACCAATTGTTCGGTTGTTCTTAAATAGTGTATCACAATAATCGCATGTACCAAATTGCACAAATAAATTCCTGACAGTTTTTGAGAAAATTCATTTAGAAATACCAGGAAATTTTGGCCAAACGTGCATCAAACTGTTTAAATGATCAAAATATGCGCAAAGCGCACATAGGGGCCACCTCTATCTAAGGTCAAAATGTGCGCAAAACACACACAGGGGCTGCAGACCCCTATTGCACAGGCTCCGATGCTGAATAAAGGCTCCCAAAGGGAGCCTGTTTCAGCTAGTGTAACATATATGATATAGGCTACATTTTGCTAGTAGAGTTTAATATATGCCTGGGAATTGAAAAAACAGGAACCGGGAATGAAACCCCTTCAGAACCGGGAACCGTGGAATGTTCCCCGGAAATGTATGGCTTGTATGCACAAGTTGTACAACACAGGTTATATGCACAACTTGGCTAGTTTGGGTGACAGTGATCATAAGTCTGCAGGACCAGATGATATAACGGCTGAGCACTTAAAATTCTGCGACAACCATATTTTCACGTGCCTTACCATAATCTTCAATGCTATAATCAAACATGGACACCTTCCCCCAAATTTGTTGAAAGTGACCCTTGTGCCCATCTTAAAAAATAAAGCTGGGAATATTGCAGACAAAGACAAATACCGTCCAGTGGCGTTATCCTGTGTTATTTCAAAAGTATTGGAAATGGTGTTGTTCAATAAATGCTCTGAACAATTATATACCATCTTTCCTGGTATTTCTAAATTAATTTTCTCAAAATCTGTCAGGAATTTATTTGTGCAATTTGGTACAAGCGATTATTGTGATACACTATTTAAGAACCATCGAACAATTGGTTATTATAATCTCATTTACTTCACTTTTATGGCATGGAAAATATTAAAATTTTCACCATTTTCAGGTACCAAGAACTTGTGTAAATTATATTTGTTTCAATATTGCAGATCATATGTCCATGATATCATATCTGAAGATCATGAGAGGAGACTTAATTTTTCTTGATTCATTAAATTTTATGATTATTTTCACTTAGAAAGACAACTTTGGATGGACTACATCGTTTGTTGAGAATATGTGAACACGAGGCTAAGAAGATTTATTTAACTTATAATATTATAAAAATTGTGGGGATGACATTTATTCCTAAATCTCTTCATATTCGGTCATTTCCAAAACTATACTTAATGGGCAATGAACTCAAGTTCGTGTCCTCCTATAAGTATCTCGGACATATACTCAACAACGAATTTTCCGATGATAATGATATTATGCGCCAATATCGTTCTATATGCTCACGCTCAAATATACTTATTAGAAAGTTTTACAAATGTTCGCCTAATGTGAAAATGTATTTATTTAAAATGTTCGTATCTCCATTATATTGTGCTTATCTTTGGATTAACTATACCAAACGTTGTTATAGAAAACTTACAGTTTGTTATAATAATGCATATAGAAAACTTATGTGTTACGAGAGATCATGTAGTGCGAGTGGGATGTTTGTAGGTGACATAATGTGTTCTCTGACAGTGCTGATTCGAAAGGGTGTGTATGGATTTCGTGTGAGAATTTATAAATCTTTAAACAGTATTTTGAATGCTATTTGTAACTCAGATCTGATCTATCGGTCAAATCTATTCAATCATTGGAATCAACTTCTTTATATTTAATTTGTAATTATATGTTGTATGTATGACTATATATGGGCATATCTTGCCTGAAATAAATACAATACAATACAATAATAGTGATAATTTAGATTAACTATTGGATATTCAAAATTGTTAATATATTATACAATGTAACATCACACAAGTTGGAATACATAAAACCATCGTTACGACTTCCCAAACTTTAAACAACTTGTTGCCGACGTCAACTTTTCATGGCATCTCGTAACTTGTCTTTGTATGTTAACTTAAGAGAGTACAAAAAAACAATTTATTATAGTTCGATGTAATGTGTGTGTTGAGTTTTATTTTTTCGGGAGTTGGATGTAGTCTTGAAAAGTACCTTCGGAGCAACACCAAGTCACCCAGTGACTTGTCATTCTAGTAGCCATTGTGCTGTACATTATGTCTATGTTGCGTAACTTGCTTTATCACATGATCCGACCCTTATTCCATTGAATAAACCCATTCTATAAATTGTGATATTAAACATTCGTTTAATAACAGGAAATAGTGCCAGGTGACCTTTGACCTTTGACCGGTTTGTCGTATGTTAACATTCCGTACGCTACGTCTCAAAATACTATGGCTTCCAATATTTTTCCAACAAACTATCATGAATGAAGAGTTTGAGAAGTTATGTCTATTTCTTTCCGCGGGCAAACAACGAATAGTTACGTGAAACGTCATCACATGCCTTATAGAAGCCGATGTTAGTTTCGCCTCCCATTTGTTGATTTAAGTATGTTTTGTCGATGTTTTGGATCATGTAATAAATAGAATCTACAACTCGTCCCCAGTTTATAGCGGAAATTACAAAACTCGTCCAGTAAATTAGGTCTGGACCTCGCCAAAGGCTCGATCCAGACCTAATTTCTGGACTCATTTTGTAAATTCCAATATAAACTGGGGACTTGTTGTAGATCCTCTAGTTATAACTGAAGCTCGAAATGCATGGTTATAATATTCTAACTGGACTCATGGAAATTAGAATGCGTCGTCAGCAGAAACTGCATGTGCATCACAGTCTATTTACGGCATACAGCGCCCATTCAAGCAATTGCGTGGGATAACAGTATGTGCATGTTTTGCTAACAATAGCCTGAGATTGCTGATGCAACGTCGGTGCAATTGATAGCTTGATACACGATGTAAAAGTCCTCCTGCAATTTTGAAAATGACAGGTTTGATACCGAATCGAATACTGCATAGTATTCGCGAATCGAATCTATCAGTTCGGTGACTGGTAGCGATTAGTGAGGAAACCCCATCTTTTGAGCCTGGTAAATAACCTATTATATACAACCATTCCTCATATAGAAATCAGAAGTTTATAAAATTTGCAGTTTGAAATTGTGTTGAATAAACAAGTAAAAAAACTTTTTGGCATCTGACTGCCACATTTCGCTTGTGCTCAGCAAAAGAAATTCCTCATAAAAAGTAAAAAATGTCTTTCGAGCCATTTAAGGATTTGCGATATGTAAAGAGATGATTATAATTTTATGGGTCACAATTCACTAGGCGGATTGTGTTGTTATACAATTTATGAACATGATTATAACTAGTATGTATTCTTATTCTACCCTGTACTGTTTTTATTCGCCCTTTTGAAAAAAAGGTCTTATTATGTAATCAGTCCATCCGTCCGTCTGTCCGTCCATCCTAGGGGCTGCGAATCTTAGATTTTGGCTCGAATCGAATCTCGAATCGAATATTCAAATCGAATATTAATTTTTTTTCGAATTGAATCGAATATTGAATCTCGAATCCCCAAAATCCAAATGCTGAAATCATCAATATTTATGTCAAAATTTCCTGCAAATGAAATGAGGAACTTGTAAATACAAAACCGTATTTACTTGTGTCATTATTGGTTGTGCATAAAGTTCAATTCCCCTGGAACTTGAAATTTGTCTAACTGATTTTATTCCCATATTAGCGATATAATCAATCAATAATGAAATCACCAGTGGAGTTTGTCATCAGCAAGACATGAAGACACACATGATTTTACAAGATTTGAAGCTAATATGTACTGTAGACTTCCGTTCCAAACACCTGAGTTGTAGTCGTTCGCGATTAGGAATTCAATACCTGAGTATAGTTGCTGCATGTGTTTCTACTAACTCTTCAACTATAATAGATAATAAATACAAATACAAAAATACAAATACAAAAATTAACATCGATCACTGACCGACAAACTAGGCTCTCTCAGCCTTGCTGATCCATAAATGTAAATAAAATAAACGTTTTTATTTTAAAGGAATGGGTAGCGTTCTTTGTCTAGTAAGCAGAATGAATGTTAAAATTTAGAAAGATATATAGATTGCATTTGAGTGCAAAACTTATTACGATTCTATGCAAATCTATTGTGTAACATTGCGTTTAAATGCAATAGTAGAGGGTACAATGTATGTCAATGACGATGTTGATATTCATGAAGGATAATTCGATAAACAGTCTGCATGTGTGTTGCCTTTGGGCAGCGACAATTTAGAATCAGTTGGGGTGCATAGTTCACAAGGGGGTCCTGTGGGTCACCCTACATCAACCATCGTTTGATCTAAAATCGGTCAAGGGACTAAGATATGACTTTTCCCTATTTGGATCAATTGGGGTAGGGTGTTAGGCGGCCATTTTGGATTGGGGTTGGGTGTTAGGCTGTCGAAAGGATGTAATGAGACCACCACACAGCACCCTTTGTTTGACTGAAATCAGACAATACCTTTCATCTTGTGACAGCAACGAATCAACAAACACTTTTGCCTCAATATTGGATTAAATTTACTTTAGAGTTTTCAATGGTTTGAACGAATAAATTGATATCAGTGAAATAAAAACAGTTCCATAGCTACATCCCATCAAACATGATTGAATGTTCCTATTTTAAATAGCAATAAATGTTAGCCATTCACCGGAAAGCTATCACTGAGAGCTTTCCAATGAATGGCAACAAGCCATATTTAAGACAAAATCCTGAAAAATTACCCATAATTCTGCTGTGGTTAAGGAGTCGATTATTGAGGCCATTACGGTAGATTCTGATTGTTTAAACACTATAACGCACATTGTTTTCTCCATTCTACTTCAATAATTAAATGATGCTTTGTTTTTCAGCTAAACGAGCACGAGATACTATGAACTTTGACATCTTCAAGGGTCGACCCATTAGGATCATGTTGTCACAGAGAGATTCTTCCCTCCAAAAGTCTGGCGTAGGCAATGTCTTCATCAAGAACTTAGACAGGATCATTGACAACAAGGCTCTTTATGATACCTTCTCTGCCTTTGGAAATATTCTCTCTTGTAAGGTAGGAACTGTTCAAAACAATACTCTGTCTCATCGTTGGTTTGTACATACAGTAATGCTCTAAATAATCGACTCCTTAACCACAGCGGAATTATGGGTAATTTTTCATGACTTAGTCAGAAATATGGCTTGTTGCCCTTCATCAGAAAGCTCTCAGTGAGAGCTTTCCGATGAATGGCAACAAGCCATATTTCCGACTAAATCCTGAAAAATTACCCATAATTCCACTGTGGTTAAGGAGTCGATTATTTAGAGCATTACTGTTGCAGTAAATAAACAATGATACATGTATGGATAAAGGATAGAAGTCACAAGGAATCAAATAGGAAAATGATGAAATTTCTGTATATTTTTGAGTGGAGGAAACTTTTTAATCTGTTGATGTATAATTTGTCAGGAATGTACACAATTGTTGCAATAGGAATAGTAATAGTGTATCCACCGCTCCGTGGTGCTTGACATCCTCCGGGTATGTAACACCCTACAGCGTGCCATGCATGTTCTCCAGAACCATAAGACATAAAGGGTTCATATTTTGTGTGGATGTTCCCTAGGTGAATCGAATTCAGAGTCAGTCTTGTACATGTACATAGCGGTAAATAAAGATTGATACATGTAACGATAAGGGATAGAAGTCACAAGGAATCAAATATGAAAATGACGAAATTTTGTATATTTTTGATGTATATGTGTAAAATTTGTCAGGAATGTACATAATTGTTGCAATAGGAATAGTAGTAGTGGTTTTGACTGAAGTGCCATAGTCTCTAAATGTACAGTACATGTACACATTAAGACTTATAAAATATATCAACTGGTAACATTGTGAATAAAGGTCAGTCAGGCTAGTGACCAAGTTCAAATTGTTTATATTATACAGGTGCATCTGAGTCTCCGATTCGTATGTTTTCGAATCGGCCTATTCATTCCGGTTTATGGGGACAAACAACTAAATTATTAATTTATGGAGCTCAATTGATGGGACAATTGCCGAATTGTGCACCGTGTTTTCCCATCTGGAGGTCTGATGTAATTTAGAGTTTACACTAGTTACATGATTACGTCCAATCACACTCCATTTCCCTTTCGCTGATGTCAGTACATGTACCACTGGTGGTTCTTGGACAATGTTTGTGTAAAATATAGTTTATAAGTGACTATAATAGCATTATGTATTGTTTGATGCTTGCCTACAGATCAACTTCTCCAAATCGGTAACCAACAAATTAAGCTCACTAATGATCAGAACATTCATACTTTTGAATATGGTGGACTAGCTCACACGAGAGAGATCAATATTTTAAAAACGCTGTATCGCTGCAGTTTCAAACCTCATAATATTAAATTTTTTCACATACCATAGGTTTTATTTTAGAATGGAAATCCAAACGTATACCTCACTGGTTGTGTTAAGTTTTCATCTAAACCCATCCATTGCGTGTAGCAGTACATGTACATATAATCTATGATGTTGTGCTATTTTAAACTGTTATTGAGACCCCAATTGCTTGCTCAAAATGTCATATAGAATTGCGGTCAAGTTTGTCTCTCCAGAACAATTTGGAAAACCCGGTGTACGACCTTTTCGAAGTTGACCAAATATTTTGTTCAATATTATACAGTTGTCGCCCGAGTGAGACACGGGGATTTGTTGCTCGCTCCAGACCTGGAATGACACCCGAGGGAGATCAATCCCCGTGTCTCACAAAAACAAGGGTGTTTTGTTATCTGACAAAGGAGTACACGAATCTATTCTAATAGCAGGTATATATGCGCTCATATATTCTTTAATCCAGTTCGAAAAGTTAATTTTATGTTGGAATCCTCGCTATTAATAAAATAAAACATTCATAATCTGGATCAATCAACAGACCCATCATTTGCACAGCTATTCTCCGGTCAGTTTTCTAGTCGCATTGTGGGAATCAGTTCACGGAAAGAGGAGTAAAGCAATTTCGAATTTGAGTAGCCATGCAGTGAAATGTTCGGTTTTGTTTCAAATGAGCGTAAAGACGCAGGCAGACGTGTTAATTTCCAGAATGCTCAAATGTGAAACTAACACGTTGTAGTTCTGCAAACATAAATTGACATATGTTACTGATTGTTATGCAACATAAGGGTATTCTTCTGAAATCTGAGGAATGTATTGCCGAAAAGAAATAGTCAATTGATAAACAGTAAAGAGTGGCTATTTGATCTTTAGAGCTTATACATAAACATATTTGTGAGTGACGTATGCACATCGTATGTGCAATTGTCTGCAGCACATACCAACTGAATAATAAAGTTTATCTATTTGTCCCACGGTATTTATTATTAATATAAAAAGGTCTAATAGGAACATTACACCTTATAACAGATTTGTGTCCATGACAACACCATTTATACATAGCGTACTTTAATTGCAAATAAAAAAACATTATGCAAATTAGCAAACACAACAGTTTGCGGTTGTTATGAAACAGTGGGGTTTATTAAAACAGTGTTTTCGGAAACTATTAGAGAGCTGTGAGAGAATCTCTGCACGTTGAGTTGTTCGTAGATCTATGTTTACTGGTAACAGCTGAGCGGTCAATAACTGAGAAAATGTTACCCTCAAGGGTAATAAGTGATTTGTGGCCCGCCATGTGACGCACTCTCAGCCAATCAGAAGAAAGGAAAATGGGATGGAATGGGATGAAGGATAACAATATTATTTAAGTCGGGATTTTTTTTATCCTGTGCCAATGCATTCTCTTATATATGCGAGTCGACCATAGGTCGCCTCCCATATATAAGAGAATGCATTGGCCTAACAATTTTTTTCACTTTTTTCTTGTATTCTTTAACAATTTTATAATTTCACCCATACAGAGCCCCAGACAAACATGAGCAGACGACACTCTTCTATATGCTTCTATATATGTGTGGGGCTCCCTGCAGGGTAATGGATGTTTTTTATTTTATGTCCTAAAAATTGTAAGAAACATTTATTTAAAAAAAATTATAAAAAATTGTTAGGCCAATGCGTTCTCTTATATATGCGAGGCGACCTATGGTCGACTCGCATATATAAGAGAATGCATTGGCACAGGGATGATTGGAACATAGTTTGCACATTTGAACCATTGTTTCATCAATCCTACCCTTATTCCATTCAATAAACCCATTCTATAAATTGTGATATTAAACATTCGTTTACATTGACTGCCGGTTTGTCGTCTGTTTACATTCTGTACGCTATGTCTCAAAATGCTATGGCTTCCGGTATTTACCAAAAAAACTATAAAGAATGAAGAGTTTGAAAAGTTATGTCATTAAATATACGCCATTGGATATACAAAAGAGTCTTTGTTTATCTCGGACTATTTCTTTACGCTGGCAAACAATGCATGGTTATGTGAAACATCATCGCATGCCATATAGAAGCCAATGTTAGTTTTGCATCCAACTTGTTGATTTATGTATGTTTTGTCGATGTTTTGGATCATGTAATAAATAGAATCAACAACTCATTCCCAGTTTATAGCGAAATTTACAAAAAGAGTTCATTAAATTATGTCTGGACCTCACCTACAATTGTCTTTGCCCTACAGCTTGTATCTGATGAGAATGGATCTAAAGGATATGGGTTTGTCCACTTTGAGAAAGAAGAGGCTGCTAATAATGCCATAGAGAAAGTAAACGGAATGTTGTTGAATGGCAAAAAAGTGTAAGTACATGTATAGTATGTCTGGATTACCTGATTTGGATGGTATGAATAATCATTGTCATAGCGATAAATGTTTTATATTTCAGTAAGGCTAGATTGGAATTGTTGGAAACATCAATACCATTTTAGATTACTGTGCGCATTCCTATATGTAGTAAGATCTACACGATCTACATGATCTATGGCAATTAATCGCCACCGCACTTGGTTGATTTTCCAACCAACCAATTCATTTCAAGACTGCATTTGTGTTACCAGTTCCAAAATTTTTAGCTGAACCTGACCGTGTATTGTCATGGCGTCCATCAACAATTTCGTTTTTAGTATACATTAGACCTAAAAAAGTCCTAAAAAAGAATATCCGTGTTTCTGCTAACCGGCCGACCCATGATAAATGTGACGACTGCAACCATTTTATTGCAGATTAAAAAAAAAACCCAATGAACTGTTTCCACTCTCTGGATCGACCCATCGGAAAAGACACCGAATCCACTGTTATTTTCGGGAATGACACATGATGGCTACTCTTCCAGTCATTCAGTGGATTTAGTTGGAAATGAATACAATGCAAAGGCATACGTTGTCATCATGTTGTCATGGTAATATATACGTAGTCTACCAGCATTATTATACTGTTTTGCACCTGTCGGGCCATGCGTGTGTCCGTCCGTCCGTCCGTACGTCCGTCCGATGTCTGTTCATGTCATAACTTGAACAGTAGTGCTTGGATCTCAATGAAATTATGTATGGATGTTCACTACTATGAGGACATTAAATAGAGTGTTCCATCGTTTTGTTCGGATTTTCCATTCTAGAGTTATTCATCTTTGTTTATCTGGAAATGTTGGCTTTTTGGTCCGTCTGGTGTCTGTTCATGTCGTAACTTCAACAGTTGTGCTGGTATCTCAATGAAATTTGGTATGGATGTTCACAACTATGAGGACATTAAATAGAGGGTTCCATTGTTTTGTTCGGATTTTCCATTGTAGAGTTATTCATCTTTGTTTATCTGTAAATGTTGGATTTTTGGTCCGTCTAGTGTCTGTTCATGTCATAACTTGAACAGTTGTGCTCGGATCTTAATGAAATTTTGTTTGGATGTTCACTACTATGAGGGCTTTCAATAGAGGTTTACACCGTTTTGTTAAGAATTTCCATTCTAGAGTTATTCATCTTTGTTTATCTGGAAATGTTGGCTTTTTGGTCTGCCTGGTGTCTGTTCATGTCGTAACTTCAACAGTTGTATTGGGATCTCAATTAAATTTGGTATGGATATTCACAACTATGAGCATATTAAAAGGAGTGTTCCATTGTTTTGTTCGGATTTTCCATTCTAGAGTTATACATCTTTGTTTATCTGGAAATGTTGGCTTTTTGGACCGTCTGGTGTCTGTTCATGTCGTAACTTCAACAGTTGTGCTGGGATCTCAATGAAATTTGGTATGGATGTTCACTACTATGAGGACATTCAATAGAGGGTTCCATTGTTCTGTTCAGCTTTTCTATTCTAGAGTTATTCATCTTTGATTATCTGGAAATGTTGGCTGTTTGGTGTATCCGATGTCTGTTCAGGTCATAACTTGAACAGTAATGCTCAGATCTCAATGAATTTTTTTATGGATATTCACCACTATGAGGACATTTAATGGCACATTCAACTGTTTTGTTTTGGTTTTTTGTTCTATAGTTATTCATCTTTGTTTATATGAAAATGTTGATTTTTGGGTCCATCTCTCTGAGTATAGCAGTCATAAGTTATAGATATAACCAAACTAGGCGGTATGCCACAAGGGGGTATGCACCGGACGACAGTCCATCTCTTGTTGTCATTATGGAGGTACTGGTGTATATGGAAATGTTTTGAAATAAAATTTCGGAAATCTGCGATCAACATATTTGAGAGAAATAGAAATGGCAGTATCCAATGCAAGTCCATGAGATGAAATAGTGCCATACAGGATTGTACTGCTATTTATTAAATTGTTCTATATTTATTACCAACAAACTATTTATCCAAGTTAAATTGGTGGCATGCAATTCTATTTAACCCTTTCAGTGTCAAGTCCGATTTTTGTATCAACCCATATTTCTTTGATCATTTTTCAAATTTATTGATTATAATAATATGATACATTGATGGAAAGAGCTCTAAGAGCTCCTTCCATCAATGTATCACATTATTATAATCACTAAATTTGAAAAATGATCAAGGAAATATGGGTTGATACAAAAATCGGACTTGGCACTGAAAGGGTTAAATTGAAGCCAATTAACTCACCCCATCAACAGTTAATTAAATGAATAGCGGTATGTTGTCATGCATATATATTCCATAAAAGTTGGATTCAAGCCTGTTGGCACACATGGTTATTTTTTCTACTCGGGGGGTGATTGGCATGGAGGGTGTTTTGACATAAAATATGACGACAAATCACGTGAAGGAAATAATGTGCATGAAAAACATTGGGTAAAAGGGGTCTTTATGTAGACATCGAGACTGGAATTATATCTGCTGGTCTTTTCCTTGCGAAAATGAGTTTATTGCTTAATGACCTAGAAATGTATTGCTACTAGTGACTCATATTTATATAAATAGTTTCAAGTATTTGGGTCGCTCGGTGATATAAACTAAAAGGAACAGACAGGGAGAAATCTTCATATGATAATACTAGTATGGATCTGGGTGACCACTAGATGGGAACTATCAAATTATTTGGAATTTTGTAGAAAAACAAAATGGGCACCAGCAGTCATTTTTGGAAATTTACAGTCATGTTTTGGATCACCTCTAAATGAGAGCTGTCAAATTTGAATGATTTTCGAAAACATGGTCAAGGTATTTACGCAAAATGAAATAATAACCACTTGATTTTAGAGTTATCCATCTTTATCTGCAAGACCGCCCGTTTGAACATGTGTTTCTGGCCCACAAACAATTGAAATAACAAACTTCAAAAATTGATATCTGATCACTCCATAGCTTTGATGGGTAGGTTCCTCGACTCGAATCAAATATTGTTTACCCCTAAGCCAAAGAAATTGTAATTTAGGAGCGTCTGATCAGATTGAGTACCTTTAAATTTCAGCCCATTCCTTCAAGTGCTTAGATAGATTTCATCTTTTTAAAGTGATGTGCAAGCCTTGAAATAGTGTGCCTGTCATTTGTAGAATTAGCTTCCCAGAGGGTGAATTTATAGTGATGCTACCCCGCATAGCGGGCTAGCATAACCAAATTCACCCTCTGGGAACCTCATTCTGCTGAGGTGTAAGCAGAATGAGGTCCCCAGAGGGTGAATTTGGTGATGCTAGCCTGCTATGCGGGGGTAGCATCACTAAATTCACCCTCTGGGGACCTCATTCTGCAAATGACAGGCACACTATTTCAAGGCTTGGTGATGTGAAACACTCTGGTAGGGTGGTCGAAGTAGTTATTTTTTACGAATATTAATCCAAAATGACGACACACACCGTTATTCATATATATTAATTAAATGCAATGACTCTTGATGGCGAAATCATTTGTGTTTATTTATCACCGATGGCTGCGTCCCGAATCGAGGTCTAAATATTTACAATTGTGCGTAGTTCAGACGATGTTTTCTTTGGAGTGGTATGGTCGATTTCTTTTAATTTTTCAGCGATCTTAGTAGAATGCATCATTCCCCAGGTTGGCATAGCGCCTGAGTACAGACTTATCAATTCCATGCACCCTAAGAAGTGCATAATATGTAAAAACTCGAGCATGGATCATCAGATTTAGTTGTGCTTCAGTATGGTGATATCCCAGCATGCACCAGAGGATATCCACATACATGTACATGTACTACAAGTTTTATCCATTAATGTTTAGCTCACCTGAGACAAAGTTTTGGTGTGGATGGTCCCTATGTGACTCACATTCAGATTTATTCAAATGAGATCTCCAGGACCATTGCTCTATCCTTCCATAGTAATTCTTATAACGATTTCTTCTCAAGAACCATTGGGCCTATTTAGATTATATTTGGTTGACTGGGATTCAGATTTGTTCAAATGGGGTCACTGGTTCAAATATCGGTGGAGCCAGGGACAAAACTCTCAACAAAGAAATTATTAAAAAAAACAGAAAAGTTAGATTAAACTCAAAGGTTTAATATATTAAATTAATTTATATAATTATACCCCCACTTTCGAAGAAAATGGGGGGTACACTGGATTGACTGCGTCCGTCCGTCACGCTTTCTCCCTCCGTGTGTCCGGCTTCCGTCCGTCCGACCTCATAACTTGAACAACTATGAACCGATTTCAATAATGTTTTGTATGCAATATCCTTAGGACTGCCCCTCCGCATGATGCTAATTGCGGTTCGGTCCGACTTTTTTTTAAAGTTACACCTCATTTTCGACTTATTTTGACTTAGAAAATTCTGTCTGACTTCATAACTTTAACAAATATGAACCGATTTCAATAATTTTTGGTATACCTGCTTCTCACAATACCCTCTCTACATGATGTAGCTAGGGATTGGCTCAAACTGTTTTTCGTAATATTACACTTCATTTTCGACTTATTTTGACTTAGAAAATTCTGTCCAACTTAATAACTTTAACAAATATGAACCAATTTGAATAATTTTTTCTGTACAAGCTTCTTGTGACACCATATCGATATTAATAGTCCAAATTTTTCTTTAAAGTTAAAAATCTTTTTTGTTGGGTTTACGGATAATGCGGGTTGAATTTGCCATGGTGGGGGTATGCTAGCACTCGAGTGCACACCTCTTGTTTAATTTAGATTTAACTCCTTACTCAATGTAACAAAATATTTTGTTTTTCTTATAACAAAAAATGAACTGTTTTGAAAATAAAAAGTACTGCACTGCACAGCACTGATATTGTCAATGAGCATGCCTTATTTGTCAGATCTTATCTGACATGTTTGATAAACAAATAAATGGGGAGAATGTGGGGTCATTACTGTTCAATTTAGATTTGAGATGGAATCCCAAGTGCTGTTCTTAGCAGCCGGGCTTGTGAACATTAAATTTTCTCTGTATAAACCATATAATCTATTATGTAGATTGATTTGAATATCTGGCTTGTCAAAAGTGGCCGAGTTAGGGATTTAACACTTTTGTTTTCAAAGAGTTGACTTCAACTCCTAAACTTATCCTTTGAAATCACAAAACCATTGGATATGATAGTGATAGCTCTTCGTATGATGTGAATCTGGCCAGAGCTATGATTTTTTAAACTACCCCCACCCACCCCAAATACTTTAACCCCTTAAGACACATTAATTGAGCTTTTGAATTCAAGTTGGGTACTGATATATGGAATCCTGTGGTCATATTTATACCCCCCGCAACGAAGTTAGGGGGGGTATACTGGAGTCAGCTTATCCGTCCGTCGTCCGTCCGTCCGTCGTCACTCCGTGGACACAAATTTGTCTGGAGTTTTTCTCAGTCGTTTTTTGATCAATTTCCGTGAAACTTGGCACAGACATCAACCACCATGGGAACCTATGCACCTGCGATTATGACGTCTGTCCGACATTTTTTGTGTGGAGTTATTCATCTTTTTCGACTTAGAATTTTTTTCGCAACATGTATAATTTTGTCCAAGCTTTTATTCCTACATTTTTCGGTCAATAGGTTTAAGGTTAGGGTTATGGTTGTACACCTGCAATGGGAACTGTTATTTTATTATGTTAACTAAATGTTTACTGACATGTGAAACATCTTAGTATTTTAAAAACAGGGGGGGTATCCGTAGTCCCATTGGGACAGTCACACCTCTAGTTTTGATAAATTATCAGTTATAGATGTAACAGGTATATCTCATATATATTTTGAAGACCTCTGTCTGTTTGTCTCTATGTCTGTATGTTTGTCTGTATGTCTGTATGTCATTTATACAAATCTACGATTCTCGACCGATCGGGACGAAACTTGGTACGTGTGTGTAGTTTGACCAGGCGGTCGTCGTTGTCGTATTGGCGAGCCCGTGCGACGCCCGTGCAGCGCATGCACAGACGAGATCTCGGAAACGGGTGGAGCTATCGACTTGAAATTTGCTATGTGAATGTATCTTGCCCCGGATACGAATTTTATCGGGTCGCCGAGCCCGTGCGACGCCAGCTTCGCGCATGCGCAGACCAGATCTCTGAAAGGGTTGAGCTATCGACTTGAAATTTGGTTTTTGAATAGCCCGGACAACGTCGGGCTCATCGGCTAGTTATGTATATATATTGGTTGTTAGCACTTTTTGTCTATGCTAATGAAGTGTAGATCTATTATGCTGATAATTTCAAGAAAAAGTATCAGTGGTGCCAGCATGGGGGACAACCCTCCCCTAAAAATTTTAACTACTTTTGAAGCAAATGAATTCAATTCAACTCTAAAAATATACCGGTTGAAATTAATAGATGAATGGATCTCATAACTTGGGATTAACATTGGTTCAAATAGGGGCAGAATAGGGCAGAGATAAGATATTTAACCCTTTCAGTGCCAAGTCCGATTTTTGTTTCAACCCATATTTCCCTGATAATTTTTCAAATTTATTGATTATAATAATGTGATACATTGATGGAAAGAGCTCTTAGAGCTCTTGGCCATGGAAGGGTTAACTCTCCCTGAAAAACCATACCTGTATCTACGCTGTTGAATTCAAGTTTGGTACTGGTATAATAATATATAGGTTACTGATGATGTCTAAGATGACAGGGTTGAGGGGGTAGCTATATGAAAACAATGTTAGGGACAATGGGGGGGGGGGGGGGTGTAGAGGGGCTTTGTGGTAAACATTTTCAACAGTTGGAAAGTTCATGCCTGATTCAACATTAGTTGTAAATTTAATTTTCACACCAAACATATCTTAGAATTGTTCTCATAGTTTGTTTTTCCAGTATGTGTTAAACCAACTGTCAACATTTTCCTACTTCCTGTTAAAATGTTGGATCGAAATTGGAAATGGCCACATTTTTTAACTTTATGTGGGGTATCTGTTTGGCCACAATTTTAACTTTATGGGAGATGTGTGGCTGGAAATTTCCAAGTTGGAGAGCTTGAAGGACCAGTTGTAACATTCCAACCTAAGAGGGATGTGCAAAAGGAATTTTGTGAACTCAGGAATGCTCCCTGAGAGCTTTCCGATGAATGGCAACAAACCATATTTCTGACTAAATCCTGAAAAATTACCTATAATTCTGCTGTGGTTAAGGAGTCAATTATTTAGGGCAATACATGTACTGTATTTGATGTTGTAGTCACAGAAACAGCTTGCCTTATTAAATGCCCTAAATAATCTCTCAGTGAGAGCTTTCCGATGAATGGTAACAAGCCATATTTTTGACTAAATCCGGAAAAATTACCTAAATTCTGCTGTGTTTAAGGAGTCGATTATTTAGAGCATTACCGTACTGTATTAAATTATGCTTAGAAATTAGAACAGATTTTTGTTTTTTGGCTTCTGGTTATTATCCGCTGTTACCGATTATCGGAACATCACTACTTCTTTTGAACTGAGGACAACTTTTTTCCGCCAAGGAAAGCCCTTCAACTGAACTATATGGATTAGATCTCCGGCCTTGTGTCAATCAAGAGGGTTAAAATTTTATTGCCGTCCGACTCTGTTTCACTCCCAAGCTCAGATTAGTCAGGCATGAATACGCCCAAGTAAATCCCGCATTCTTATTATCTGATCAGTTTTTCTTCCTCCTCGCTGTCGATCGGTCGTGGTTTATAAGCACAGAAGTTGTTTCTAAGTTTTTCTGACATTGCGAGTTTATCGACTCAATTTTTATTGTTGATAACAAACTTGCAATTTATTTGTCGTCCGAACCCGGTTGTTGAAAATTTGCGGGGGATATAGGAATGGGTTCCGTCCGTCTGTCAATCTAGCCGTCTGTCCATCCGTCCGTCTGTCCGTCCATCCGTCCCGAATTTGTAAGAGTCATAACTTGAACAAATGTCAACGGATTTCAAAGATTTGTGGTATATGAGTTCACCTGACCATTAGCTAGAACAAGTTCGCAAGCCAGGTCCGGCCATTTATTTTTACTGGAGTTATTGGACTTTGTTTATTATTTTTGTTGAATTTACCAAATAGCAAATAGACGACGTCACAGGGCTCAGTTCCACAAATGTCAACTGATTTCAAAGATTTTTGGTATATGAGTTCACATGACCAGTATCTAGAACGAGTTTGCAAACCAGGTCCGGCCAGATATTCTCAGCAGAATTATTGGACTTTGTTTATTTTTTTTAGTGCAAATGGTCACATGGCTAATTTCCACAAATGTCAGTCCCAAAATGAGTTCGCAAGCCAGGCTTTTTGAGAAAATCCCACCTCTTGTTGAGAATGCACTTCCCCAACTGCACATTTCGGCAGAGAACGCAAACATTATTGAGAATGCACTTCCCCAACTGCACATTTCGGCAGGGGATACCGCCGTCTGCGACTGCTTATTAATTAATATTTCTCACCTACGCACAGAAACTTTTTCGTTTTGTTTTATACGTGCTTTGTTTTCATGTTTTTTTTCTTCTCCGCAACTTGAGGCTCAAGACTGTTCCTTATTTAAAAAAAATAGAAATCAGAAGGACATCTTCACAATCACTAAAGACGCACATAGCTTACTTGTGGCGACAACAAATATTGCACTTTTGTGCAACATAATTATACGGTGTGATAACTTACGATTGAGGACGCACGTGGTCAGGTATAAGAAGTCTCCTATTTTCGTGCTATACATTTTCACTTTCAAGTTTCAGTCGACTCGATTCGCTTATTTAATACGTTCTATTGCTATGTGAATAACGTATACTGCCAAATCATACATGGACCTGCTCTATTAGTTCGCAGAATGTCATACAGGACAGCAATGTCTCCTTTGTAATAATTTACATGAATAAATCTACATGAATAAATCCGAAAGATAGTCCTTGTTATCAGATGACAATTGACATTTCTTTTAACTGAGCGATCTGTAACATTGTTTTAACGATCAATACCTGCGAATCTACGCCCACCAGTCTGTATGAACGTGAGGTCTTGTATTAGTCACGTGGCACATGTAATAAAACATTACAGCGACTTCAATGTATTTAGAAATTCTGCCTTGTCTATCGTGATTAAATTTCCTAATATCTCATTGTATCATTAGTACAATAGTTACTAACGCTCAGTACCAGGGAGATTATATTCGTTATCACATATATAACCACACTTCAAATTTATGTGTTGTCTGTTGATATAACTATAGTGTTGCATTCTTTACATTCATGTATTTAACAGTTTGGGTTACTACGAGTCATGCGATTGGTTTGATTGGGGCCTAGGACAACCTGATTTACAAATTAGCTTTGACGACAATCAAAGTTTGTAATCATATGAAATATCAATCAAATCATTCTTTGTCCTCATTTCGGCGAAACTTGGGTATATTTCTTTACACCCACTCTATCAATATTGTTGAATAGGCTTCCATGATCAACGACTGCTAAGATATGAAAACATAGTAAACCTGCAACTCCAGCTACACTTGACTCACTTTACTTAAATGTACCCCGGTGATTCTACCCGTGGTAAGAAATCTTTGGAGCCATCTTGGATGTTCGCCTTGAAGCGAGCCTACTGGCCTACTTGTGGCAAGTAATCATATCCAATGGGACCTTGGTAAAAGAGGGAAAGCTTTGTCTTCAATACGGTGCACCTTGTTCATAAGGAGCATGGTCAGGGTGTTGCAACGATTTATTGGATTGCCAGCATCTCACTGAATTTTAATTAGATCGATGTCTCTCCTTATTATCATCCGCCAGATGATTTAAGATTTACGCCGTCAACGGGTTAGCAATTAGAATTGTAAATCTTTGTGATGTAACGACTGGGATCAGAAGATGTCACCAACTTGAAACATCTGACCTCTTATCCTCAGACATTAGTGTTTGTCGACACATTCAATTTTTCATTTTTTTAGTCCCATTGACATATTATGATTTAAATACCTCAATGCCATCTTACCGTAGGACCTAATATGCATCGGAATTGGCGAGCTTGCAATATGTATTGCACGCCATAATGGTTCCATACATTGTACATGGCAATAATATGGTATCAGGGCCTCATTTATGCTGTCAGAACTGACTATGCTTACATATGGTGAACAGTTTTCACCCCAATACTGACATACTTGGCTGTATTCATCAGTAAATAATAACCACAAACAGCGAAATAGAAAGCATATTGTCACATGCTCCAGATTCACTGCCATTAGTCTTTCCAATAGAGTCCATCACTTGGCTCATTAATTTCTATTTCCACATATATCGAAATGATAATCTGCCAAATAGCTTTCACTCATGTATGAAGCGCAGTTACATGCAACACATTTATATTGCGCATGGCCACTGCCCTTATGATTTTCATAAAAGAGTCCAAACCATGACTCTTTTCTTTCTATTGCCACATATCCAAATGATTATCTGGCGAATATCAGAAAGGACTGCATTTGTATTGTCACATGTCTAAAGCGAGATTACATGCACAGCGTTTATATTGCACACATCCACTGCCAATATATTTCCAAAGAGGCCAAGACATGGCTCTTCTCCGTCTATTGTCACATATCCAATGATTATCTGGCAAATAGATTCGATACAAGCATAACGAAAATGAAGGCATTTGTATCGTCACGTCCGCTGTCAGCACACTTTCCTAACGGATACCTCCTAGTTCTTGCACATGTGCATTTGGAACTCATCGTCCTCATACACGAGTAAAGACAGTATCTTACCTGTAATTCAATTTATAGCAGGTAAGATCACGTGGCCAGGGGTATAAAGTAATTTTATATTAACCTTACTTTCCATTCAATAACCAACAGACTGTATTGGATATTAACCTTGCTTTGTTATAACTAACAGCATGTCTTGCAGTCGAACGTGATTCGAATTTGATGGCCACACACTGTGCGGGTTGCTCAATCACGGGTGTATTACTTGTCATAGTTCGGGTGAGGGCATATTAGTCAATGATTACAAACTTTGAGCAACCATACCAGTCTTTACCTCAGGCAGGACCAGTTCTGCTATGGCAGTCTGAACCAGTGATAGGCGGGAGCTGCAATTTGTTGAATCGGGAAACCAATCTTCAAGGGTGATTGCCCCGGCATCTTACTCTCAGGTGCCTAATGGTAGTGTCAGTACGATTATTAATTTTCGAGCAAATTCCCATTGATACACTATTATTCCACATAGAGTGAAATTTCCATCAGTATTGTTGATTTCGGCCTGGATTCCTGCCAAGAAGATCTGTTTTTAGGACATCACGATTATTGGGCACCTGGGAGTAGCCTTTGGCGGCTGTTCTGGGTGGGGAAGACTCGTTGTCACGTGACGCTCTTGCTCTCATCGACATTGCGCACCAGCCAAATGGCCTTCTGACTCTTCCCCATGGTGCAGTGGCCCACATCATTACAAGATGGGGTCCAGTCGATCCCATGGAATCATAATCCTTCGGGATAGCTCCGGGCCTGCTCCTCCGCCGTCATGTGATCATAGTCACCCCAGGTATGTCAACGACATTTATTCCAGTTTGGTCAGGACCACCTGCATTTGGGGGATTCCATGGAAGGGGCTTCCTTTGGTCAAATGGCTCATCAGAACTTATTCCCTCTGCTCTTCTGGCCTTGGGGGCGCAGCCTATTCTACATGGGCCATTGATGATGCCCCAGAATTTTGGAGGGGGTGACCTTGGACAGGACATAGCTCCTTATCCCAAATGCAAGAGCATTTGTCTTGCGCCGAACCATTTCAGAGTAGGCCTCTTCCACAGTCTGGTTTCCCAACTTAATGCAGCCAATTCTATTGCTGGCATCGATCCTGACATGCTTCTCTGCATCACATGGCGTCGGCAGGTTTGACGACGATGAGCAAGAATCGCGGGTCGACCGTGGGTCCCCAGGCACACTATCGGACGAGGATTCTGACATTCCTCTGGTAAGTGATTTTGTAAAGGATGAGGACACAGGTTGATCTCTTATATTGCTTCATTTAAACAATTTGCGACCAGTATTTACCTCAGTCAGGAAGGCTCCAGCACTGTAACCTTTGGAGGATGTTCTGGGTTGGGAAGACTTGTTGTTGCGTGCCTCCAAGAGCTGAACTAGCCAACCAGCCTTCTGACTCTTCCCCATGGTGCAGTGGCCCACATCTCCACAAGATGGGGTCCAGTCGATCCCCTGGAATCGTACACCTTCGGGATACCTCCAGGCCACTCCTCCACCGATCATTTTGCCACTTTGATCATTCTGCTACATTTGATCATTTTGAAATGTACCCGAATTTGTCATGTGTGCCATCATAGATCACTGATGCTTCTATACCTGTTCATCAAGTCCTCAGTCGTGTTCTCTAATCTATATCTATACTGGTATGCAATGATACCTTGGATCATGATGGCGTTCCCTGCTCTATACATTATACGAGGCTGGAGTAGGGCTTTGTGGCATGATATAATGATACATCATACATCGCTATGATATCTGCAGCATATCATTTTATATCTGGTTTGTGTATCACAGGGAGCTAATTATTTTTGCAATTTTGATTAGCAAATAACCTCACATTCACATGATTAGATCGCATTTTATAACATCATATAAAATTCCTAGCTATTATCCACCTTTCAGTAGCAAATTGCGATCCGTTACCAGTTAATTTGCTCCCTGGTGTATCATACGCATCCTGATATCTTCTGACATACAAAATGGCTACATGTGACATCAGTTCAAAATGTGAACTGTTGAGAGAACGAAGAAGATGACAAAGGGAATAGGATGAAGAGACGGAAGATGTGAAGGGCAAGAACTCTTCAAAAGTTATACTTGCTCGGTTGTCTCACTCGCATTAATTATATGGCACTACCTGGGATGTTTCTTCCAAAAACAAAGGGGGGGGGGGGGGTACATGTTTGAGCAATGTCAGAATCGGATTTGGGAGCTCTTTCACGTAACATAATCATATCTGATTCATGACTAAATCACATTTACATGAAATCTGTTTCGGAAGAGTGCATTCCATCGTATTTGGATATTAATTAACTTTGTTGCTCGTGCCTCCTCCTGGGCTTGTATTCTAATTCATATAGTTCAGTGAAGGGCTTTCCTTGGCAGAAAAATATAATTTTTAAAATTATAATTAATTTTTCCTTAAGGGAAGCCTGAAACTGAACTATCATAGATCCCTCCCATGGTGGTGCCATTCCCAAGCCCGCGACACGCAAATCTCATGATTAAGTTGGAAATAAGAACTGATCAGATAATAAGAATGCGGGATTTACTTTGGCGTATTCATGCGTGACTAATCTGAGCTTGGGAGTGAAACAGATTCGGACGGCAATAAAATTTTAACCCTCCTGGTTGACACAAGGCCGGAGATCTAATCCATATAGTTCAGTTGAAGGGCTTTCCTTGGTGGAAAAAAGTTGTCCTCAGGTCAAAAGAAGTAGTGATGTTCCGATAATCGGAAACAGCGGATAATAACCAGAAGCCAAAAAACTAAAATCTGTTCTAATTTATAAGCGAAATACAGTAATACTCTAAATAATCGACTCCTTAAACACAGCAGAATTATAGGTAATTTTTCCGGATTTATTAAAAAATATGGCTTGTTACCATTCATCGGAAAGCTCTCACTGAGATATTATTCAGGGCATTTAATAAGGCAAGCTGTTTCTGTGACTACAACATCAAATATAGTACATGTAATGCCCTAAATAATCGACTCCTTAACCACATAATTATGGGTAATTTTTCAGGATTTAGTCGGAAATATTGCTTGTTGCCATTCATCGGAAAGCTCTCAGTGACTTGGGCTTATTCATGCATTCAGTTTCGGGCTTCCCTTAAGGAAAAATTAATTATAATTTAAAAAATTATATATCCTGTCATTTCCTTCACCTCCAGCTATTGCGGAAATCAGCAACACAATGATTATAAGCTATTACTTCAGGTAGCATCTAATAGTGGAAATAAATCATAGAATGTGTGCTTTCTTTTCAGGTTTGTGGGACGCTTCATACCAAGAAAGGAGAGAATAATGGGTGACAAAATGAATAGGTTCAACAATGTCTATGTGAAGAACTTTGGGGAAGAGATGAATGACGAGTTGTTGAGAGACAAATTTGAAGGCTATGGCAAAGTTATCAGTGCAAAGGTCAGCTGCTATAGTTAAGATATTCACTTCAACGTTTTGCATGTTCTTTTTCAAGAAATTTGATTGTAAAACTGTAAAAAAAATTATTGTAATATGTTTAATACTACTAGCACGTGTCTATGAAAATAAATTTCCACAAATGCTCTTAGATAGATGAATAATTATCACATGACAATACTGGCCTATTTTCCTCTGAAAATGGGTAAGACAACTGTCCTAGGGACTCAAATTTTGATGGTATATAAAACTTCAATTTGTACTTAGATAACTCGGAAACACGTTATCCACTTACAAAATTGTACTACTGAAAAAATGTACTGCTGAGTAATTGTCTGTGACTGTAATGTAATATACTTATAAACTGGTTCACACCCCTCGGCCAATCAGATCGCTCCAATCCACGAACAATATTTCTTGTATGAATCTGTATTTTGCCAGGGCCAAAATACAGACTTGAGCTAACATTCACCAATAAATTAGGTATTAATTAATTGGGGAGTAAGCTGAACATAAGAGAGGAGCGGAAGGTGTGAATTATAACAATACGCCATGATAATGATCGCATTTGTCACTCGGGTTAAAACACTGGTCGTACCATTCGTAGCCGTCATGACAATAATCACTTTTTAACAATAACATTGAGAATATTCTACAAACCACAGATTTGTTTTAATCTTTTTATATGAACGCCCATGATATTTCAACACACAAACTTCCTGTAATGTGGAACAGTTTCTCTTCAGAGTCGGAAGTTCGAACACTATCAGGAAATTGTCGGCTGAGTTCTGAACGATAAATCCATTATGGGAACCAACATGTAAATAACATTAACATCCGCAACAGTTTATTTTCGCCAGGAGGAATTTGTTATAAATGAACTGATGCTGTAGATTTGGAGACAAGTGTTTATCGACGCCAAGCCTTTCCCCCATGGCAGTAACAGCAAAGAAGTTGCCTTATCAAAATGACCAGTTGGTATTCCAAATATGAGCAGAAAACATGATAGCATGTTCACTTCCAAACATTTGACATTCCAGGTTATGCATGACAACACTTGTGGCGAGGTCAAAGGATTTGGGTTTGTAAGCTTTGAAGAACCAGAAGCAGCTGAAAGGGTGAGTTTTAACCCTTTCAGTGCCAAGTCCGATTTTTGTATCAACCAATATTTCCTTGATCATTTTTTAAATTTATTGATTATAATAATGTAATATATTGATGGAAAGAGCTCTTTCCATCAATGTATCACATTATTATAATCAATAAATTTGAAAAATGATCAAGGAAATATGGGTTGATACAAAAATCAGACTGGCACTGAAAGGGTTAAAATTATTAGGCCTACAGTAATGCCCTAAATAATCGACTCTTAACCACTGCATAATTATGGATAACTTTTCAGGATATAGTCGGAAATATGGCTTGTTGCCATTCATTGGCAAGCTCTCACTGAGAGGTTTGTTGCCATTCATCGGAAAGCTTTCACAGGCCAGTCCCAACTACTGTGAGATCAAATCATACATCAGCAGAGAGTTCCCAGGCATCTGAGTTATGATTACTTTTGAGAAGTCGCACTGTTTACACACATTACCTTATATGGTCAATGATTGATCTAATTAACACTTTTCTTTGTAAATACCAGGGGCGTAGGAACTGGGGGGGGGGGGGGCTAAGGGGGGGGGGGGGTAAATACCCCCCACCCCCCAAATTTCCAGAAAATGGTCAACACTTAAACTGTATTTCTCATTTTTCAACCTAACCAATCACATTCTCTGCCCGCACAGTTTGCCATAATATATATAGTATACTCTATAGGAAATAGTGTCTTATATATAGTAACACGTGGATGGGGGTCATTCTTTAAATCTGTGGTTTCATATGCGGCTTCGCAGTACGCGTTCTCGTTGGTACGGAAACACGAGTACGCGTTTTTGCTCAATTACGTTGCGGATGAAGAACTACTTAAGGTCCACTATGAGTCAAGACTGTTGAATCACTTGATGGTGTGTTACAAATAAAGGGAACGACTTGACAATATCAACATTAAAGTGGTTTTAAATGAATGTGTTCATGGGAATGATGCTTGTCTGGATATGTTTGGATTGTATGACATTTAACCCTTTCATTGCCAGGTCGATTTTTGTATCAAACCCATATACCCTGTGCAATGCATTCTCTTATATATGCGAGTCGACATAGGTCGCCTCGCATATATAAGAGAATGCATTGGCCTAACAATTTTTTTTATTTTTTTTTTTTTTTACAATTTTTTACAATTTTAATAATTTATTCTTATATTCTTTAACAGACTTATTTTGTAGGTTTAGGGCCGGTGAGATATAAGAAAAATTATTAAAATTATAAAAAATTGTAAAAAAATAATAACAAATGATGAAAAATTGTTAGGCCAATGTATTCTCTTATATATGCGAGGCGACCTATGGTCGACTCGCATATATAAGAGAATGCATTGGCACAGGGTATATGGGGTTGATACAAAAATCAGACTTGGCACTGAAAGGGTTAATGGACAACTATTGTGCATTCATACTTATATGAACGAGAGACAGACACTGTTTTCTTCACAATTAAAATCAATATGAAATTAATTTGTTTGTTGAAGTCTTAAGTACAGGTGTAGTCAGAATAAGTTAATTTAAGCGATGGAATTATTTTATGGTTTTTGTCCCAAATATGGTACCCTCTCTCTTGATCTCCCCTTGATACCAATGCCCCTGGTAAATTACACATTACTCGGCAAATTAGATGTTACCGGCGTATAAATTATTGTAATATGTTTAATACTACTAGCACGTGTCTATGAAAATAAATTTCCACAAATGCTCTTAGATAGATGAATAATTATCACATGACAATACTGGCCTATTTTCCTCTGAAAATGGGTAAGACAACTGTCCTAGGGACTCAAATTTTGATGGTATATAAAACTTCAATTTGTACTTAGATAACTCGGAAACACGTTATCCACTTACAAAATTGTACTACTGAAAAAATGTACTGCTGAGTAATTGTCTGTGACTGTAATGTAAATATACTTATAAACTGGTTCACACCCCTCGGCCAATCAGATCGCTCCAATCCACGAACAATATTTCTTGTATGAATCTGTATTTTGCCAGGGCCAAAATACAGACTTGAGCTAACATTCACCAATAAATTAGGTATTAATTAATTGGGGAGTAAGCTGAACATAAGAGAGGAGCGGAAGGTGTGAATTATAACAATACGCCATGATAATGATCGCATTTGTCACTCGGGTTAAAACACTGGTCGTACCATTCGTAGCCGTCATGACAATAATCACTTTTTAACAATAACATTGAGAATATTCTACAAACCACAGATTTGTTTTAATCTTTTTATATGAACGCCCATGATATTTCAACACACAAACTTCCTGTAATGTGGAACAGTTTCTCTTCAGAGTCGGAAGTTCGAACACTATCAGGAAATTGTCGGCTGAGTTCTGAACGATAAATCCATTATGGGAACCAACATGTAAATAACATTAACATCCGCAACAGTTTATTTTCGCCAGGAGGAATTTGTATAAACAACTGATGCTGTAGATTTGGAGACAACGTGTTTATCGACGCCAAGCCTTTCCCCCATGGCAGTAACAGCAAAGAAGTTGCCTTATCAAAATGACCAGTTGGTATTCCAAATATGAGCAGAAAACATGATAGCATGTTCACTTCCAAACATTTGACATTCCAGGTTATGCATGACAACACTTGTGGCGAGGTCAAAGGATTTGGGTTTGTAAGCTTTGAAGAACCAGAAGCAGCTGAAAGGGTGAGTTTTAACCCTTTCAGTGCCAAGTCCGATTTTTGTATCAACCAATATTTCCTTGATCATTTTTAAATTTATTGATTATAATAATGTAATATATTGATGGAAAGAGCTCTTTCCATCAATGTATCACATTATTATAATCAATAAATTTGAAAAATGATCAAGGAAATATGGGTTGATACAAAAATCAGACTTGGCACTGAAAGGGTTAAAATTATTAGGCCTACAGTAATGCCCTAAATAATCGACTCCTTAACCACTGCATAATTATGGATAACTTTTCAGGATATAGTCGGAAATATGGCTTGTTGCCATTCATTGGCAAGCTCTCACTGAGAGGTTTGTTGCCATTCATCGAAAGCTTTCACAGGCCAGTCCCAACTACTGTGAGATCAAATCATACATCAGCAGAGAGTTCCCAGGCATCTGAGTTATGATTACTTTTGAGAAGTCGCACTGTTTACACACATTACCTTATATGGTCAATGATTGATCTAATTAACACTTTTCTTTGTAAATACCAGGGGCGTAGGAACTGGGGGGGGGGGGGGGGGCTAAGGGGGGGGGGGGGGGTAAATACCCCCCACCCCCCAAATTTCCAGAAAATGGTCAACACTTAAACTGTATTTCTCATTTTTCAACCTAACCAATCACATTCTCTGCCCGCACAGTTTGCCATAATATATATAGTATACTCTATAGGAAATAGTGTCTTATATATAGTAACACGTGGATGGGGGTCATTCTTTAAATCTGTGGTTTCATATGCGGCCTTCGCAGTACGCGTTCTCTTGGTACGGAAACACGAGTACGCGTTTTTGCTCAATTACGTTGCGGATGAAGAACTACTTAAGGTCCACTATGAGTCAAGACTGTTTGAATCACTTGATGGTGTGTTACAAATAAAGGGAACGACTTGACAATATCAACATTAAAGTGGTTTTAAATGATTGTGTTCATGGGAATGATGCTTGTCTGGTATGTTTGGATTGTATGACATTTAACCCTTTCAGTGCCAGGTCGATTTTTGTATCAACCCATATACCCTGTGCCAATGCATTCTCTTATATATGCGAGTCGACCATAGGTCGCCTCGCATATATAAGAGAATGCATTGGCCTAACAATTTTTTTTTTTTTTTTTTTTTTTACAATTTTAATAATTTATTCTTATATTCTTTAACAGACTTATTTTGTAGGTTTAGGGCCGGTGAGAATATAAGAAAAATTATTAAAATTATAAAAAATTGTAAAAAAATAATAACAAATGATGAAAAATTGTTAGGCCAATGTATTCTCTTATATATGCGAGGCGACCTATGGTCGACTCGCATATATAAGAGAATGCATTGGCACAGGGTATATGGGGTTGATACAAAAATCAGACTTGGTACTGAAAGGGTCAATGGACAACTATTGTGCATTCATACTTATATGAACGAGAGACAGACACTGTTTTCTTCACAATTAAAATCAATATGAAATTAATTTGTTTGTTGAAGTCTTAAGTACAGGTGTAGTCAGAATAAGTTAATTTAAGCGATGGAATTATTTTTATGGTTTTTGTCCCAAATATGGTACCCTCTCTCTTGATCTCCCCTTGATACCAATGCCCCTGGTAAATACACATTACTCGGCAAATTAGATGTTACCGGCGTATAAATTATCGCTTGTGTGCACATTCAATAGCGCACAGTTTGTAGCTAAATTTGACAACAAAGTAAAGTTTGAGCTATTGCCATGATTGTGTTGGCATCCATCAACCATTTCCTTTCGTACTCCCAACAGGCCACAATTACTCATCCAATCATCACCAAACATTTTGACTTTCACATTTGAATAGTCAGCACAACCTGTAGCCCATATTTATTATGCCCCAGACTTGAAGTCGGCGGGTATATTATCGACGTCTCCGTCTGTACGTACGTACGTCCGTTCGTACGTACGTCCGTACGTCCGTCCGTACAAATATTTTGCATTATTGTTCAGCAACCGCTGGGCCGATTTAGCTGATATTTGGTTGGTGATAGAGCAGCATGGGGGAAACAGCTACATGCATAGCGCAGGTTTCGTCACCCATTTTCACCAGAGTTATGGCCCTTTTTTGACTTAGAAAATTCAATTTTGTCCGTCCGTACAAACATTTTGCATTGTTCAGCAACCACTGGGCAGATTTAGCTGATATTTGGTATGGTGATAGAGCAGCATGGGGGGAACAGCTACATGCATAGCACGGTTTCGTCCACCCATTTTCACCAGAGTTATGGCCCTTTTTTTACTTAGAAAATTCAATTTTTTTCTAGTTTTTTGGGTTTCCAAATGATAGCATGAGCTTTGGTTGTACGATTGCAAATCCCGTATTTTTGTGATCAGTTATATGAAAATACATGTCAAGTGCGAATTTGGGTATGATCTGATGATTTTTGCCAGAGTTATGGCCCTTCTTTCAACTTATAAAATTTGAATTTTTGCTTGTTTTTGGGTTTCCGGATCGCTTGTTTTTGGGTTTCCGGAATTTTTAGTACGAACTTCTTTTGGAATGGTCATATAGACCTCCTCGGATATCCGCAGTTTCGTCCATGCTTAATCCGAATTGCTACGGTCGGGGGCAAATGCCACGCGACAGCGTACCTCTTGTTGAGAAATGATTTGAAAATTTATTGGAATGTTTAGGCTTATTTCTAGATGGGAGCTATCAAATTTGAACTATTTGTGAGCAAAACATGGACGATCGGAGCCATCTTGGTTTTTACTCTTTGCATGACTAAATACATGACCTACATCTAACATTGTTTAGCTGATTGATCCCAAACTTTATATGGCTCTCCCGGTTGCCCTCATTTATTACTAAACATTTCAACTTTCCGCAATCCTTATCACTTCATTGACTAATGTATAATATTATCTCTCTCAAGGTTGAGCTACAGTTTCATTGACACTTTCATTAAATTCATTAATTTTGTGGAACGCCACCTGTGGGGAAACTATTGGCTTGAAACAGATCATCAAAAGGATGTCTTGCTCCTATAACAGAAACACCCATTGTGAATGTGAAGAGCTAATTTAAGGAAATGTCTTCATTATTTTATAGGCCTGTATCGAAATGAACGGAACTGATATCAATGGCAGACCACTGTATGCGGTCGAGCACAAAAAAAATCAGAAAGACAGGCTGAGCTCAAGGAGAAATATGACAGACTCAAGATGGAAAGGATTAACCAGGATATCAACTTGTATGTCAAGCATCTGGATGACACCATTGATGATGAGATTATTCGTAAAGAATTTGAAAAGTTTGGAACAATTACAAGTGCTAAGGTAAGAATTATAGTCGGTTTATTGGATGCTTCCATATATATTTGATTTTCTGCTGCGCATGATATTTACTTTCATTTAGCACTACTTCACAGTACGTGGAATTTTAGGCAACGACAGGGGCCGATAATGGGCCTTGATCTCAATGGCAAATAGTCAAGTTTTTTCCCGAAATTCCAAATTGACAACTTTATTAAGAAGATTTTCAAATCCTAATTTGCTCTATTTGCATAAATAATACTGAACAATCTATGAAATACATTAAAATATTTTATAACCATGAATACGCAATGAAAATGCTTGCTTCCATACATGTATTCCCAATTATAAGGTTCTATGACACAAATTTTCCCACTGTATTGACCCTTTCTATACTAAATGGATTCTACCACTCATTTATGGCTTGGTATCCGTCGTGCGTGTGTGTGTGTGCGTGATTCGTCAACAATTTCCTTTAGCACGGGCTACAGTTCGTACCTTTGGTCCGATTATTATGAAATTTGTCATGGATGTTGCCATTGACATGTAGATCGGAACGAGTCATTTTGGGGTCATTCTGAAAAAAAACATGGACGCCAGTGGCCATCTTGGATTTCAAAAATTCAATCCATTAGCACGGGCTACAGGCCGTACTGTTCGTCTTATTGTCATGAAATTTGTCATGGATGTTAATATTGACATGTAGATGGGAGCGAGTAATTTTGGGGTCATTCGGCCAAAAAACATGGCCGCCGGCAGCCATCTTAGATTTTACTCTTTGCATGACTAAATCCTTTGACACGGGCTACAGGTCGTACCTTTGATCGGATCATCATAAAATTTGTCATGGATGTTAACAATGACATGTAGATGGGAACGAGTCATTTTGGGGTCATTCGGCCAAAAAACATGGCCGCCAGCAGCCATCTTGGATTTTACTCTTTGTATGACTAAATCCTTTAGCATGGGCTACAGGTCATACCTTTATTCTGATCATCATAAAATTTTCAATGGCTGTTGAAATTGGAATGTAGATGGGAACGAGTCAATTTGGGGTCATTGGACGAAAAACATGGCCACCAGCGGCCATCTTTGATTTCAAAATTCAATCCATTAGCACGGGCTACAGGTCGTACTGTTCGTCTGATCATCATGAAATTTGTCATGGATCTTAATATTGACATGTAGATGGGAACGATTAATTTTGGGGTCATTCAGCCAAAAAACATGGCCGCAGCAGCCATCTTGGATTTTACTCTTTGTATGACTAAATCCTTTAGCACGGGCTACAGGTCGTACCTTTAGTCTGATCATCATAAAATTTGTCATGGATGTTAATAATGACATCTAAATGGGAACGAGTCATTTTGGGGCCATTCGGCCAAAAAACATGGCTGCCAGCAGCCATCTTGGATTTTACTCTTTGTATGACTAAATCCTTTAGCACGGCCTACAGGTCGTACCTTTAGTCTGATCATCATAAAATTTGTCATGGGAACGAGTCATTTTGGGGTCATTCGGAAAAAAAACATGGCCGCCAGCGGCCATCTTGGATTTCAAAATTCAATCCATTAGCATGGGCTACAGGTCTTACTGTTCATCTGATCATCATGACATTTGTTGTGGGTGTTAATATTGACTTGTAGATGGGAACGAGTAATTTTGGGGTCATTCGGCCAAAAAACATGGCCGCCGGCAGCCATCTTAGATTTTACTCTTTGTATGACTAAATCCTTTAGCACGGGCTATATCATAAAATTTGTCATGGCTGTTGAAATTGGAATATAGATGGGAACGAGTCATTTTGGGGTCATTCGGACAAAAAACATGGCTGCCAGTGGCCATCTTGGATTTCAAAATTCAATCCATTAGCATGGGCTACAGGTCTTACTGTTCATCTGATCATCATGACATTTGTCGTGGGTGTTAATATTGACTTGTAGATGGGAACGAGTAATTTTGGGGTCAATCGGCCAAAAAACATGGCCGCCGGCAGCCATCTTAGATTTTACTCTTTGTATGACTAAATCCTTTAGCACGGGCTACATCATAAAATTTGTCATGGCTGTTGAAATTGGAATATAGATGGGAACGAGTCATTTTGGGGTCAGTCGGACAAAAAACATGGCCGCCAGTGGCCATCTTGGATTTCAAAATTCAATCCATTAGCACGGGCTACAGGTCGTACTGTTCATCTGATCATCATGAAATTTGTCATGGATGTTAATATTGACATGTAGATGGGAACAAGTAATTTTGGGGTCATTCGGCCAAAAAACATGGCCGTCAGCAGCCATCTTAGATTTTACTCTTTGCATGACTAAATCCTTTGACACGGGCTACAGGTCGTACCTTTGATCGGATCATCATAAAATTTGTCATGGATGTTAACAATGACATGTAGATGGGAACGAGTCATTTTGGGGTCATTCGGCCAAAAAACATGGCCGCCAGCAGCCATCTTGGATTTTACTCTTTGTATGACTAAATCCTTTAGCATGGGCTACAGGTCATACCTTTATTCTGATCATCATAAAATTTTCAATGGCTGTTGAAATTGGAATGTAGATGGGAACGAGTCAATTTGGGGTCATTGGACGAAAAACATGGCCACCAGCGGCCATCTTTGATTTCAAAATTCAATCCATTAGCACGGGCTACAGGTCGTACTGTTCGTCTGATCATCATGAAATTTGTCATGGATCTTAATATTGACATGTAGATGGGAACGATTAATTTTGGGGTCATTCAGCCAAAAAACATGGCCGCAGCAGCCATCTTGGATTTTACTCTTTGTATGACTAAATCCTTTAGCACGGGCTACAGGTCGTACCTTTAGTCTGATCATCATAAAATTTGTCATGGATGTTAATAATGACATCTAAATGGGAACGAGTCATTTTGGGGCCATTCGGCCAAAAAACATGGCTGCCAGCAGCCATCTTGGATTTTACTCTTTGTATGACTAAATCCTTTAGCACGGCCTACAGGTCGTACCTTTAGTCTGATCATCATAAAATTTGTCATGGGAACGAGTCATTTTGGGGTCATTCGGAAAAAAAACATGGCCGCCAGCGGCCATCTTGGATTTCAAAATTCAATCCATTAGCATGGGCTACAGGTCTTACTGTTCATCTGATCATCATGACATTTGTTGTGGGTGTTAATATTGACTTGTAGATGGGAACGAGTAATTTTGGGGTCATTCGGCCAAAAAACATGGCCGCCGGCAGCCATCTTAGATTTTACTCTTTGTATGACTAAATCCTTTAGCACGGGCTATATCATAAAATTTGTCATGGCTGTTGAAATTGGAATATAGATGGGAACGAGTCATTTTGGGGTCAGTCGGACAAAAAACATGGCCGCCAGTGGCCATCTTGGATTTCAAAATTCAATCCATTAGCACGGGCTACAGGTCGTACTGTTCATCTGATCATCATGAAATTTGTCATGGATGTTAATATTGACATGTAGATGGGAACAAGTAATTTTGGGGTCATTCGGCCAAAAAACATGGCCGTCAGCAGCCATCTTGGATTTTACTTTTTGCATGACTAAATCCTTTTGCGCGGGCTACAGGTTGTAGTTTTGGTCGGAACTTCGTGAAATTTGTCATGGATGTTAACAATGACATGTAGATGGGAACGAGTGATTTTGGGGTCATTCGTCTAAAAAACATGGCCACCAGCAGCCATCTTGGATTTTACTCTTTGCATGACTAAATCCTTTGGCGCGGGCTACAGGTCATACCTTTGATCTGATCTTTATGAAATTTGTCATGAATGTTGACATTGACATGTAGATGGGAACGAGTCATTTTGGTGTCATCTGGCCAAAAAACATGGCCGCTGGTGGCCATCTTGGATTTAAAAATTCATTTAATTGGCGCGGGCTACAGGTCGTGCTGTTCGTCTGATCATCATGAAATTTGTCATGGATGTTAATATTGACATGTAGATGGGAATGAGTGAATTTGGGGTCGTTCAGCCAAAAAACATGGCCGCCAGCAGCCATCTTGGATTTTACTCTTTGCATGACTAAATCCTTTGGCGCGGGCTACAGGTCGTACCTTTGGTCTGATCTTTATGAAATTTGTCATGAATGTTGATATTGACATGTAGATGGGAACGAGTCATTTTGGGGTTATCTGGCCAAAAAACATGGCCGCTGGTGGCCATCTTGGATTTCAAAATTCAATCCATTGGCGCGGGCTACAGGTCGTGCTGTTTGTCTGATAATCATGAAATTTGTCATGGATGTTAATATTGACATGTAGATGGGAACGAGTGATTTTGGGGTCGTTCAGCCAAAAAACATGGCCGCCAGCAGCCATCTTGGATTTTACTCTTTGCATGACTAAATTCTTTGGCGCGGGCTACAGGTTGTAGCTTTGGTCAGAACTTCATGAAATTTGTCATGGATGTTAACAATGACATGTAGATGGGAACGAGTGATTTTGGGGTCGTTCGGCCAAAAAACGTGGCCGCCAGCAGCCATCTTGGATTTTAATTTTTGCATGACTAAATCCTTTGGCGCGGGCTACAGGTCGTACCTTTGGTCTGATCTTTATGAAATTTGTCATGAATGTTGATATTGACATGTAGATGGGAACGAGTCATTTTGGGGTCATACGGCCAAAAAACATGGCCGCTGGCGGCCATCTTGGATTTCAAAATTCAATCCATTGGCCCGGGCTACAGGTCGTACTGTTCGTCTGATCATCATGATATTTATCATGGATGTTAATATTAACATGTAGATGGGAACGAGTGATTGACACGGACTGACGGAGTCTCGAAAATAGGACAGGGGAAAAACCAGCATTGGAGACGAGTAACAACCAATGAGAGGTTGACAGCTAAAATTATCAATGCATACTTACGCTTGATACAATAATTCAATCATATAGCGTGAATTCCAATCATAAAACCACTATAGTGTCGAGAAAATCGGATACATCTTCCCATTATTTTCTTGAAATAAACATGCCAGATTGAAAGTTGAAGGGACGTAACTCTCGCGATAATAAACGAGATCTATAGTTTCCGGGCGGCGGGCCGATAATGAACTAGGCTTCTTATTATCGGCCCGCGGCCCGCTGTTTTGGTAACAATACGCTATTTGGAACGCCCCGAAAAACATTATCAATGGCCTAGAGAACGCCCTATAAAGTGGTAATAATAGCATGTGGTTTCTGGTGAACTATTTTCATCACTATATAAGTGCTATAACGTCAAATACATTCAATATAAACAAACATGCATCCGCAGATGTGTATAAATAATTTAACATAATTATGTATTCTTGTATACTGTCACGATCTATATATATTAATTTCAAATCATATATCAATGAATCCTTATGATTGGGATCTTAATCGGTGATTTGATTAGCGCAAACGATAGAAGCATAAAGAACCCTACTAATAGTAATAATAATAATAGATATGAATCGAAGACTCCTGTCCGGAAATGCTTCTATCGATTAATATTAGTTTTTATTCGAATATTTTCTGGTCTAAAAGGTGTGGTTGTTTAGCTAACGATCAATAGTGGTTACAGAGACCAGAAATGTTATCGTGTAACTTTGTCGCAAATAAACGTTAATTAATCTCATTAATCACTTATAACTATGGAATAAAACAATATAACCAATCAATCTGGGACATTTGACGTTCGGTACGTAGCTATAGGAACAGCCTAATGCTCGATATCGTTATATGGTATAACCCGAATGGAATGGTCTGTTCTAAAAATAGACAAATAATCGGTCCCAATAAAATATTCGAAATAAAATCAATATTATTGTTCATGTAATTGTTAATGAGAATTGTTTTACAGAGTTTTATGTTATTTCACAAGAACTCACTTTGAATCCCCTTATTAAGCATGCCAAGGGAGTGGTAAACTAAATAATGGCAAAATATGCAGTTTCAGTTGATTTCGAATAATAACAGTTTCGTAGACTGTATAATATTGGTATAATATTAAAATGTACTCACTCTGTTTGGCTTTGAAAGAGATATGATCTCCTGGGTTACTTCTACAAATGTATTGCTGATCAGCAATAAAGTAGTGTTGCATTATGGAATTGTCATGGAATAAAGTTATGAAGCACTCAATGTGTTGTGAAAAAAGATTATGAACCCATAATTGGGTGTTTAGAAAAAACGAATGCTTGCAATATCACATATTTCTTTCAAAGCTTTGGTCTTATGATTATTAAATTTTCCAGGTGATGAGGAAAGGTGGACGATCATTGGGATATGGCTATGTATGCTTCAGTACTCGAGAAGAAGCTAAACAGGCTATAATGGAAATGAATGAAAAAATTGTAGGAAGCCGGCCACTCTATGTTGCTCTCGCTCAAAGGAAAGAAGACCGAAGGGCCCTTTTGGCTAACCAGTACATGCAGAAAATGAATCAAACTTTCAGACAGGTAAGCCAACTTTTAATGATTTAAGTCATTTAGTGACATTAATGATGTTAGTCATATAGCGATATTAATGATGTAGGTCATATAGCGACATTAATGATGTAAGTTGATGCACTTTTGAGACTTTGCTGGAGTGGCAGATATTGAATGTTTTAGGATTTGACCTAAAACAAAATTGTAGAAGGTTTGTTAATGAAATGATGTATTTGTACATTCACTTTGTTTCTGATCATATCCTGGGAAAATTTAACATTTTAGGCCAAAAAAAAAAGTTTTGGTTCTCAGGCCTCGCCGCATTGAATAAAAAGGGCCGCATTAGGCCTTTTTATTGCGATGCCTGATGTTATGACAAAAAAACTTATGAAAAAATAAATTTGAATTTTTTTTTTTTAATTTTAATTTTATCAACATGTCCATAGCAGATATGTGTTGAATATTAGTGTGCATTGAGCTCTAACATGTAATGTGTTAAAAGTGACTTACAGGCTTACAACATGAAGTAGATGACTACAATTAACAATTAAGAAAATGATTAGCTGATCCTCATGCTCTTCTTACAATTATTAGTCATTGTGAACAACTTACACTAATAGTAACTTTATACAATTGAAAGGCACAGGACTAAATTCAGGATCACATATTAGAATGGGGAGGTATCAGTTTTTAGACAACAATAACAGTAGTTAATGTCAGGGGAATTATATATTGTTAGGTACTCCCAGTCATACACTGGTAGTACAATGTCATTTTTATATAAGACTAAATGAGTTTATATGCATAACAGTTCCCTCTACCTTTCTGGTTATTACTAGACAGAGGAAGGTATCTTTGTCCCTGCTTACTATGCGCAGAAAAAAATAAAAAATAAAAATAAAACCCTCCCTCATTGATTTGAAAAAAAAATTGCCCGAGTACGAAAACACTTTTTTTTTTTGGCCTTATTTATGTTTATATACAGGCTTGAGTTCGAAACATTGAGTCTTCAGTAAGATCAATTTGCCAGATTTATGGACATTGTTTGACTTGGATTCTAGAATTTGGCATAAATTGAATTAACCCTTTCAGTGCAAAGTCTGATTTTTGTATCAACCCATATTTCCTTGATCAATTTTCAAATTTATTGATTACAATAAGAGCTCTTTCCATCAATGTATCACATTATTATAATCAATAAATTTGAAAAATGATCAAGGATATATGAGTTGAAATCGGACTTGGCACTGAAAGGGTTAATCATTTATATTTTGACAGGTTCGTTGTTGACTGTCTCTTGGGTGATTCTTTATTTAGATGCATTTCTGTTTCTAGGGCCCAGCTTGGCCAAAATGATTAATATTCATGTTTACCCTATCCCGCCCGCGAGGTCCCCAAACCCGCCGACCCAATTCCATTTTATTGATATTGACAAAAAAAATGTATCACATTCCCGCCCGCCCATCCAAAATCGGTAAAACAATGTTCCATTTACCATTTTCGTTTTATTTGTTTTATTTAGTTCCCCCTATCCCGCCCATGTGGTCACCATACCCGCCGATCAAATCCATTTTATTGATTTTGAGATAAAAAATATATCACATTCCGCCCGCCCATCCAAAATCGGTAAAACAATGTTCCCATTACTGTTTTTATTTCTTTTATTTGCTGATGGTTGTAAAACTAAGCATCTTTCTTTAAAAATTCACAGTCAAAAACGGCAATCAACAATTCTCGTGATATCCATAGTTCTGAATCACGCATTGTTTATTTATTCACGATGGAGGACAATTTAAACACACTCCCTGTGTGTGTTATACATGAATGCGGCATTATAAATGCTCAAATTTGTTTCACGATATGGGACTGCTCTTTTGGTATCAAATTTACCAAACCTGCCACACAGGCACTTTGTAGAAAACATTATTTACATCTACTATATATTTTGAGAATTCCGTATATATATATGTGCGTGTGTGTGTGTGTCTGTGGGTACTTTATAGAATCGAAAACGACCGGTCGGTTCGAGCTCAAACTTCGTATATAAGGGTAAAAACCCATGGGGATCGTCCACATCGCATTTTGGACAAGCTCTGAGCACTCATTCTCCACTCACAATCATCAAAATCACCACAAACGGCACTTCGGGGGTTAAGGCATCAACGATCTTTATATTGACCATATTTGGAGTTGTTAACCGACTAACGCTCTTTATTGCCATCGACGTTGCTAAACGGTTACCCATGCATACGAAATGCATACGAAACTACGGATGCAAAACGCGAAATGCAGTTATATCGATTAAAAAGGCAGAATTAACGTGTTGTGTGATTCTTATGTCTGTCGTTCCTAGGAACGGGGGAAATTTTCAATCATACCTCTTTTAGGGACGGGTACTGCGTGTTGTGTGAAAAAAAAAATGCGTGTTGTGTGATTCTTATGTCTGTCGTTCCTAGGCACGCCGCACGGGGAAATTTTCATCGGGTCAGTTTTTCCGCCCGATGTACCTTAAATATACCTCTTTTAGGGACGGGTACTGCGTGTTGTGTGATTCTTATGTCTTCTTCACCTTAATTGGGTAAAATAAGGTCTAATCGGGTAAAATATTGAAAAACCAAAAATTATATTAAAAAATTAATCAAAAAAATTAATTCAAAAATCAAAGTAAATTAAAAATGCACATTTAACCCATGTTATAAATAAAAAATTAATATTAACTCATTGAGAAAAAAAAATTAAATTCCAAAATTAATTCCAAAATTAATTAAAAAATTTAAAAATTGTCATGTTTCTGACCAACCACGCCAGTGGCGGGCTAACCTGCTAGTAATATATAATATATAAGACAAGGCTAGACATCTTTCGGTTTCCGATTCCCGAAATTCGTTGGATTTCTGACTCACCGAACCGATTATGGCCGCGTAAACGGCATTGTCGCTTGTTTTTCTTCTTTCAAAAGTGAATAAAAAACTTCTTACACTGTCAAAGGCAGTGGAATTTCTAAAAACAACTTTTGTATACTTTGAAGTGAGAAAATTGCTTCAAATCAAACCACTAACATGCACTCTACAGGAACTAATTTGCAGCAAATGTGACACTCCTTCTCATTGGTCGATATTTAATATACATAATGTTTTTTTTCTGACCGTGTTTTCGTAAACAAAGCCACGTGAATATCGACCAATCAGAAAGAGGGCATATTTTGCCATGATTAATGGCGAATCAGGCCATGTTTATGGTTCGATTAGAAAGATTTCTTCCACTTGAAAGTACAAAACAGGTTTATATCAGCATTCTACAGCACATTACATGGTAAGGAGGGTTTATATCCCTTTTGGAAATAGCAATATACGCGACAATACAGTTTATCTGACCAAAATCGGTGCAGTGAGTCCGAAAATCAACGTTGACGGCGTTCGGCGCTATTCGGTACCGAATTAGTGACCCCCCCCCTGTGGTAGTATATGAGGTATATATTTCAATATGTTTTTGCTACAAGTTCCCCGTGACCTGCCATATAAAAATTTTATGTATCTAATTCTGGCTGAGAAATGACTTCATTGAAACAGTTTTATTTTATTTCTTTGCAGGTTGAAGAAGCTGTCGCTGTGTTACA
This sequence comes from Siphonodentalium dalli, assembly GCA_032622095.1. Taxonomy (NCBI): domain Eukaryota; kingdom Metazoa; phylum Mollusca; class Scaphopoda; order Gadilida; family Siphonodentaliidae; genus Siphonodentalium; species Siphonodentalium dalli. Next base: position 66,557,299 of record CP136063.1, on the reverse strand, counting down.
GGCTCACCAAGCCAAGGAGAGGGAGGGACAAGAATTTCCAAAGAAACATTGTGTAAGGCTAAAACATGACCCATAGAGGTCATATTGGACCCCCCACTGGAGGTCACTAACATCGACAAATGAAAACTTTTTGCAAGTCTTGAAATAGTGTGTCTGTCATTTGCAGAATGAGGTCCCCAGAGGGTGAATTTAGTGATGCTACCCCACATAGCGGGCTAGCATCACCAAATTCACCCTATGGGAACCTCATTCTGCAAATGACAGACACCTTCGTGTCGGTGGACATTTTGTTCAGCGACCTTTTATTCGACTTGGAAATTACCTTATTTGATCACATTTGTTTCCGAAAAATAACTTTAGTGTGGATTATTCACTTGGAACCAAAGTCGGTATGTGCTTTTCTTATACTTTAATTTTCTCAACATTTTTTCAACATTTTGTGTCATAATTTTTTTTCTCCGACATTCTGAAAGAAAAGGGGGACTATAGAAACGGGCTCCGTCCATCCATTCGTTACACTTTCAGTACCTTCATGGTGTAATCATCTCCTCCTACAGATTTCATCCCAGATTTAAAACTTCATAATATTGTTGCCCATATATTGAAGATGTGTAACATGTATAATAGATGACGGAAAAATTATTTTTTACGGAGTTATTAACCCAGGGTCGTCACTTTTCGACTTAAAAGTTTCAACATTTTTTATAATTTTCAGTATGAGGGTACCTTCATGGTGTAATCAACTCCTCCTACTGTTTTCATCCTAGAGATTTGAAACTTCAGAATATTGTTGCGCATATATTGAAGATGTGCACTATGTATATAGATGATGGAAAAATTATTTTTATAGAGTTATTAACCCTTTTGACTTTAGAACATTTCAACATTTTTTTTATATTCAACGTGTCAGTGACTCACCAAGCCCCCCCCCCCCCCCCACCAAATTTTGGAAAATGCTCAACTGACAACTGTTTTATGGTTTCAAACCAAACTTTGGCCAAAAGTAGAAAAATATGCTACTGGTCCTAAATGAAAACTTCTGACTAATTACTTTTTGGAAAATCAAACAATTATGGGCTTTTCGACTTAAGAAAATTCATTTTTTCTTGTTTTTTCTTTGGTTTCCGGATGATAACTCAAGTTTGGATTGTTTAATTGGAAATTCTGTTTTTTCGTGGGTTGTTCATATCAATATACAGGTCAAGTTCGAATTTGAGTTTGATCCAATGATTTTTTCCCAGAGTTATGGGTCATTCGACTTTGAAAAACATTTTTTATAATTTTCTGTATGAGGGTACCTTCATGGTGTAATCAACTCCTCCTCCAGTTTTGATCGTAGATATTGGAAACTCCAGAGTATTGTTGCCGACATATTGTAGATGTGCAACAAGTATATAGATGACGAAAAAATTATTTTTTTACAGAGTTATTAACCCTTTCAACTTAGAACATTTCAACATTTTTTTTATATTCAACCTGTCAGTTACTCACCATGCCCCCCCCCCACCAAATTTTGGAAAATGTTCAACTGACAACTGTTATATGGTTTCAAACCAAACTTTGACCAAAAGTAGAAAAATATGCTACTGGTCCAAAAAATTCTGACTTATTACTTGTTGGAAAATCAAACAATGAAAATAATTCCTACCTATATCTGGTGTAAAAAAATTGAAAACAATTTGTGTCAGCCTATCACTAGTATCAGGTCAGCTGGTGAAGGCATGAAATTTCCAACAGTTAAACATTTTGATCAAAGTTTGTGGGGAATACACCCACCATTTAGCCCCTACCCCCAGTCGCAACATCCCTGCACGGACTGTCCAGTCACAAACACAACCAAGTAAACAATGTATCAGTATTATTTGATAACAGTAGAGTGGAAATAACATACCAGTTTGTGTTTGTCCTTCTGACTTGTGTATCAGCTTCATCGTCGCCAGCATCAGTCGATTCAGAATTGTCACTCGCGCTCTCAATTTCGTTTCATTTTGGGCTTCAAATACTTCATATTCTGATTCATCTGTAGTATAATCTTCGGTCATTCATATTGTCACTAATTAAGTTGATTTTCACTTCGATAAAAAATTATGTGCAAGATGGTCATCGATGTGTTTTGATAGTAAATGGATTTCCCATACGTCATCAGTACGCATTTAGCGCGATCACGTGACTGCGCGACCTAAATAATGGTTTTTTAGTTTAGTTTAGTCATCCCCCCAATGTAGTTAAGTCTTCCCATCAATCTAGTTCAGCCATCCCCCAATGTAGTTTAGTCATCCCCCCAATGTAGTTTAGTCATCCCCCGATGTAGTTTAGTCATCCCCCGATGTAGTTAAGTCATCCCAAATGTAGTTCAGTCATCCCTCCAATGTAGTTTAGTCATCCCCTCCAATGTAGTTCAGTCATCCCTCCAATGTAGTTTAGTCATCCCCAATGTAGTTTAGTCATCCCCTCCAATGTAGTTAAGTCATCCCCAATCTAGTTCAGCCATCCCCCAATGTAGTTTAGTCATCCCCAATGTAGTTCAGTCATCCCCCAATGTAGTTTAGTCATCCCCCAATGTAGTTTAGTCATCCCCAATGTAGCTCAGTCATCCCCCCTATGTAGCTCAGTCATCCCCTCCAATGTAGTTAAGTCATCCCCCAATGTAGTTTAGTCATCCCCTCCAATGTAGTTAAGTCATCCCCCAATGTAGTTTAGTCATCCCCAATGTAGTTTAGTCATCCCCAATGTAGTTTAGTCATCCCCTCCAATGTAGTTAAGTCATCCCCCAATGTAGTTTAGTCATCCCCAATGTAGTTTAGTCATCCCCTCCAATGTAGTTAAGTCATCCCCCAATGTAGTTTAGTCATCCCCCAATGTAGTTTAGTCATCCCCAATGTAGCTCAGTCATCCCCCAATGTAGTTAAGTCATCCCCTCCAATGTAGTTCAGTCATCCCTCCAATGTAGTTTAGTCATCCCCAATGTAGTTTAGTCATCCCCTCCAATGTAGTTAAGTCATCCCCCAATGTAGTTTAGTCATCCCCCAATGTAGTTTAGTCATCCCCCAATGTAGTTAAGTCATCCCCAATGTAGCTCAGTCATCCCCCCAATGTAGTTTAGTCATCCCCCGATGTAGTTTAGTCATCCCCCGATGTAGTTAAGTCATCCCAAATGTAGTTCAGTCATCCCTCCAATGTAGTTTAGTCATCCCCTCCAATGTAGTTCAGTCATCCCTCCAATGTAGTTTAGTCATCCCCAATGTAGTTTAGTCATCCCCTCCAATGTAGTTAAGTCATCCCCAATGTAGCTCAGTCATCCCCTCCAATGTAGCTTAGTCATCCCCCAATGTAGTTTAGTCATCCCCCGATGTAGTTTAGTCATCCCCCGATGTAGTTAAGTCATCCCAAATGTAGTTAAGTCATCCCCCCAATGTAGTTAAGTCATCCCAAATGTAGTTCAGTCATCCCTCCAATGTAGTTTAGTCATCCCAAATGTAGTTCAGCCATCCCCCAATGTAGTTTAGTCATCCCCCAATGTAGTTTAGTCATCCCCCAATGTAGTTTAGTCATCCCCAATGTAGCTCAGTCATCCCCTCCAATGTAGTTTAGTCATCCCCAATGTAGTTTAGTCATCCCCAATGTAGCTCAGTCATCCCTTCCAATGTAGCTCAGCCATCCCCCAATGTAGTTTAGTCATCCCCCAATGTAGTTTAGTCATCCCCCAATGTAGTTTAGTCATCCCCAATGTAGTTCAGTCATCCCCTCCAATGTAGCTCAGTCATCCCCCAATGTAGTTTAGTCATCCCCCAATGTAGTTTAGTCATCCCCCAATGTAGTTTAGTCATCCCCTCCAATGTAGCTCAGTCATCCCCCAATGTAGTTTAGTCATCCCCTCCAATGTAGCTCAGTCATCCCCTCCAATGTAGCTCAGTCATCCCCCAATGTAGTTAAGTCATCCCCCAATGTAGTTTAGTCATCCCCCGATGTAGTTTAGTCATCCCCCAATGTAGTTCAGCCATCCCCCAATGTAGTTTAGTCATCCCCCAATGTAGTTTAGTCATCCCCCAATGTAGTTTAGTCATCCCCAATGTAGCTCAGTCATCCCCTCCAATGTAGTTAAGTCATCCCCCAATGTAGTTTAGCCATCCCCCAATGTAGTTTAGTCATCCCCCAATGTAGTTTAGTCATCCCCCTATGTAGTTAAGTCATCCCCCAATGTAGTTTAGTCATCCCCCAATGTAGTTTAGTCATCCCCCAATGTAGTTTAGTCATCCCCCAATGTAGTTTAGTCATCCCCCCTATGTAGTTAAGTCATCCCCCAATGTAGTTTAGTCATCCCCCAATGTAGTTTAGTCATCCCCCCTATGTAGTTAAGTCATCCCTCCAATGTAGTTCAGCCATCCCCCAATGTAGTTTAGTCATCCCCCAATGTAGTTTAGTCATCCCCCAATGTAGTTTAGTCATCCCCAATGTAGTTAAGTCATCCCCTCCAATGTAGTTAAGTCATCCCCCCTATGTAGTTAAGTCATCCCCCAATGTAGTTTAGTCATCCCCAATGTAGCTCAGTCATCCCCTCCAATGTAGTTTAGTCATCCCCCAATGTAGTTCAGCCATCCCCCAATGTAGTTTAGTCATCCCCCAATGTAGTTTAGTCATCCCCCAATGTAGTTTAGTCATCCCCTCCAATGTAGCTCAGTCATCCCCTCCAATGTAGTTCAGCCATCCCCCAATGTAGTTTAGTCATCCCCCAATGTAGTTCAGTCATCCCCTCCAATGTAGTTTAGTCATCCCCCAATGTAGTTTAGTCATCCCCCAATGTAGTTTAGTCATCCCCCAATGTAGTTTAGTCATCCCCCAATGTAGTTTAGTCATCCCCCAATGTAGTTTAGTCATCCCCCTATGTAGTTTAGTCATCCCCAATGTAGTTTAGTCATCCCCAATGTAGCTCAGTCATCCCCTCCAATGTAGTTAAGTCATCCCCCAATGTAGTTAAGTCATCCCCCAATGTAGTTTAGTCATCCCCCAATGTAGTTTAGTCATCCCCAATGTAGCTCAGTCATCCCCTCCAATGTAGTTAAGTCATCCCCCAATGTAGTTTAGTCATCCCCCAATGTAGTTTAGTCATCCCCTCCAATGTAGCTCAGTCATCCCCCAATGTAGTTAAGTCATCCCCCAATGTAGTTTAGTCATCCCCCAATGTAGTTTAGTCATCCCCAATGTAGCTCAGTCATCCCCTCCAATGTAGTTTAGTCATCCCCCAATGTAGTTTAGTCATCCCCCAATGTAGTTTAGTCATCCCCCAATGTAGTTTAGTCATCCTCCAATGTAGTTTAGTCATCCCCAATGTAGTTTAGTCATCCCCAATGTAGCTCAGTCATCCCCCAATGTAGCTCAGCCATCCCCCAATGTAGTTCAGCCATCCCCCAATGTAGTTTAGTCATCCCCCAATGTAGTTTAGTCATCCCCCAATGTAGTTTAGTCATCCCCAATGTAGCTCAGTCATCCCCTCCAATGTAGCTCAGTCATCCCCTCCAATGTAGTTTAGTCATCCCCCAATGTAGTTTAGTCATCCCCTCCAATGTAGTTTAGTCATCCCCCCAATGTAGTTTAGTCATCCCCCAATGTAGTTTAGTCATCCCCAATGTAGCTCAGTCATCCCCTCCAATGTAGTTAAGTCATCCCCCAATGTAGTTTAGTCATCCCCTCCAATGTAGTTAAGTCATCCCCTCCAATGTAGTTAAGTCATCCCCCAATGTAGTTCAGCCATCCCCCAATGTAGTTTAGTCATCCCTCCAATGTAGTTTAGTCATCCCCCAATGTAGTTCAGCCATCCCCCAATGTAGTTTAGTCATCCCCCAATGTAGTTTAGTCATCCCCCAATGTAGTTTAGTCATCCCCAATGTAGTTTAGTCATCCCCAATGTAGCTCAGTCATCCCCTCCAATGTAGTTAAGTCATCCCCCAATGTAGTTCAGTCATCCCCTCCAATGTAGTTCAGTCATCCCTCCAATGTAGTTTAGTCATCCCCTCCAATGTAGTTCAGTCATCCCCCCAATGTAGCTCAGTCATCCCCCAATGTAGTTTAGTCATCCCCCAATGTAGTTTAGTCATCCCCCAATGTAGTTTAGTCATCCCCAATGTAGCTCAGTCATCCCCTCCAATGTAGTTAAGTCATCCCCCAATGTAGTTCAGCCATCCCCCAATGTAGTTTAGTCATCCCTCCAATGTAGTTTAGTCATCCCCCAATGTAGTTCAGCCATCCCCCAATGTAGTTTAGTCATCCCCCAATGTAGTTAAGTCATCCCCCAATGTAGTTTAGTCATCCCCAATGTAGCTCAGTCATCCCCTCCAATGTAGTTAAGTCATCCCCCAATGTAGTTCAGCCATCCCCCAATGTAGTTTAGTCATCCCTCCAATGTAGTTAAGTCATCCCCCAATGTAGTTCAGCCATCCCCCAATGTAGTTTAGTCATCCCTCCAATGTAGTTTAGTCATCCCCCAATGTAGTTCAGCCATCCCCCAATGTAGTTTAGTCATCCCCCAATGTAGTTTAGTCATCCCCCAATGTAGTTTAGTCATCCCCAATGTAGCTCAGTCATCCCCTCCAATGTAGTTAAGTCATCCCCCAATGTAGTTTAGTCATCCTCCAATGTAGTTAAGTCATCCCCCAATGTAGTTTAGTCATCCCCCAATGTAGTTTAGTCATCCCCTCCAATGTAGCTCAGTCATCCCCTCCAATGTAGTTAAGTCATCCCCCAATGTAGTTTAGTCATCCCCCAATGTAGTTTAGTCATCCCTTCCAATGTAGTTTAGTCATCCTCCAATGTAGTTAAGTCATCCCCCAATGTAGTTTAGTCATCCCCTCCAATGTAGCTCAGTCATCCCCTCCAATGTAGTTAAGTCATCCCCCAATGTAGTTTAGTCATCCTCCAATGTAGTTTAGTCATCTCCAATGTAGTTCAGCCATCCCCTCCAATGTAGTTTAGTCATCCTCCAATGTAGTTAAGTCATCCCCCAATGTAGTTTAGTCATCCCCTCCAATGTAGCTCAGTCATCCCCTCCAATGTAGTTAAGTCATCCCCCAATGTAGTTTAGTCATCCTCCAATGTAGTTAAGTCATCCCTTCCAATGTAGTTTAGTCATCCCCCCAATGTAGTTCAGCCATCCCCTCCAATGTAGCTCAGTCATCCCCTCCAATGTAGTTAAGTCATCCCCCAATGTAGTTTAGTCATCCTCCAATGTAGTTAAGTCATCCCCCAATGTAGTTTAGTCATCCCCTCCAATGTAGCTCAGTCATCCCCTCCAATGTAGTTAAGTCATCCCCCAATGTAGTTTAGTCATCCTCCAATGTAGTTTAGTCATCTCCAATGTAGTTCAGCCATCCCCTCCAATGTAGTTTAGTCATCCTCCAATGTAGTTAAGTCATCCCCCAATGTAGTTTAGTCATCCCCTCCAATGTAGCTCAGTCATCCCCTCCAATGTAGTTAAGTCATCCCCCAATGTAGTTTAGTCATCCCCCAATGTAGTTTAGTCATCCCCTCCAATGTAGCTCAGTCATCCCCCCCAATGTAGTTTAGTCATCCTCCAATGTAGTTAAGTCATCCCTCCAATGTAGTTAAGTCATCCCCCAATGTAGTTTAGTCATCCCCAATGTAGCTCAGTCATCCCCTCCAATGTAGTTAAGTCATCCCCTCCAATGTAGTTTAGTCATCCCCCAATGTAGTTCAGCCATCCCCCAATGTAGTTTAGTCATCCCCCAATGTAGTTTAGTCATCCCCCAATGTAGTTTAGTCATCCCCAATGTAGCTCAGTCATCCCCTCCAATGTAGCTCAGTCATCCCCCAATGTAGTTTAGTCATCCCCAATGTAGCTCAGTCATCCCCTCCTATGTAGCTCAGTCATCCCCTCCAATGTAGTTAAGTCATCCTCCAATGTAGCTCAGTCATCCCCTCCAATGTAGTTAAGTCATCCCCAATGTAGTTTAGTCATCCCCAATGTAGTTTAGTCATCCCCTCCAATGTAGCTCAGTCATCCCCTCCAATGTAGTTTAGTCATCCCCCCAATGTAGTTTAGTCATCCCCAATGTAGTTTAGTCATCCCCCAATGTAGTTGAGTCATCCCCCAATGTAGTTAAGTCATCCTCCAATGTAGTTCAGTCATCCCTTCCAATGTAGTTCAGTCATCCCTTCCAATGTAGTTAAGTCATCCCCCAATGTAGTTTAGTCATCCCCAATGTAGTTTAGTCATCCCCTCCAATGTAGCTCAGTCATCCCCCAATGTAGTTTAGTCATCCCCCAATGTAGTTTAGTCATCCCCCAATGTAGCTCAGTCATCCCCTCCAATGTAGCTCAGTCATCCCCCAATGTAGTTTAGTCATCCCCTCCAATGTAGTTTAGTCATCCCCTCCAATGTAGTTTAGTCATCCCCAATGTAGTTTAGTCATCCCCTCCAATGTAGCTCAGTCATCCCCCAATGTAGTTTAGTCATCCCCCAATGTAGTTTAGTCATCCCCCAATGTAGTTTAGTCATCCCCAATGTAGTTTAGTCATCCCCCAATGTAGCTCAGTCATCCCCTCCAATGTAGTTCAGTCATCCCTTCCAATGTAGTTTAGTCATCCCCTCCAATGTAGTTTAGTCATCCCCCAATGTAGTTCAGTCATCCCTTCCAATGTAGTTCAGTCATCCCTTCCAATGTAGTTTAGTCATCCCCCAATGTAGTTTAGTCATCCCCAATGTAGTTTAGTCATCCCCCAATGTAGTTTAGTCATCCCCAATGTAGTTTAGTCATCCCCTCCAATGTAGTTTAGTCATCCCCAATGTAGTTTAGTCATCCCCTCCAATGTAGCTCAGTCATCCCCCAATGTAGTTTAGTCATCCCCCAATGTAGTTTAGTCATCCCCCAATGTAGTTTAGTCATCCCCAATGTAGTTTAGTCATCCCCAATGTAGCTCAGTCATCCCCTCCAATGTAGTTTAGTCATCCCCCAATGTAGTTTAGTCATCCCCCAATGTAGTTTAGTCATCCCCTCCAATGTAGTTTAGTCATCCCCCAATGTAGTTTAGTCATCCCCCAATGTAGTTCAGTCATCCCCCAATGTAGTTTAGTCATCCCCCCAATGTAGTTCAGTCATCCCCAATGTAGTTTAGTCATCCCCAATGTAGCTCAGTCATCCCCTCCAATGTAGTTTAGTCATCCCCCAATGTAGTTCAGCCATCCCCTCCAATGTAGTTTAGTCATCCCTTCCAATGTAGTTCAGTCATCCCTTCCAATGTAGTTCAGTCATCCCTTCCAATGTAGTTCAGTCATCCCTTCCAATGTAGTTTAGTCATCCCCCAATGTAGTTCAGTCATCCCTTCCAATGTAGTTCAGTCATCCCTTCCAATGTAGTTTAGTCATCCCCCAATGTAGTTTAGTCATCCCCAATGTAGTTTAGTCATCCCCCAATGTAGTTTAGTCATCCCCAATGTAGTTTAGTCATCCCCCAATGTAGTTCAGCCATCCCCCAATGTAGTTTAGTCATCCCCCAATGTAGTTTAGTCATCCCCCAATGTAGTTTAGTCATCCCCAATGTAGCTCAGTCATCCCCTCCAATGTAGCTCAGTCATCCCCTCCAATGTAGTTTAGTCATCCCCTCCAATGTAGTTTAGTCATCCCCCCAATGTAGTTTAGTCATCCCCCAATGTAGTTTAGTCATCCCCAATGTAGCTCAGTCATCCCCTCCAATGTAGTTAAGTCATCCCCTCCAATGTAGTTTAGTCATCCCCCAATGTAGTTCAGCCATCCCCCAATGTAGTTTAGTCATCCCCCAATGTAGTTTAGTCATCCCTCCAATGTAGTTTAGTCATCCCCCAATGTAGTTCAGCCATCCCCCAATGTAGTTTAGTCATCCCCCAATGTAGTTAAGTCATCCCCCAATGTAGTTTAGTCATCCCCAATGTAGCTCAGTCATCCCCTCCAATGTAGTTAAGTCATCCCCCAATGTAGTTTAGTCATCCCCCAATGTAGTTTAGTCATCCCTCCAATGTAGTTAAGTCATCCCCCAATGTAGTTCAGCCATCCCCCAATGTAGTTTAGTCATCCCTCCAATGTAGTTTAGTCATCCCCCAATGTAGTTCAGCCATCCCCCAATGTAGTTCAGCCATCCCCCAATGTAGTTTAGTCATCCCTCCAATGTAGTTAAGTCATCCCCCAATGTAGTTCAGCCATCCCCCAATGTAGTTTAGTCATCCCTCCAATGTAGTTTAGTCATCCCCCAATGTAGTTCAGCCATCCCCCAATGTATTTTAGTCATCCCCCAATGTAGTTTAGTCATCCCCCAATGTAGTTTAGTCATCCCCAATGTAGCTCAGTCATCCCCTCCAATGTAGTTAAGTCATCCCCAATGTAGTTCAGCCATCCCCTCCAATGTAGTTTAGTCATCCCTTCCAATGTAGTTTAGTCATCCCCCAATGTAGTTCAGCCATCCCCTCCAATGTAGCTCAGTCATCCCCTCCAATGTAGTTAAGTCATCCCCCAATGTAGTTTAGTCATCCTCCAATGTAGTTAAGTCATCCCCCAATGTAGTTTAGTCATCCCCTCCAATGTAGCTCAGTCATCCCCTCCAATGTAGTTAAGTCATCCCCCAATGTAGTTTAGTCATCCTCCAATGTAGTTTAGTCATCCCCCAATGTAGTTTAGTCATCCCCAATGTAGCTCAGTCATCCCCTCCAATGTAGTTTAGTCATCCCCCAATGTAGTTCAGCCATCCCCCAATGTAGTTTAGTCATCCCCCAATGTAGTTTAGTCATCCCCCAATGTAGTTTAGTCATCCCCAATGTAGCTCAGTCATCCCCTCCAATGTAGCTCAGTCATCCCCCAATGTAGTTTAGTCATCCCCCAATGTAGTTTAGTCATCCCCCAATGTAGCTCAGTCATCCCCTCCAATGTAGCTCAGTCATCCCCTCCAATGTAGTTTAGTCATCCCCCAATGTAGCTCAGTCATCCCCTCCAATGTAGTTCAGCCATCCCCCAATGTAGTTTAGTCACCCCCAATGTAGTTTAGTCATCCCTCCAATGTAGTTAAGTCATCCCCCAATGTAGTTTAGTCACCCCCAATGTAGTTTAGTCATCCCTCCAATGTAGTTAAGTCATCCCCCAATGTAGTTTAGTCACCCCCAATGTAGTTTAGTCATCCCTCCAATGTAGTTAAGTCATCCCCCAATGTAGTTTAGTCACCCCCAATGTAGTTTAGTCATCCCCAATGTAGCTCAGTCATCCCCTCCAATGTAGTTTAGTCATCCCTCCAATGTAGTTCAGTCATCCCCCAATGTAGTTTAGTCATCCCCAATGTAGCTCAGTCATCCCCTCCAATGTAGTTCAGCCATCCCCCAATGTAGTTTAGTCACCCCCAATGTAGTTTAGTCATCCCTCCAATGTAGTTAAGTCATCCCCCAATGTAGTTTAGTCACCCCCAATGTAGTTTAGTCATCCCTCCAATGTAGTTAAGTCATCCCCCAATGTAGTTTAGTCACCCCCAATGTAGTTTAGTCATCCCTCCAATGTAGTTAAGTCATCCCCCAATGTAGTTTAGTCATCCCCAATGTAGCTCAGTCATCCCCTCCAATGTAGTTAAGTCATCCCCCAATGTAGTTTAGTCATCCCCCAATGTAGTTTAGTCATCCCCCAATGTAGTTTAGTCATCCCCAATGTAGCTCAGTCATCCCCTCCAATGTAGTTTAGTCATCCCCCAATGTAGTTTAGTCATCCCCCAATGTAGTTTAGTCATCCCCTCCAATGTAGCTCAGTCATCCCCTCCAATGTAGTTTAGTCATCCCCCAATGTAGTTCAGTCATCCCCCAATGTAGTTTAGTCATCCCCAATGTAGTTAAGTCATCCCCCAATGTAGCTCAGTCATCCCCTCCAATGTAGCTCAGTCATCCCCTCCAATGTAGTTTAGTCATCCCCAATGTAGTTTAGTCATCCCCTCCAATGTAGTTTAGTCATCCCCTCCAATGTAGTTTAGTCATCCCCAATGTAGTTTAGTCATCCCCTCCAATGTAGCTCAGTCATCCCCCAATGTAGTTTAGTCATCCCCCAATGTAGTTTAGTCATCCCCCAATGTAGCTCAGTCATCCCCTCCAATGTAGCTCAGTCATCCCCTCCAATGTAGTTTAGTCATCCCCAATGTAGTTTAGTCATCCCCTCCAATGTAGTTTAGTCATCCCCTCCAATGTAGTTTAGTCATCCCCAATGTAGTTTAGTCATCCCCTCCAATGTAGCTCAGTCATCCCCCAATGTAGTTTAGTCATCCCCCAATGTAGTTTAGTCATCCCCCAATGTAGTTTAGTCATCCCCCAATGTAGTTTAGTCATCCCCCAATGTAGTTTAGTCATCCCCCAATGTAGTTTAGTCATCCCCTCCAATGTAGTTTAGTCATCCCCTCCAATGTAGTTTAGTCATCCCCAATGTAGTTTAGTCATCCCCTCCAATGTAGCTCAGTCATCCCCCAATGTAGTTTAGTCATCCCCCAATGTAGTTTAGTCATCCCCCAATGTAGTTTAGTCATCCCCAATGTAGTTTAGTCATCCCCCAATGTAGCTCAGTCATCCCCTCCAATGTAGTTCAGTCATCCCTTCCAATGTAGTTCAGTCATCCCTTCCAATGTAGTTTAGTCATCCCCCAATGTAGTTCAGTCATCCCTTCCAATGTAGTTCAGTCATCCCTTCCAATGTAGTTTAGTCATCCCCCAATGTAGTTTAGTCATCCCCAATGTAGTTTAGTCATCCCCCAATGTAGTTTAGTCATCCCCAATGTAGTTTAGTCATCCCCTCCAATGTAGTTTAGTCATCCCCAATGTAGTTTAGTCATCCCCTCCAATGTAGCTCAGTCATCCCCCAATGTAGTTTAGTCATCCCCCAATGTAGTTTAGTCATCCCCCAATGTAGTTTAGTCATCCCCAATGTAGTTTAGTCATCCCCAATGTAGCTCAGTCATCCCCTCCAATGTAGTTTAGTCATCCCCTCCAATGTAGCTCAGTCATCCCCTCCAATGTAGTTTAGTCATCCCCCAATGTAGTTTAGTCATCCCCAATGTAGCTCAGTCATCCCCTCCAATGTAGCTCAGTCATCCCCTCCAATGTAGTTTAGTCATCCCCCAATGTAGTTTAGTCATCCCCAATGTAGCTCAGTCATCCCCTCCAATGTAGCTCAGTCATCCCCTCCAATGTAGTTTAGTCATCCCCTCCAATGTAGTTTAGTCATCCCCCCAATGTAGTTTAGTCATCCCCCCAATGTAGTTTAGTCATCCCCAATGTAGTTTAGTCATCCTCCAATGTAGTTTAGTCATCCCCCAATGTAGTTCAGTCATCCCTTCCAATGTAGTTCAGTCATCCCTTCCAATGTAGTTTAGTCATCCCCCAATGTAGTTTAGTCATCCCCAATGTAGTTTAGTCATCCCCCAATGTAGTTTAGTCATCCCCAATGTAGTTTAGTCATCCCCTCCAATGTAGCTCAGTCATCCCCCAATGTAGTTTAGTCATCCCCCAATGTAGTTTAGTCATCCCCCAATGTAGTTTAGTCATCCCCCAATGTAGCTCAGTCATCCCCTCCAATGTAGTTTAGTCATCCCCTCCAATGTAGTTTAGTCATCCCCCCAATGTAGTTTAGTCATCCCCCCAATGTAGTTTAGTCATCCCCAATGTAGTTTAGTCATCCTCCAATGTAGTTTAGTCATCCCCCAATGTAGTTCAGTCATCCCTTCCAATGTAGTTCAGTCATCCCTTCCAATGTAGTTTAGTCATCCCCCAATGTAGTTTAGTCATCCCCAATGTAGTTTAGTCATCCCCCAATGTAGTTTAGTCATCCCCAATGTAGTTTAGTCATCCCCTCCAATGTAGCTCAGTCATCCCCCAATGTAGTTTAGTCATCCCCCAATGTAGTTTAGTCATCCCCCAATGTAGTTTAGTCATCCCCCAATGTAGCTCAGTCATCCCCCAATGTAGTTTAGTCATCCCCCAATGTAGTTTAGTCATCCCCCAATGTAGTTTAGTCATCCCCCAATGTAGCTCAGTCATCCCCTCCAATGTAGTTCAGCCATCCCCCAATGTAGTTAAGTCATCCCCCAATGTAGTTTAGTCATCCCCCAATGTAGTTTAGTCATCCCCAATGTAGTTTAGTCATCCCCAATGTAGCTCAGTCATCCCCTCCAATGTAGCTCAGTCATCCCCTCCAATGTAGTTCAGCCATCCCCTCCAATGTAGTTCAGCCATCCCCCAATGTAGTTTAGTCATCCCCCAATGTAGTTCAGTCATCCCTCCAATGTAGTTTAGTCATCCCCCCAATGTAGTTTAGTCATCGCACCCATGTAGTTTAGTTATCCCGCCAATGGTGCTCTTGTTTTTATTTATTTTCTGTGGACCATAAATCCAATCTACGAATTCAAATATTGATTACTATTGATCTTTTTTTTCACTAAATGCACTACCCCAGAATTATTAAATAATTATGCTAGACAAACATTAAAACAATAAGTGTGTATAATAATAGTTGCTTATTCGTTAATATAATAAAAGCATGATGTTCATAGAAGCATGTTGTGTTAAATCATTTCAGCAACAGGATTTACAACTACCAGGACAGGAACCGCTTACTATATCCATGATGGCGTCTGTTCCACCTCAGGAACAGAAAGAGATGCTGGGAGAGAGGCTGTTTCCGCTCATTCAGCGCATGTATCCAGATCTTGCTGGACAAGTCACTGGCATGTTGTTGGAAATCGACAACTTTTATCTGCTCCACATGTTGGAATCTCATGAATTGCTTAAGGCTAAGGTACAGTAATGCTCTAAGTAATCGACTCCTTTAACCACAGCAGAATTATGGGTAACTTTTCAGGATTTGTCGGAAATATGTCTTGTTGCCATTCATCGGAAAGCACTCGGCGAGAGCTTTCCAATGAATGGCAACAAGCCATATTTCCTACTAAATCCTGAAAAGTTACCCATAATTCTGCTGTCGTTAAAGGAGTCGATTACTTAGAGCATTACTATAAGTTCAGGGAGAACAATTAATTTTTTATATGCCCATCCCAAAAGATGGGGAGTATACTGGATTACATGTATCCATCCGTCTGTCCATCCGTCCGTGCATCGCTCCGTCCATATGCTCATATACCTCAACCATGGGTGATCGGATCTCAATGAAATTGCAGGTTTGTCATCAGGAGGGCTTTCAATAGAGGGTTCATTGTTGTTCACATTTTCCATTCAAGAATTATCCCTCTTTCTTTATTTGAAAATGTTGGATT
This sequence comes from Siphonodentalium dalli, assembly GCA_032622095.1. NCBI lineage: Eukaryota > Metazoa > Mollusca > Scaphopoda > Gadilida > Siphonodentaliidae > Siphonodentalium > Siphonodentalium dalli. The sequence goes on along the minus strand of CP136063.1, from coordinate 66,542,037 downwards.
TCCGTACGTCTGCTCTTATATCTCAACCATGGGTTATCGGATCTCAATGAAATTTGGATTCCCATCCGTCATTTGTTAGAATTGTCAAGTAATTTGTTCGATCACCACATTCCATGGAGAGAGGTCAAGGAAGCAGAACTGATGAATGACTAACTGACAGTGTGCCAGAGAAGAAAGCCATTACCTTAATACACCTTCTGTATTATCTCAATCTGGGGCAACCTCTAGTTTAAACTGTAATCTTTGATTTGTGTTACACAGAATGCCAGTATGCTCAGAAAAAATACAAAGCAACATCCCCAAATTCATGAATGAGTGAGCGTTAATAATTGGTGAATTTATAGAGCATACTAGCGGATGTACCCGGCGTTGCACAGAAATATTAAAGAGCATTTATTGTTTTGATAAGGTAGAAATTAAAGGTGATGTCAAGCAGAGTGGACCCACCCCATGTTACCTGGAGTGCCGAAATACATAACCACACCAAGTTTCAGTGAGATCTGCCCAGTAGTTCCCGAGAAACCATTTTGCCCACTCAGATATGATGTCTTAACCCTTTACCCAACAAAACGGCCAAAAACTCCCAAATAAAGCTTCAACAGCCTAAAATATCTTCGGTCTGTCTCAGTAACACCATACAAATATGGATATCATTGGAACCGGTTCATTGACCACATTGTGATGGTTACAGTTATGCCCTGTGCCAATGCATTCTCTTATATATGCGAGTCGACCATTGGTCACTTCGCATATATAAGAGAATGCATTGGCCTAAAAAAAATCTTTTTTCAACACTTTTTACCATTTTTTCTTACATTCTTTAACAATTTTATAATATTTTTGTACATTCTTTGACAATTTTATCATTTTTAATATGTGTTAAGCCAATGCATTCTCTTATATATGCGAGGCGACCTATGGTCGACTCACATATATAAGAGAATGCATTGGCACAGGGCCGTTCTGTTGGGTAAAGGGTTAACATCAAAAGGCAATGTCGGGTGGCATCCAGGGCCAACCCACGTTATCCAGAGGGCCGAAACACACACCCATACCAAATTTCAGTGTGATCCGGCCATTAATTAATTCCCGGTAAACTGGTTTGCCCATTAGCATGACGTCAAAACGTGAACGTCGGACAGAGACTCGCAATCGGTGCAGAAATGTGGACGGATATAAGGAACCTGCAGAGAGACACACACAATCACATTTGTAGATTATTTATAGATTATTAGATTCTTCAGCATGTTGTCTTCAATATGATTTACAACAGTACTGCGTCCATAGGGCATTGTTTATCTATCCTCGTTTAGGCCAAAATAACTAATATTCATGTTTCCCCTATCCCGCCTGTGTGGTCCCCATACCCTCCAATCAAATCCATTTTATTGATTTTGAGAAAAAAAATTATATCACATTCCGCCCGCCCATCCAAAATCAGTGAAACAATGTTCCCATTACCATTTTCATTTTATTTGTTTTATTTGCTGATGGTTGCAAAATCGAAAGTAACTAAGCATCTTTCTTTCACAGTCGGAAACGGCAATCAACAATCCTTGATGATATCCGTAGTGCTGAATCATGTGTTGTTTGTTTATTCGCGATGGCGGACAATTTAAACACTCCCTGTGTGTTGTATACATGAATGCGGCGACGTAAACACTCAAATTAGTTTCACCATATGACACTGCTCTATCAAATTTACTAAACCTGCCATATAAAAATTTTATGTATCCTAATTCTGGCTGAGAAATTACTTCATTGAAACAGTTTTATTTTATTTCTTCGCAGGTTGAAGAAGCTGTCACTGTGTTATTGACTCATCAAGCCAAGGAGAGGGAGCAACAAGAAGTTCTGAAGAAACATCACGTAAGGCTCAAACATGACCCATAGAGGTCATATTGGACCCCCCCCCCCTGGAGATCACTAACATCGACAAATGAAAAGAGGACATCTTTTTTCATGTGGTACTCAATGCTCTCATTTCGGAAATCTTTCCTATAATTTGAACAAGTTATGAGATGATCAATTTATGTACAATGTGTATTTCATACAAACGTTTGCTCATTCAGATTTTGTCTGATGTATTGTTCTTTATCAACCAGAAATCATTCAAACCTGCCACCTTCGAGCTTGAGTCGGGGGACATTTTGGTCAGCGACCTTTTAATCGACTTGGAATTTGCCTGATTTGATCAAATTTGTTTCCGAAAAATAACTTTAGTGTGGATTATTTACTTGGAACCGAAGTTGGTATGTTCTTTTCTTATACTTTAATTTTCTCAAAAGTTTTTCAACAGTTGGTTTCATAAATTATTCAACATTGTCATATCCTAGCTATAACTCTAGATGGGTTATTTGCTCGTAACTAAAGCTTGTATGTGTGTTTTGGATATGGTTCTGCCCAAGAATTTCCAAGACTTGTAGAACTTTTTTCGACTTTGGATTCACCTGATTAGTTTAGTCATCCCCGCCAATGGTGCTCTTGTTTTTATTTATTTTCTGTAGACCCGAAATCTGATCTACAAATTGAAATATTGATTATTATTATACTTGTTTTCACCAAATGCGCTACCCCAGAATTATGAAATAATTGTCATGGCCCAGTGAATTCTAATTATGGTATGCCCATCTTGACGGAATGCCATATACAGTAATGCCCTAAGTAATCGACCTCTTAACCAAAGCAGAGAGAGAGCTTTCCGATGAATGGCAACAAGCCATATTTCCGACTAAATCCTGAAAAGTTACCCATAATTCTGCTGTGGTTAAAGGAATCGATTAATTAGGGCATTACTGTAGGGGTACCGTATTCATCAGCTGAAGCCCAGCTCTTGTGTAGGTCTCCTCCACAAATTATAAATACATCTACTTATTATACCCCCCCGCAACGAAGTTAGGGGGGGTATACTGGAGTCAGCTTGTCCGTCGTGCCGTCCGTCTGTCGTCCGTCCGTCCGTCCGTGGACACAAATTTGTCCAGGGTTTTTCTCAGTCGTTTTTTGATCAATTGTCGTGAAACTTGGCACAGACATCAACCACCATGGGAACCTGTGCACCTGCGATTATGACTTCTGTCGGACTTTTTTTCGTGGAGTTATCCCCCCTTTTTCGACTTAGAAATTTTTTGCAACATGTATACTTTTGTCCGAGCTTTTATTCCTACATTTTTTGGTCAATTTTTTTAAAACGTGGCACAGATATTTAGTACCATGGGAACTTGTGCACCTGCGATTATGACGTTTGTCCGACATTTTTTGGTGGAGTTATTCCCCTTTTTCGCAACATACATAATTTTGTCCAAGCTTTTATTTCTACATTTTTCGGTCAATAGGTTTAAGATTAGGGTTATGGTTGTACACCTGGAATGGGAACTGTTATTTTATTATTTTAACTAAATGTTTACTGACATGTGAAACATCTTAGTATTTTAAAAACAGGGGGGTATCCGTAGTCCCATTGGGACAGTCACACCTCTAGTTTATCTTTCCTTATTCCTATTCATCTCATTAACTGCTAGTCCAAGTCTTCTCGTACTAAAACCAGCTAAGATATTGGGATGGCGATGCTGGCGTTTAGTCCAAGCCCGCCCTATATGCTCGCTTATGACACGGCTTAAGCGTTAGTGACCCGCTCAAATAAAACCACAATTATATGAAATAAAATATCACAATTGCGACAATAAACGGATATTTTCCGCAGAAGACATGCTATTTTATCTGAAACCCACATCAGTTGTGAATTTAAAACGGTAATTTAATGCGAAAAGAGACATTTACCTCAATGTTTACAATTTTTTAAAAGTATGCGAACTCGGTTGACCTCGCGAACTGTGTTCGGCATTTTCCGTTGAAAATATTCCGTAGATTTTGGACAACAACGCAAATTACGATGAATTCTCCATTGTAATCGTAATTATGTGTGTCAATAAATAAAATAATAAATAGATTAATTAAACATTGGAGATATAAATGTAATACACTAAATAAATGAACCTTAAGTTTGAAAAGTCCCACTAAAACGGAAGAACTATATTTCGAAACTGTGTGATTCGGTTCTCCGATTATTTTATCAACACAGATGTCAAAATGCACACCACACGCATGGCAAGTCAGACACAAGAGATCTAATTTGCTCCAATTTTGACAAGTTGCTTGCGATAATTGTCAACAAAACTACCGTTCTGATCCTCCATTATGTCATTAAGTTTTTAGTGCGGGAATTGTTCTGAAAGCACATAGAAAACTGGACTTTCGGGCGATCGGTTTTCGCGATTTTTGTTCGGAAAACCCGCGCTATATATAGAAACGGAAAGTAGAATTCCAGGAACAAACAGCGGATTATGCCGAACTTATTCGGACCACTTCGGCTTTCGGTTAAAACGTAAACAAACAGAGAAACAAATCGATGTTTATGGCAATCAACCGGAATATTCTATGTGTAATTTAACATTAAAGTTAGATTATTATACACCATTGTGACCATAAGATGTAAGCCTTTCCGATGTATATAGCATCATGTATTGATTTGCTAGGTAAATCGAGTAAAATACACCACAGATTCCCGCCACAGATCGTGGGCGTAAGTCGTGTGGTAGGATTGGTATGCAAGCGGTCTTGGACTAAACGCCAGCATCGCCATCCCAATATCTTAGCTGGTTTTAGTACAAGAAGACTTGGACTAATTAACTGCATGCATAGCCATCTTCCAAATTATCCCTTCCCAGAGTTGAGCTACAGTGTCATTGACACTTTCATTAATGATTACCTGTCTTTCTTCAGGAGATGGGTTCATCACATGCTGAAAGTGCTCATGAAGGATCTTCACAGGTAAGACTTTTCTAGCCTGACTTAATCACCTTTTATTACAGTCCAGGCACATTAGACATAAAAATGAGAAAGTAAGGAAAAAAATCGGAGAAAGCTGATTTTTTTATATGTTTCCGGGACACACATTGCGGATAAAGTGTGAAAAGTCCCCGCGAATCCGAGTTGAGCTTTTTTAGTTATAGCGTTTTTTTGATGAAAAAAAAAATTGAAAAAAAAATTCGACCCAGCTCCATATTTCTCATTCTTATTCGCCTTAGTAGGGTGAGAATCATAAATATCGTGCTGAATTATATTGAGAATACATATCCCCAACAGAAAATGCCAACTTTGTACCAATCCTCACACTCAATGGTGAAATATTCACGAAAATGTACAAAATTACGAAAAAAAAAATAATTGTTTTCATACACACAACGGTACACAACGTCCATTAAATCAAATCTACGACTACTTTGGGAGTTAAATTATATATCAAAAATTGCAGAAAAGCAGTGGCTTTATAATGATATATAACAATAGTCATTTATTCCATAATGAACTGGTGAAACGTGTGAAATATTAACCATACCCCCTAAACTCAAATTCAAACGGCATCGACTTTTCTCATTCAATTTCCTGATGAAAGTCGTTCAAGGCTATTTTGCATCAAAAAGAGCGTTGTTCGCCTACACTCAAGATGCATTGGCATGTAATGTGTGCACGCCCTTTATAAACAAATTTGTTACGACAACGCTCTTTAATTCCGCATTCCAGGTCTGTCCATTGCACAATTTGCTCTGTTCAGTATTGGACACTCCGCATTTGATGCCTAGATATTGAAACCAATGATCCCTTGATAGATACATATGTAATTTTGCCTGTTGTTGATTATTAGAGTCTTGTGTTATTTGTAGAACTGATCAGTTATGTTGTTGGCATATCACTTAGCGTTACCTGTTGATACCTTACGGTGACAACGAAGCAGGTCCGCACATTGATATCTGATCTGTGGTATTGTACTTGAGTTTATTGTGTCTATCATCTTTTTTCTGTTGTGACTTTGGCAATGGATAAATGTATCAAATGTAACGATGAGTTGACCGGCTCGTCCGGAATAACTACACTTGGTGAGCGGGGTATAGAAAAGTTGGTTGCTGTAAGCGTCGAGCTTGGCGATAATCTTTTTGCCGGTTCGAAGAAACCCACAGTTGGTGAGAAAATTCACAGATTCTGCTACAAGAATTATACACGGGAAAGTTCTGTAAGAAAAAGTAAGAGAATGTCTCTAGATGCAGCTGAATCTGACGAAGCTGGTCCATCTATGACAAAAAAATTGCGCTCTGATCAAGATGCTTTCAATTTTAAACTCCATTGTCTGTTCTGTGGAGAATCCGCCGACAAACAAACTCATATACCCGTTCAACGTAGAAGAGAAGTCCACACCGTTGAAACATTGACTCTTGTTGATAGTATCAGAACCCGTTGTTTGAAACGTAGTGATGAATGGGGTGAGTCTGTACTTACTCGGATCGGTCGTGCTATCGATCTAGTGGCCGAGGAAGGTCGGTATCACCATGATTGCTGGACAGGATTTGTCAGAGATAAGCCTGAGCGAACTCTTTCACGGGGTAGGCCTGTTGCAGACAAGAAAGCACTTGCATTCCATGAATTGTGTACCTTTATGGAGAACAGCGATGAGTGTCAGTTTTCCTTGAGCGAATTGGCAGAGACGTTTGAATCGTATCTTGGTGACGAAGTCGGTTACACAATTAAACATCTTAAAACCAAACTGCTTGAGCATTTCGGTAGTAGAATCTCTATTACAACACTGAGGTCCCTAAAAAATGTTGTCACATTCAGAGATTCATCAGACAAAATACTATATGATTCGTGGTACTCAGACAAATGTACCAATGAAACTGATGAACGTATGCGCATCGTCAAGAAAGCATCGGCTATAGTCCGCGATGATATTCGGTCAACCATTTACGAGTGTGACGTTTATCCCAAACCCGATTCGTTATCTGTATCTAGTGATCTACTACCCGATACACTCCAAACCTTGTTACAAGGGATTGTTGCTCCGTCGCAGCGTGGGCAAAACATCCAAGCCAACCAGAGACGCGTGACAGCCATAGGTCAGTCTCTAATAAGTTCTTGTCGGCCCCGTTCATTCTTGTCACCAGTATTATTGTCGGTAGCAGTTTACATACATAGGAAATTCGCATCTCGGGAATTGATCGACATTCTGAATGGACTAATGTTCTCTTCTAGCTACCGGGAAGTTCAACAATACGTTCATTCTGTCATGATAAGCAAAGGTCCGTCGCCTAGACTTGCGAACTTCACACAATTCGTTTTCGATAACGCCGATTGTAATGTGCGCACGCTAGATGGCAAGAATACTTTCCATAGTATGGGAGGCATCGCCTGTATAACTCCAAGCAGAGATCACACAGAAGAGTCTCCGATAAAACGACTAACTGGTGATCATTCGAATATTGGCTCTGGTGAATTCGGGTACATCCCTTTGAAAGGTTACAGTAAACCAAGCAAATCGGGTCTTGACGAAATTGTGATGAAGGATTTATCAACATTGGGTGAATCTGATCCGAAAAATTTGAAACTCGCAAAAACAGTCGACAGTCTTTGGTCTTTGACGCATGTACTGAGAGTACCTTGCCCATCTTGGGCTGGATATATGCACATTGTCACATCATCAGATGATTATGAAACAAGTGATGTCGAGATACTTCCCTTTATTAATTTTGATCCATCCAACCCGAGCACAATTTACACTGCTCTCATGTTTGCACAAACTGAATGTGAGAAACAGGGACTGAACGTTTGTCCAGTGACGTTTGACCAACCACTTTATATCAAAGCAGTGGAGATTGTGTCTTCGTCAGATAAGTTGACAAAAGTTTTCGTTAGACTCGGCGGCTTCCATATGATTATGTCATATTTAGGGGCAATTGGTTCGATCATGGCTGGTAGCGGCTTGGATGAACTTTGGAGGACTGTTTATGCTGGTGGGTCAATCCATCATTTGATCAGTGGTCATCAGGGTTGGCGCTGGACCCAAATTTTCTCTTGCCAACATTTTTGCCAAATGAATTTTTTTTTTGCCAAATGAAATTTTTTTTTGCCAAATTAAATCGAAGGTCAAATTGGGGAAAAATAAGGAAAATTAGCGTTTTTATCTTTATTCATATAAAACGTAAATAGATACAGGTAAAATGACAACAAATCAATATTAAATGTTAATAGAAGACACAATACATTTAGACAAGCAATTGTCAAATACTAGTAAACATAAACCTATAGTATGGTAATGCACATTAATATTAAACATGAACAATTCTACGAGACTTAACATCAACCCACTTCAAAAATGCAGCAGCAAAATCAAACTCAGACACAGATGGTCCTTCGATAGAAATTTTCATTAGAGCATTGAGATAACGAACAGACAATCGATTGCGCGATTTTGTTTTAACAATGTTTTGAATGGAGAAGGCTCGCTCGCAGTCGACTGTTGATACGGGAACACAGACTAGCCGTTCGGCAAACTGACCAACAATCGTGAACAGTTCCTTGTGTTTCAGGGCGCACTGGCATCCATCATCGACGTCGTTGATGCTTTTCTTTGCTATGTAAATCAATCACACGTTCGTCTGTTACATCGTCAACAACAGTTACATCTGCAGGTCGTACGTCGTCTTTTTGTATGTCAGTCAATACACAGTCAGACGTAGGTAACGTAGGCAAAACTGTTTTGCGTCCAAAGAAGTCCGTCAGTTTTTTACCTTTCGTCACGGTATCGTCGCACTCGGAACGTTTTCGTTTGAGACTCATTTTAGAAATGATTTGACGTTTGGTATCGCAGTCACTATTTAAGCAATCTAAAATAAACACAGTTTCTGTAACAACACCACCTGACACGCGAGCATTAATGAACTCCCATCAGTGAGTTTGATTATGTATGAAATAAGGTGTTACCGTCTTGTGAAAACTAAAGACGATTGCATCTCACTTTGTGATCGCTTGGTTAATAGTTGTCGACCGGGTTTCCCTTTGTAGTGTCCGCGATGTGGTTTCCCTTTGTACAGTCGGCGATATATTCCCACCTTCGATGTTTCCGGACTAGATATTTCACATCACAGAATTGAAAACCCACTTGCCAAAAATTTTGCCAACTGAGATTTTTTTTTGCCAAATGAGATTTTTTTTTGCCATTGGCAAATTTGGCAAGCGGCAGCGCGAACCCTGGTGGTCATGCATATTCAAGAGCAGTTCGTGCCCATTTGCTAACACAAATTGCCATTACAAAACTTGTGTTTGAAGAAAGCCGAACACTAGATAACATAGACTGCACAGAAGTCAATGAAATATTCTGTGGACGTGCCAGAGGTGACTGTACAACAGCTGACGCTGTCAATCAAGAAAGTGTCAACCATCTACTGTCAAAATTACACGAACTGCTCCAGAATGCGTCCGTAGGACGCACAGGAAAGCTTTGGGTACAATACTACGAGCAAATAGGTCTTCTCCAGTTGTTCTTGAGAGCAGAGCGCACAGGCGACTGGGAACTCCACACATATTGTGTTCGCAATATGATTCCAGTATTTCACGCAGGTGGTCATTTTGCATACGCAAAAAGTTCTCATCTCTATTTGCAGCAGATGAATGAGCTAACAGAAATAATGCAACAGGATGATTTGAAGTTGTTCACTGAGAAAGGTTACTTTACCATAAGGCGCTCAGATAAATTCTGGGACGGGATATATTCTGATCAGACCATAGAGCAGTGTTTAATGAGAATGTTCAAGCTCCCTGGTGGTCTCACACATGGCAGGGGAATAACCGATAGCACTGTTGCGAAATGGGTACATGGACTACCTCTTTGCCTTCCGATATGTAATGCTCTCGAAAATTTTGTTAATGTTCACACTGGTCATGGCGAACAACATCGGGATCTCCGTCAAAGTTCACAATTGACTGATGCCAATGATATCACCAAATTATTGAACTGGCTCAGAGTGCATTCCCCCTTTCAGATTAGAGATCCACTACAATTAGTCTCTATAGCGACCGGGTTTGTGGCCGACGAAACTGTGAACTGTGACCAAGTTCGCAAAATTGGTGAATGTTGCGTATCGAATGTTGTAAGCAAAACGTTCAACAGCATCAAACTACGACGTGTTGACACTGTGAAGTCTTTCGCATCGATGGCAAATAGCATCAAAGTCCGTGGAAGTAAGGTAGTGATTGACCCCACAATTCTGTTCAACCGCATCACATGTGTTATTCAGTCACAAGCAGAGATGGAAGAGTATCTCAAATATGAACTCGCCCCGAAACCAACAGCATTGTTTGATTCTGCTGGAATGAGGAAGACACAGAAAAGCACGCTCGGTAAGATCCTCAAAACATACGGTTCCGAGCAAACTAAAATCCCAGAACATTCTCTGTTTGTTGTAGATGGTGGATTTTTATTGAAGGCAGTTGTATGGCCTAAACAGTCGTCATATAAGGACATATGTACATCATATTTCAATTATCTAGTGAGACATTTTGGGGCGAACGTCGTGGTTGTTTTTGATGGTTATGCTTGTACAATGTCGACAAAGGGCATGGAACAAGCCCGTAGATCTAAAAACAGGTATTCCATTGATATCAATATCTCACCCGAGTTACCAGCCACCACACCCCAATCCGATTTCCTTGCAAATGCCAAGAACAAAACCCAACTGATCGATCTTCTAATGCAGGAGCTATCTGCTATCAATATTCAGTCCAAGCAGGCCGAGGCTGATGCTGATGTACTGATAGCCGAAACTGCACTTGACATCGCTCAAGATGACAACAATGTTGTCGTTGTGGGAACAGACACAGACTTGTTAGTCATTCTTACCTCTCGAGTTCAACCGGGATGTAATATTCACATGATGTATTCCATTACCCAAAACTTACTAGTTTCAGTTAGTGAAATAGCAACCAAAATGGGTGACCATAGAAGCAACCTCCTTGTAGCACATTCTATAAGTGGTTGTGACACTACTTCTGCACTCTTTCGAGTTGGTAAGAAGAAAGTATTCAGTACAATTGTCTCCGATGTTACTAGCGACTCACAACAGTATGTCAACACAATTTTGGCGGATGACAGTACACCAAGTGCAGTAGCCGCTGCCGGGGAACAACTTCTCCTGATCTTATACGGGAGTAAAACTGTTTCCTCTCTCGACCAATATAGATATGTCACTTACAAGCGTTATGTTGCAAAATCTAAACTGAATAAACCCATCGACCTAGCCTCACTCCCACCAAGCAGCGATGCTGCACAACAACATGTCTACAGATGTTATCTCCAGGTCCAACAATGGCTGGGCACTTCGCTTCCTCCGACGGATTGGGGGTGGTCGCTAGACAATGGACTTCTTGTACCGACTGCAGCCACAAAGCCATGTGCCCCCGATAACCTACTGAATCTGATCAGTTGTGGTTGCAAGAGTGCTTGTACAAAAAGGTGTGGGTGTAAGAAGGCAGGACTCTCTTGCTCAGGTTTGTGTAATTGCAGTTCGGATTCTTGTAACAACCACAGAAACACTGTCCTGTCGGAAATTTCTGAGTTCGATGAATAATATGTATATAGGTCATGTCATTTCTGTATATAGCGTTGATAATAGTCAATGTAACTTAATCCATGTTGATTGATTTGTACATCGAAAATAGTTGAGTTCTCATGCTGACGAATTTTATGCCAAAAGGGGAACTCGGCCAGAAGCAGAGGGGGTCTTCCATAATGTCTATTTTGTAAGCAATGATAAAAGTCTTCAAATGGTGGTGGATTTTTTATCGTCTGTCCAACTAACATCCCGTTCTGTACTACGACCCTTTGGGCAAATCCGTTAGGAAAATCGTAATTTTTTGCGTAAATCCGATACTTTTTTGTGAATTTTCAATAATTTTTCGCAGAAATTGTCACAGAATGCACATTTTCCTCTAGGTAAATGTATATTAGACATTATGTAGCTCGAAATACGCGTAAACAAAAAATACAGTTGGATCAATTCGTGGTTACAAAGTTCGTGCGATTTTTTTTTTTTTTTTTCAAACGCGTTTTCGAAAAAAGGCTGTAGAAAAAAAAGCTCAACTCGGATTTTAGGGGACTTTTGTCTAATCGTTCAGTGACATGTACTCGACATTCCCTGAAAAAATCAGCTTTCTCCGATTTTTTTCCCTAGTGAAACCTAATGTGCCTGGACTATTAATCCTTTCTTTATTAAATTATCATTGACAAGCAGTTCCCTTCATTCAGTATTTAAGATTTATCCACATCAACAGGTCCTACATTCATAGCAGGTTTATGACATCTTTGAGTAGTCAATTATTTAAAAAAATTGGACCTCAGGTATTCCGCCACCAAAAGGCCAGCATGCAATAAGTGCTTGACTTGTCAAGTTTGAGCTATTGCCATGGGTTAGCATCCATCCATCCATCTGTCTGTCTGTCCATCAACAGTTTCCTTTGGCTTACCCTTCAGGCCACATTCGTCATCCGATCATCACAAAACTTCATATGGATCTTTGGGGTGACCTCTAGATGGGAGCCATAATTTTTTCCCGAAATTCAATATAAAACATGGGCAAGTGTTTTACTAATTGAAATAACATTTGAAAGCATAGATTTAATGAAATAAAGGGTAACTAAGAAACACACCATATTTCATTCAACCTCGCAAACTGAAATGTAAGAAATGGCAAACTCATGGTGTGTGGGCTTGGGAAGGTGGATGACACTGTACAAAAAGTCAGCCCAAAAAATCACCTGTCGTATTTAATCTCATATATTGCCGGAGTTACACTTGTGTCCATTGCTGTAGTCCTCGTGGGGAGACCAAGCTGTCGCTTAAAAAGCATTACATGACTGTATTTCCTATATGCACAAATGTTCGAATGCATGCTTTTAATAGCTGTTGTTACAAAGCCTATATAGTTTTGAAATCGTATCTTTGACCCAAGATGGTGCCAGTTCTATTATTAACAAAACTGTCAACATGCTTTGCCTGTTAATTATGTTGTCTTCCAGCAACAATTTGGGTCATAAAATGGGTCCAGTTCTCATTCGGCATGTTGTTAATGTAAAATAAAATTGTAAAAAGAATAGAAATGGAAAAATAAAATAAAATCAAAAGCCTGTACCACCCGCCCCTAATTTTATTTGGGTCCGTTACGGGAAACACATGAATGTTAATGATTTTCATTTCTTCGCAGGTTGAGGAATTCGAAGCTACCGCTGTGTTACAGGCTCATCAATCCAAGGAGAGGGAGGTACAAGAAGTTCATAAGAAGCATCACGTAAGGCTCAAACATGACCCATAGTGTCACAATGTTAATTCACATATATTTACATACACCTACCGTACTGACCCGGGTTTAGGCCCAGTGGGCTTAAACTCGGATATGGCCCTTTGCAAACCAAAAATCCAAAGAAATTGGGACAGTAAAACTGATGAAATATATGAAAGCCGATCTAACGTCGAGTATCGGGAAATATACCCGGCTTCCAGATTAAGTAAAGGTAAGTATAAGTTACTTTGAGAAAGTAATTTTTCAATTAAATGTGAATATTAAAATATTATAATAACGCTTCCAGTCTTGTTCCCATAAATGACACTATTTGTATTAAAGCAGTGTGGCCGGGTTATCGGTAAATCCCGTATCTATAGTCTATACTATAGTTTATATCAATGTTCAGACTTAATCCGATTAGGATAATAATAAACCCGTCGCTTTATTCGTGACCCGTTGTCCACATAGAGGATGTTACAATAGCGACTAATTGAACAAAAGCCAGTGAGTGTAATTAATTAACAGTAATGACAAAAGACATGACGATGTATTTCTGCTAAAACATATGAAAAAGCACGTGTTTGAATATTTAGAGTTATCGCTCCTAAACTGTTTATACTGTAAAATGTGAAGAAAATGCAGTTTAAAAATGTTAATGTCGATAACCTTTATTTTGGTTTTGAGTGTATAACGTTGACGTCCCGTACAAAAACTCCACATGTGATCACAGTAGTTCTCAGGAGGAATCACAGTAGTTTCTCAGGAGAAATGTATTTAAATTAGACTGCTGGGTGAGAAATAAGGTAGTTCTCCTGAGAAATAAATTTCTACCTTAAATTTAACATGAGAAATATTTCTCAGGAGAAATTTCACACATGAGTTTATGGTAGAATAGGGTAGAAAACTGACTTAGAGGATTCTGGCTGCATTTTTATCAGAATATCTCAAATAATTCTAAGTCCAGATTTCTCACACGAGTTTATGGTAGAATAGGGTAGAAATCTGACTTAGAGTATTCTGGCTGCATTTTTATCAGAATATCTCACAAATAATTCTAAGTCAGATTTCTCACATAAGAATATGGTAGAATAGGGTAGAAAATGACTTAGAGGATTCTGGTCGGATTCCGGTCAGAATAAATCTCAAGAATATAAAGTCTAAGTCAGATTTCATGGTATTGGCCATATGGTAGAAATGACATACAGCACTGGCATAATAATGGATTAATCCCTATATTAAAGTGATGTGAAACACTCAACTGAGGTGTTCCGAACGGAATAAAATATAATCATGACAAAATAAGTTATTTCATATATTTGATAACCAAATAGTCAGAAAACAGCTTCATTGCTATAAACGAATTATACAAAGTGACTAGTATTGGCGCAATTATAGTTGTAATGTTTATGCCGAATAAAGCGTCCCGAATAAAGTAGTAAATATTTACATTTGTGTGTAGTTCAAACATTGTGTTCGCTGAAATATTATAGTCGATGTGGTTGGAACTTTCGACAATCTTAGTTCATTGCTACATTCTTCCAATGGCGATAGTGTTTGTATACTAACTGATTGTTTTTTTTTTCAATGGTATAAGTACATGATATGTCATTAAACATATTAATGCAAAATATAAACACTTTTAAACCTTGTAGTGCTAAATTGAAATTTTTGCATGACTAAATCTAAATCCAGAGAGAATTATCAAATAGAAATTGTCAGTTTGTATCCCTGTATTCTATATTCTTCATTGTATTGGACAATACAAATTTATATATAATAAGGTTTTGTCACATAATTAGCCCCTAATTCTGGCCTCATATTTTTTTAGTAAGACGCACGTTTATTATTGGCATGTACATAGAGCTTAGTAACAAATATTTGGCATTGACATCGATATCATTGCGCTATGTTGATCAGAATATAATTATGATATTCAATTTGTGTTGAGTTAAAATATGTACTGTACTGACTTTGAGATAAACATGGGCGACAAGGGTGGTTTTTGTCAACATGAATAAGACAATTTAATATGGAACTATTTTTTCTTGAAGGTGTCTTTACTTCTTTGGTTTTGATAAGGAAATCAATATTATTTTTTTTAACCCCAGCCATATCAATATCATTTTCCTTGATTAAGTGACAACATGGATCTCAAATTCATCTCAATTCTATACAGAATTTATTAACCTCGGCCACTATATTCAGGGGCGCCGGAAGCATCCAAGGGCAGGGGGGGCAGAGCCTACAAAAAGGGCACTTTTCCGCAAAAAAGGGCATTTTCTCCGCAAACTCGGGAAAATAACCATAAATCATTGTGGCAAAAATCCCTATTTTAATGGTATTTGTCGGTTTTTATGGCCGTTTTGTGATAAAATTGACAAAAAATTAATATTCCTTGTGAAATTGGTGGTATTTGGACAAAAAAAGTCACATTTTGCTATAAAAACACGAGATTAAACACACAAAAAGCATTTTCTGTCTCCAGAAAAAGGGCAAGTCCTGCCCCCGCTCGCCCCCCTTGGTCAAGGGCAGGGGGGTCAGCTGCCCCCTCTGCCCCCCTCTTCCGGCACCCCTGACTATATTTGATTAGAGCCATTGAATCGCTAAAGCTTGGCTTCGCATCAAATTTTGTGCACTCTGGTTAATAAATTTCTTATAGAATTGTGACTCATTAGAGATCCTCTATATATTATTATATACATGTAATGCAAACAATTAGAAAAAAGTAAGATAAATTGTAATATATGCTTGGCCATTGATTTGAATCATCATTAATAAAGTTCTAAACTTAACTAACATAACTTGGTGCCTTCTGTCATAATTAGTCAGGCACCAGCTATTTTCTATGAGAGTTTAATGACTGTTATTTCTCCTTTATACACATTTTATGATGTACCAACAGGGTCAGTGACCTGCCAGTGTGGCCATATGTGCCAAGCTATATATATATATCAGGATTGTTGCTGGATCAGAGACAGTATAGGAGAGATAAAAACACTCAGCTCTAAAGTAAAACTGTATAAATTGTCTCCACAGATACATGATACCATGGCCATATGATAGGATATTGTTTATTTTCAATTAAGAGGCCTTGTAGGGCAGATCAATTTGCAATAATTAAAACATAGTAGAAAATAAAGTTAACATGATTGAGTTTGATTTGCACAAAATATAATAATTAGTTTGTAAAATTTAATCCCCATCCTTTCTCCTACACAATGCATAATTATGTGTTAATTATCTCAATTAATTCATAAAAAATATCAAATGTAGGAATATATCCATTGGTTTAGTGGATTTTTAAATGCAATGATATGTGCTATTAGTTTATTGGATGTATATATACAAATTGTTATCATTTGGAATATGTGTTGTTTTAATCAAACAGTCACATACTCTATAGTAGAGCGGACAAACTAAAAAAGCGCACTAGAAGTAGGAGTTTAGTCCATCGGCACAACACACGGGCTTGTGATACATCATTTTGATGAAATATACAAGTGATGCAAAAGATGATTTTGAGATGTTTAAGCGACAAAAATCAGCAAAAATCGCTATTTTTTATAAATGTAGCTAAGAGCGACACAACTGTAGAGAAACACGATTTTTTTTTTACGCCAAGATATTGTAATTCTACATACTTCTATATTTCTAATATGATAGTGCTCGATTTCATTGAAAGTTATCAAGATTTCTGAGATTTATTGTAAAAATAGACCAAAAAACGCAAATTTTCAATTTGTTTGGCCCACTTAATCAGCAATAGTTCAATATTGAATTGACTTGCGATCTTCAATATAGTGTAGAAAATTGCGGAGATATATTCCGCATATGACAACATGCTGTTTGTGTCAACCTATTCAATAAGTGATGTGTTATGTAAGATTGTTTCACCCCTCACCATAAATTCTGCAAAAAGTCACTGTTTTGGGGAAATTCGGCAGAACGAAACAAAAAATCAGAGAATTTGGAATATTTTCCTGCTAAGCTATAGCAGTCTACATACTTATAGATACCAAGTATGGTAACGACATGATTTCGTTGATAGATGGCAAAATGTCTGAGATTTATTGTGAAAATAGACAAAAACAAATGTAAATTTTCAATTGTTTTTCCCTCTTAAGGCCAAACTTTTTTATTTTTCTGCTTTACGGATTTTTTTAACTTTGTTTTGGTAGGGTCGGTCGGAAAAAAAATAAAAATAAAAATGCTTGAATCATTTTTTTTTTTTTGGACATTCGCTAAGGTGGTAACTGTGTCTTTATAATTCTCTGTCAGTCATTTATAGAGAACACTTTTTGGATGTATATCACAAAATTCAAATCCAGCACTATTATTTGAAACATAGCTCAGATTATTGAATAATATTGAAAAAATCCAGAAATAAAGAGTTTGTTTTTGTTCAACATTATTGAATAAATGGACCCCCCCATTCAGTTATAATGTATACATTGAAAATGTCCATTATTCATCTGGATGGATGTCATGGAAAAATAAGTAGCCGACAGATAATATATTTGCAGAAGGATTCCCATTAGTTGGTGGTAAATGTTCAGATAATAAGTTTAGAACTTGTTGAACTTATTATCTGAACATTTCCTAAGGAATCTACTTGTCTGGTCAATAAGTATTTAGTATAGAGTGGGTTAATACTCACATGGGAATGGTGAGATTAGTGGTAGTGATAAAAAGTGAATGTGTAACTTGAGCAAACCCACATACTCATTAGTTTATCATTCCTATCTAAGAAACCTTGTGGATTGTTATTGGTCTTCAGTCATAAAGATCACCATAAATTCCCAGGAATACAAAATGTATTCTAAAGGCCATTTAAAGTTTTAAAGAGATGTCAAGATTTATAAAAAGCATACAGGTATCTTGGTGGCTGACACATATAAACTTCTCAGTTTTCATCTTGGATGTAGTTAAAAGTAATTAAAGCCACGGATATCTAAAGTTGGTGTGTCCTAGGCATCTTTAATCAGTGAAATGTGGTTAGATAATTTGTTACTGATAAGCAGAAACAGCTGTCGGCTGTGAAAATAAAAATAAAAATTATATTTGATTTTTATTTCCTTGTCAGGCCACAGAAAACAGGGTCGGCGGATCCGTAAAGCATTAAAATAAAAAAGTTTGGCCTAATGGGTGATAATTCAATATTGCTTTGACGAGGGATCTCAGAAATACCCTGGACATTTGTGAAATTGTACACGGCATATGCTCATAGGCCAATTATGTCATCCTTTGGGATAGGTGTTGTATTGTGTAAGATTGTGTCACCCCTAACCAAATAAATCAGCAATAAGTCAGGTTTTAGAACATTCGGCAGGACGGAAGAACTGGGATTATTCTGCGCTATGATATATAGTATTGTACACACTTACTCCTAGATATATACCCAATTTGAAGATTTTGTTGATATATATGCCAAGATTTCTGAGATTCATGGTGAAAGTAGACCGAAAAATCATACATTTTAAACGTTTTTGCCCCTCTGCTCTATATATATGGGTGATAATTTATTTTTGTCTTTGAACAAGGATCTATGGAAAGATTTCAACAGTTGTCAAGACATATATTATATTTATATGACTGTTGATGCGTATTATCATCCACTGTCGTAGTTGCTGTGTTTGGTTACATTTATGTACCCCTTACCCCATGCAATAAAATAGTAAACCGCAAGATGAGACGAATACACGGAATATGACTATATATATACATCCAAGCAGTATACATATATACCTTCTCAAGGTGAGACAATGAAAAGTTATTTGAGTTGAAGAAAATGCAGCATTGCATATGTTAGCTTCGCATGATAGCTTCACATGTATAGGATTATATATGTAAAGAGAGGTTTCGCATAATTACCACGAAATACGAACAAAGGCGAATCTTAAAAAATAACAATAAATACAAAAATTTATAAACGCATATGTAGCTGCCATCAAAACAAATTGAAATATCTTGATGGTTATTATGTGTAAAGTTATCAAATGTGCAGCGAAATATAAATACGGACAATGGACACCATTCGTATAATGAACTACTATACATATAAGAATTACGAGTAGCTTATAGTGTAGTCGTATGTGTTTCGAACGGTCTAAACATATTTTCACAGAATTGACGACTACGAGTCCATTTGGGAGAAAATAGTGCCGTTCATTGCATTCAATCTTCTTGCCACACGCAGCATTGTGCTTATATAGTTATGTATTTAATTGTGTTGTTTACATGTCAAATATAGTCAGTTGTACACTAGATGAATGCACGCAAAGCTCGCGTGCCCATATACTTGGTTTCTCAAATCCGTAATCGTAACTACAGATATTGAAAATCGACAACTGTTATAAAGAACACATATTCTAGTGATGTGCCCATATATTTTTTTTCTCGAATCCGTAATCGTAACTACAGATATTGAAAATCGAAAATTGTTAGAAAGAACACATATTATAGTGATGTACCGGCAGCACCCTATTCGTAATTCATACGTGCAGTAATTCATTATGCGTAAGCTGTCAAGTGCCAACACAGCAAATGATAACTTACCCTATACATGCATGGTAATGCATTGCGCTAAATACCACCCCGGTTCCTGTTACCATCAAAATGACAGACAACAACCCAATTGCTGAATAGGCATTTTACTTTGAGTGTGATTTAAAAAAATATGAAAATCTCAGCATATCTATGGCTGTAATTATGATGGCATTGGCGCAGTTGTATGTTTGTTGAACTAAAATTGGTGTTGCAACTAAAGATGGCCACCAACACGGTACCAAAAATAGAACCATTGGCAGTAGTTCACATGTATCAGGATATGTTTGGTAGTTGCTTGTCGGCGGTTGGATTCAAGATGAACCAAAAATAGTTTGATATGATGTATTCACTTCAACAATAAGAATGTCAGCAGATTGACTTCCAAACAACACAACAAGCCAACTTCGAAAATCTAGGTGCAAATTGTGCAGGTATGGTAGTTTTGTTGTAAAGTTGTGCTTTCGCTTAACTTAATACAAATGTGCATAATATGCAGAAGTCATATTATAGCGAAACAACACATTTATAGTTTTACTGTTTACACTTAGTTCCTTCGAAAAAATGACCAGGATCCTAATCATGCAGTGATCTTCAGGTTTCATAAGATATAATTCTCTAATATTCCTGACACACAGTCATTTTACCCAGACAAATGTATATGAGATCATATATCGATGTGTTTCGGCAAACAAACTGGCAATCACATTGGGATCATGTTATGGATTCTTGTTGACCATCTTCACAACATCCCCACATTCAGTTAGATGATAGCATTCTCCATTTTATAGAACTATTGCAAATTATATCTTTATCAATTCGTGAACCACGGCTCCTTCCAATCTCTTTGCAAAGCCAGACTCTGGCATACATCATGTCATATTTTTCAAACATTACAACAGATAAGGAACTAACCTAATGCGTTAGTGATTCACAGACAGCCATATTTTCCAAATAGCAAGAACACCACAGGGGATGTGCAAATGTTTTGGTACCATTTTGGCTGCCATATTTATATTTTAAACACCAATTTAATTTCAAAAACACACCATAGTGCCATAGCAATAGATATGTTGAAATTTCCATTTCCCGAAATCACACTAAAATATAGACTGTCTCTGTTTTGGTGGAAACAGGAACCTAGTGGTTTTTAGCGCAATGCATTACTATGTATGACTGCCATAAGTTATCTTTCGCTGTGTTGGCAGTTTTACGTTATTATATTTCACTGCATGTTCAATCACTTTACACATAATATCCAGGTTCAACCACATGTACATGTAACTTGTAACGTGTGTTATTCTAGTATTGCTATAGATATATGCACTTGACGAGAAACATAATGTTAAAAGCTACAAGTTTTGATACATCGGCCCAACTTGTAACAGGACGTGTAAACTATAATCCGGTGGTAGACACAAGCTATCCACAGTACATGTGACCGTCTATAACTTCGCTTCAATTGAAATATCATTTTTCCGCGTAGACACATTGGCTGCTCACTATAGAACATCTTACATTTGCACATAAGCGACGAAAAATGTCGGGAAAAACAATCGCGAGGAAACAAGTAAGGTTCCATGATGCAGACGACCCACGATGTTGAGTGACCATGAGTTTTTTGTCAGGCCTGGCTGGACTATGGACTTAGGTCGTGCACGTTCTGGGCGCTTACCAATCATCCCATTGTGTTAGCTGGAGTCTCCATGCTAACTCGGGATGATTGGAGGTGGTGCTGCACTACCAGGTCACTCCGGTAGAACCCTCTACCGGCCGTGACTTGGGGGAGACAGACTGGAGTCCACCAGTCTGGGGCCTTCACTGCCACCACAAAGACCAAGATAAAGAAAAAGAACTCGAAGACGCAGGGACGCTGACAGGAGCGCCAGGTGGAAACAGGGAGCTGAGAGACGCCCAGCCCCCCCCCCCCCCCCCCCCCCCCCCCCACATGGCCTTGGGAAAAGATCACCAGCCCATCGTCGATGTCGTCACCGATGTTACAACTAGTACCACCAGCGGAAACAGGGACGCCAGAGGTCCCTGCTGCCGACATCGAGGCCAGAGGAGATAGGGACGCCGACATCATCCCGGACGTCCCTGCCGCTGACTTTGTGGTACTGATGGAGTCACCACCAGCTCCATCACAGATGGTGGAGGACACCACACCGCCATGAAGACGCCGACATATATAAGGACCAGAGTCTTCACCCCCATGGCAACGACACCGCCTGGGCTTGCCGAAGATGATGAAACAGCTGCAATAGCCAAAGAACACACACGAGTATGGGAGGAAGAAAAACGACAAGAACTAGAAAAACAACCCAAATCTCCCCATCTTCCGGAGAATAACAGCATCCAAAGAAGAAGAAAAAGAAAAACCTATTTGATGTTTAAAAATGCTTCTTTTTTCATTTTTGTTTTGTTTTGTCCTAAATACACGCTCAATATAAAGGGTGAAGGAATAGACCTATCGGTCTATTCGACCATCCAGGGGTTAGCCCCACCCCCAGAAAGTAATATTACTGCTCACCCACGATATTTAAAGGAAGTCGTACCAACAACCCTTTTCGGAAAAGTAACGGTTTGGTCACCGCTGATGAAGTATTCAACAAAAGTTCCCTAAGCACAGGTTCGTCGATTGACATGAAGATTGGACACCTGTCTGATACACATTTCGCAATGCTGCACATTTGACACAAAACGTCTAAACGGTTTGACGATGTACGTATAGGCGGAATGGTCATGTGAGTCGGGTGATTTCGTTGGCAATGGTAACACATGTTACAAGTTACATGTACGTGTGGCTGAGCCTGGCTATTAACAATCACTAAACCTCCCAATAAGTATAATATTATACAACAGTTACTGTGAAGCTATATTATACGAAGCAAACATATACAATGATGTAATTTCTTCAACTCAAGTAAGAGTTACTATCAAACGCCTCAGCTTAATAAAGTATGTGTATAATGCATAAATGTATATAGGAATATTCCGTGGTTGTCTCATTTTACGATGTATTGTATTATTGGGGTGATGGGTGCAATAACGTAACCAAACAAATGCGACAGAAGATGATAAAATCCGACAACATTCATTTACATTATGTGTCTCGTCAACTCTTGAGAGTTTGTCCTAGATCATTGTTCAAAATGGAACTGAATTATCACCCATGTAGAGGGGTAAAACAAGTTTAAATTTCACGATTTTCGGTCTACTTTCACCAGAACACTTCGAAATATTGCCATCTGTAAATGATACCATGGCGTTATCACAAGGTATATATCGAAGTGGGTAGATTGCAATATAATAGCACAAAATAATCAGAGTTCTTGTGCTTTTGTATTCTGCCATACCGAATTTTCTAAAAAAAATTTCGTCTGCATTTTGGGGTGGGGGTGACACAATCTTCCACCACATAGTACCTATGACAAAGAATGACATCTTTATCCTACAATCATATGCGGTATATATTCCACAAGTTTCTAGATTATATACGGGATCTCCATTCAATACAATATTGAATAATCGCCTATTAAGAAGGGCAAAACAACTGAAATTTTTTGATTTTTTGTCTATTTTCCAAGTAAATTAAAGAATTGTTTACATCTATCAACGAAATCATGGCATTTCAATACTTTGTATTTATAAGTATGTAGACTGCTATATCTTTGCACAAAAATATCCCGAATACCTGTGCTTTTGTATTCAGTTGTGCCGAATTTCCCTAAAACAGTGACTTTTTGCTTAATTTTGGGGTGAGGGTTGAATTAATCTTACATAACACAGCACGTGTTAAATATAATGACATATTCAGCATATTATCGTATGCGGATATATATACCGCTAGGTCAAACCAATATTGATCTATCGCCCATTAAGTATGGCAAACAAATTGAAAAATTGCACTGTTTTGTCTATTACATGTATTACAATAAATCTAAAAAATCTTGCTATATAACAGAGAAATCGTAACACTATCATAGTAAATATCTAGAGGTATATATATTACAATATTTTAGCGCAAAATGTTCGCGTTTCTATACTTTTGTTTATCATTTTGACGCATTTTACAAAAACAGGGATTTTTGCTGAAATTTGGCACTTAATCCTCTAAAAATCATCTTTTGCATCATTTATATATTTCACACCGGGTCCTACCCACTGCGGAATGTCATAACCTTCAAAATGATGTATCACAAGCTTGTGTGTGGTCCCGATGGAATAAACTTTCTGAAATCGGTTCCGTCCGCTCCACTACTATACTATATACAGGTGTATCAGGTGCCATCCCAGTTTTTATGCTGTTTCCATGGTAAAAGTCTATTTGTCTCCAATACATGGATACCGCAAGTGATTTATCTGAACTTTAAACTGCTAAGCTGGCACCTGACTGCTCTCCAAATGAGAGTGTCTCCATGTGAATTAAGACAACATACTATTTCTGAATTGGCACAGTCAAAGGCTTTACCATACATGTAAAATGGTTAGTTTGATTAAGTTAGGATGTTATATGTTCTGTTGGTAAGGAGGGAAGAATGAGGGGTCACATGCACCAGAAACTAAAATATAATAAAACATAAATACATTTAAGTTTTGAGGTCTTTCTATGAACTTAAAATTAATGCAATACATGTATATCAATGTGAACATATAAATGTTGCTATCTGGTCAAGGTTAGCAAACACAATTATCGTTTTTGAATCAATCAAAGTTCCTCAAGTAGTTTTAGTCTGAATCATGTATGTAAATTGTAAATAAATGACAGCAGCCATGCCAATGAGCTATTGAGTCAAGCTAAATTGAAACTGGGGTATATTTTTAAATTTCCCTCAAGAACTTGTCTCTCAGGCCAGGCTCCAATGATTGCATTCTTGTAAAAAGTGTAATTCGGATTCTGTATCTACCTTGCCAAGCTTACACATATATATATATCCTTTTCATCCAAATTTATTGCCTCACTCAATCATCTAAATTATGGGGACTTATTCCTAGTTTAATCATGAGAGTTGTAGCCTTGTGGGGGGGGGGGGGGGGCAATGTTTACATATGGTTCAAATTTCATATAGTTCTTAAACAGCCATGTTTTTTTTATTTGTTCTATCATCTTACATGAGAGAGGGTATCACCCCCTTTTCGGTACGCGGGATTCAGGGTGTTTTGAAGCCGTACGCGGGATTCATACCCCCGAATTAACTGGTATTCGGGTTCGAGCAAAATGTCTTGGACGCAGGTTTTGATGGCGCAAAATAATATTTTGTGCTAGTTATCTGTATGAATGAGTGGGTAGAATAGCTTCTTGGGCATATTCGACCACCATGCCATCATAAAGTATCATTAATCGTATCATAACGGCATCATAACGCCCGTAACGCGACCGGCGTCTCTTCGGTTGTTAACCGGAAAGCGTCCGGAAACTATATTTGATTTGTTTTCCAATTCCAAACTTTTAATTAACCGGCATCGGTGTCGTCACTTCAGACTTTAACAAGACATACCAGGACTTTATTTAACCCTTTATCAACTAAATGAACTCTCCCATCCAGTTATAAAAGTAATGGAATAGCTTATCATTGATTTTGAGGGGTGTTCAGGTAAAATAAACAGACGACAAACATTAAAAGTGAAGATTGAGTCAAATGTATTGAGGGAAATGTTCAGATAATAATTCAACAAACGACCCTTTGGAAGTTTGGTCGTTTGTTGAACTTATTATATGAACATTTCCTATGGGATAACTACTCATAAATGATGTTCCAGTATATAAAGGGTAAAGGAGGAAGTTTTTATATTGTCAATCTATAGAAACATAAAAATAACGGAGTGGGTAAAGAGCGGTATACCACTCTTAAACACTGAGGGCTAAAGAACGGTATACAACTCTTTAGCGATGAGGGCTAAAGAGCGGTACTCATCGCTAAAGAGCGGTATACCGCTCTTTATAGCCGGACACTACAGATCGGACAGTACGGATGATAATCACGCCAGGACCATGTATAGCTAACTAGCGGTATATACCGGTGTACACCACTTGAGTGTATGACAGGTACACTGTTCTTTGGCATTTGTCACTAAATAGCAGTATACCGTTCTTTAGCGCCAACGCTGAAGGGCGGTATACCGTTCTTTAGCACCAACTGCTAAAGAGTGGTATACCGTTATTTAGCGTATCAGGCCCATATAGTTAAAGAGTGGTATACCACTCTTTAGCGTTTGGTACTAAAGAGCGCCAAACGCTAAAGAGCTGGATACCGTTCTTTATCGTGTCAGGCCCATATAGCTAAAGAGTGGTATACCGCTCTTTAGCCATGGCCTAAAAATAATCACACACAGTTAAGGATAACCTGCCATTAATAGATTAATGTGTCATTGTATCTCGTCAAATTATAGTATCACAAATACTCTACTCCAATATCATGTCAGGTATAATGGATCATAATGTGTCTATGACGTAACTTCTGCTTGTATCTGTCTGATATTAAAACAGTCAATTTGTATGTCATTTATCGCATATTATTTCTTAACATGTATTCAGGATTCACCCCCCAAAATTAACAGGTATTCAGGATTCACCCCCCAAAATTAACTGGTATTCAGGATTCACCCCCCAAAATTAACTGGTATTCAGGATTCAAGGGGGAGGGGGGGGGGGGTGATACCCTCATGAGAGGGTTAGAGCTCTGGGGCTCTAATGAACTTGCATTGGAAAACTCTCCCTACATTATATAGAATGATGATTAAGTTTCAATAAGCAACATGAATCCTAGCTGTTACAGGATTGAAACAATTTGACATGCATAAAATTGAGGAAACATAGCACTTCTTCTGGTCCTAGCCCTATCTCCAAATAACTGCTCAAATCTGAGAGCTACCATGACCTATTATCTGACATTTGTCCATTAAAACCCTGTTAGCTGTTAAATTAATTTTTATTACAACATGGGAGCTGTCTATTTCACCGAGTACAGCTACTACCATAATAAATCTGCCACAGCCAGATGTCTGTGATCCTAAATAAAACTTTGCCATATACAACTCTGCCAATGTGTGGTGTGTTGGACATATTTCACTCTTGCAATACAGCGAATAATTCAACTCTTGTGATCATCTTTTTAACATTTATGTTTTCTGATACATGGTGACACATCAGTGCATGTGCAGAAATATTTTTCCAAGATAAATCATGGAGTTGGCCAGAAATATCATGAAGTTTGCAAGAAGAATGAAAACGTAAGTAATATATATATATTGTTTTGAAGCAGCTAAAACACAAACTTTCTGGGGCATTTTGCATATCAGCGAGCTTCGCGTAGACTACTAGACTACATCAATAACACAATACAGTAATGTTAAGAATCTCCCTCGTTTTAGACTTCCAGTTTCACAAGAAAGGAATATTGAACAATAAATCAAACCAAATTGTATAACAGTGAGCCATGGTGGCTAGGGCGGCACTACAACAATTATAAATTTATATACATGTATTTTTCCGAATCAGATTTGTTTATTAGAATACTCGACAAAATGCTGTTGGGTGGAATATCCTTCTATTGATGATTATGATCAAGTTAAAGAAGTTACCTCAGATAAGTCATATCCTTCAAATGTTCTTTAGAGTTGAGCCTATGAGGATTTCAATTGTAATTTGAGGTTTCTCTGGATATAATGCAAACAATTCATTCCATGAACCAGGGCAACTACTTATTATGTTGTTTGTCACTTTATATTCGCCATTTCAGGAATGAAGGCAGCAACATACCAGAGAAGATTCAGAGCCACGATACAAGGCTAGGCTAAAGAAAGAGCAGAATACATCAACCATTTTGACCACAGATACATTCTTAATGTGAGTTCAATTAAAAACATTGGTTTCATGTGACCAGCATCTTGAATAAATGTTTATGACCTTGAATAACCATCTCCCAATAAATTCCATTTAAGACAAGTAACTTGTTTGGAAAAATAGCTTGATTCGATGGAAATATGGAGCATTTTAACTATTCCCTTGCACTCAACTAAATGATGTCAAGCTGAGCCATAGAGTCAACAGCAGTCTTTCTCGCCACAGTCTTCTAGAGATGTGACTATGAAATTTGTGCTTGATTTCATCAAATAAATATGGCCCCCACATGTGACCATAATATATTTCAACTTTTAAACAAGCTGGATGCCATACATGCATGAATCTAAACCATGGAAACACATTTAACGGTGATATTTCCATAAATGGGAATTGAAAACGCGACTTATGTATCCCTCCAGAGAAAATGGGTTCATTAGCTCAACTTGACAAAGTCAAGCTGAACATAGAAATATCACCGCGAAATCAAGTCACAATGCGTCATCCGCCCAGTCATACATTGCACCTACGGGCGATAGTTATGTTCCGATCTCCCATGAAATTTATTGTGTGGGGGTTCTTGTTGGTAATTATAGGACTGAGCAGTCCCATTTTGGGTGTGGACTGCTGTCAATAAATAGACCGGAACGTCCTCTTTTGACATTGACCTCATAAAAACATGGTCGCTGGTAGCCATCTTGTATTTTCTAAAAAATTCCATGTAGTATGGTCTAGAGGCTCTATTTATGTACCGATTTTCATGAAATTTGTGTTGCTGTTGATATGTAGACTGGAACGTCTCCTTTATACCTTGACCTCATGATAAACAACTTCTGGCGGCCATATCAGGCTTCCCCAAAATATGCTTTTGCACGACCTATATGCATAAGTCATTCAGTTATTTATGCACAGATCATTCAAATTTTCACCATGTCAATTTAAATAGAACATTTAGTGACTAAAATCCTCATCACAAAGACAACCTCTGAACAGGTACACAACCAAAACCAATTTTGGGGCATCCACAGCAACTATCTTTGGAACGTATGTTTTCCAATACAACACATAAATCATGCTACATAATACATGACCTGAAACTCATGATAACACTCATCCTAGACTATTCTGTGGTCAGTGACTACAATGTGGTCACATTGTCAAATCTGAAATAAAATTAGCCCAAGATGAGATTCAGTGTCACTGACGCCATCGTTATTATTTCCTTCCAGAAAATGGGATCAAGACTCAAGTCTGTTCCAGATTTGGAGTACCACAGCATTGCAGGGGAGCACCTATTTTCAATGGACTTCAGCAAGCAAAACAAATCGGGCGATTCTGAAAAATTCATTCGTGCTGGTAATGTGACCAGAGAACTCAGAAGATATATATGAACTACGCAAAATTGACAACATTTTTATGTGCCATTCTGTTCATTCCTGCGATTTATCATCCATCGATATTATGAAGATTTTGAAATCTGCAAGCATGTTTGTTCTGAAATAGAAACAAAGCTATGTGACTCTGGATCAACGGGATCTTCGGAAAAAGGTTCTATTGGACAAGCATATGGTTCTAACTTTGAACTGTAAAGAAAGCTTGTGAGGACAAAGTTTTTTTCCTGAATCTGTTGAGAATCACATCTTTAATAAGGTTGAGTTGCCAATGGATAATTACACCATACCATCTCTCCAGAAAGAACATGTAATTAATTTCACAGAAGATGAATGGAATAAAGTTAAATTCTTTGAGTGGCATTTCTCTGAACGATTAAAATCATTATCGTTTGACATTGGATTTGATCAATTACTGAGAGAGAAATGTATCTTCCTCTCAGATTTGGATAACTTTTCTAAACTTTCCGCAAAGGTGCAAGGCAACTGTGATGATGCAATGAAGAAAAACACTTTGCGTCAAAAGTTAGCAGCAGCACAAGAAGGAATTACAATAGGGGATCAGACATTGCATATCCCTTCAATTGTTGAAAATGATGTCACGGAATATATAAATGGTATTTTTAAAAGCTGTGATGTTTCAGTCACTGTTTTGTTTGCCTTGCCATATTACAACGTGCAAACAATCGTCGATGGTCCATCTGTATATAGAGTGTGCCCATAACCAACCGGCAGACATTTTCACTGACATTGGATTGATTGCATCAAACACTTTAAACAGAATGCATGGTTTGTGCTTGCATGAAATCATCTTTCTATCATGTGGAAACATAAGAAATTTCAAGTCATCTAATAACATGGAGCAGCGATTCAAACTGAGGGATATGGTTCTCAGAAAGATGCGACTGTGGGAGTTATCCATTCTGTCCGGACAAAACAAATCAGACAGTCGATTTAATCACTCTTTTTAAATCTAAAGCTATTTAAAGTCAGGTCAGATGTCAAAAGTAAACAATGCCATTCCAACAGCACTGTAGATTATTAATGTATCATGCCATAACACATCAGTAATAAATAGTTAATTTTAAACTGCCAAGAGGGCTTACAGTGGATACTGTGCTTAAATTGAATACTGGAATGCAATGCATAGTTATAGTGTGATGCAATTAATACCGGAAGCAGGTAAACTTAAATTGATATTTAAAGACAGTCATAATATTGTTTAGTAGTTGAGCCACTGACATAGTTAACATATAAATAACATTTGATGTTGGAGGAAAAGATAGCCTGCATGAGCTACATAAACAATACAGTATTATCAAGCTAGGATTGTTCAGATAATTTCTAAATAAAACTAACTAAATAATTAACTTTGACACTTTGACATCTAAGACTAACCTAACCCACAATGGTTCATATAGATGTAGCAAAAGGGGTTAAAACTAGACAGTGCACCGAAAACAGTTCAAAATAGTTCAGTCAAAGAGGTTACAGATAATCAAATATTCTGTAGAACACATATATTTATATTTTAACTGCTTTTAACAATGTGGTAATATTGCAGTAACTGCTGTTCTGCATTTGAATTTTGAATTTTGCATATTTTTTTTCTTATGCATACATAGAGCTGTAAAAGTATGATGTGGTAATTGAATGCAACACAATGTTATTGGCCATATTTCAGTTGTGAATGTATTTCCCAACGTACAAATTAATAATTTTAAAGGTGCCAGATTGATTTTAAAGGTACCAGGCGATTTTGTGTACAGTACCATAATATTTTAACAAAGGTTATGCATTGCTCGTGTAAAATTGACAGACATGCTCCTTGCATTAAATATGAAGACAACATAACCAGTTTTATGTTAAATAATTGTTTTAAAATGCAGGAACCAAAGCTATAATGCAGCAACAAACAAATGTTTTGAAAAATAAATAACATGTTGTCTGTAAATGTTTTACAGTATATAGGCCTTTTAAATGTTGCCTTTGCTATCTTCTTAAAAGGGCACTATGCATGACTTTGTAACTAAATGTTTTAATAATTATGTAGATAGCTGTACTGGTTTCAGCATATTCTGGCTTAATCAATAGCTTATCATGAATTGTGGATATATTGTCTCATTTGGTGTCTGTACCAAAGAAGCAATCAAGTTTATTGTCAACTAAATCAAGTAATGACATTTAGACAACATTAATTAACATATGTACATAAACATTTACAGATTACACATGTGCCTAGCAATATTTTCATCTAGAGTAGCAGGCATCTGGGAGCAAACTACAGCTAATACATTACTTGGAGAGGTTATGGTAAATCATTAGATAATTAAATTAAATTATATGAGCCTCATAAAATTAAATTGTTTTGGCTTTGACAGGAAATGTGGGCAGACATGTGTTTGTAATGGAGCATGTATCATTGAAAGCTAGAACATTAGGGTTACTTCATTCCAGTTTGATACCATTTAATCATTTAATCTGTTGATGTGTTTCTGGCTGTAATTCTGAATGGTGAGATATGGTCTCATCTTCCAGGTCTGCACCAAAAAGAGGTTATGGTAAATCATTAGATAATTAAATTAAATTACATGAGGGACATCATTAAATTAGCTTGGTTTGGCTTTAACAGGGAACCTACCAAGACATGTGTTTCTAATGGCGATTGTATCATTAAACACTAAAACATTGTGGTTACTTTATTCCAGTTTTGTACTATTTAATCTGTTGATGTGTTTGTGGCTGTCATTGGGTCTTAATTTAATTTTGATGTGGCCTGTATATCAATGAACACCAAAAAATGACAACATTATACCAGATGCATGGGTATTTTCATTATATGTTGTGAATTAAATAACAATTACCATGTGATGACATGGTCAACAAAAGGCGAGAACTTTGGAAGAAATCTGAAGTATGTAAATTATAAGGTTTGTTTAAGATGAATGCATATAACTATGGGCATGTTATTGTGGATTGAGAATTTAAACTGGTTTATAAAATGCTGTTCTTTCACATGTCTTAAATATTAATTTCTTTAAAGTTGCATGAGCATCAGCTCATAGATGAAAATATAATTTAATTATCAAGTGATCTACCATGACCAAGATCAGTCCATCACCATTGACAATAAGCTATGGAAAGGCCAGGATGTGCCAAAACGGATACAGCTATGTACATAATTGTGTAATAAATATTAAATCATGCAACCATGAACTAATACCTTTTTATACCCCCTTTTTTTTAAAAAGGGGGGTATACTGTTTTGCACCTGTCCGTCCGTCCGTCCGTCCGTGCGTGCGTCCGTGCGTGCGTGAGTCCGTACGTCCGTCCGATGTCTGTTCGTGTCATAACTTGAACAGTAGTGCTCGGAACTCAATGAAATTAGGTATGGATGTTCACTATTATGAGGACATAAATAGAGGGTTCCATCGTTTTGTTTGGATTTTCCGTTCTAGAGTTATTCATCTTTGTTTATCTGGAAATAGTGGCTTTTTGGTCCGTCTGGTGTCTGTTCATGTCGTAACTTCAACAGTTGTGCTGGGATCTCAACCAAATTTGGTGTGGATGTTCACAACTATGAGGACATTAAATAGAGGGTTCCATCGTTTTGTTCGGATTTTCCATTCTAGAGTTATTCATCTTTGTTTATCTTGAAATGTTGGATTTTTGGTCCATCTGGTGTCTGTTCATTTCATAACCTGAACAGTAGTGCTCGGATCTCAATGAAATTTTGTATGGATGTTCACTACTATGAGGGCATTCAATAGAGGGTTCCATCGTTTTGTTCGGATTTTCCATTCTAGAGTTATACATCTTTGTTCATCTGGAAATGTTGGCTTTTTGGTTCGTCTGGTGTCTGTTCATATTGTAACTTCGACAGTTGTACTGGGATCTCAATGGGATTTGGTATGGATGTTCACTACTATGAGGACATTAAAAAGAGGGTTCCATCGTTTTGTTCCGCTTTTCCATTCTAGAGTTATTCATCTTTGTTCATCTGGAAATGTTGGCTTTTTGGTCCATCTGGTGTCTGTTCATGTCGTAACTTCAACAGTTGTGCTGGGATCTCAATGGAATTTGGTATAGATGTTCACTGCTATGAGGACATTAAATAGAGGGTTCCATTGTGCTGTTCTGCTTTTCCATTCTAGAGTAATTCATCTTTGTTTATCTGGAAATGTTGGCTGTTTGATCCATCCGATGTCTGTTCAACTCATAACTTGAACAGTAATGCTCGGATCTCAATGAAATTTTTTATGGATGTTCACCACTATGAGGACATTTAATGGCACATTCAAATGTTTGTTTTGGTTTTTTGTTCTATAGTTATTCATCTTTGTTTATATGAAAATGCTGATTTCTGGGTCCATATGTCTGAGTATAGCCATCATAAGTTATAGATATGCCCACACTAGGCGGTATGCCATGAGGGGGTATGCACCGGACAACAGTCCATCTCTTGTTGCAATTATTTCTCGGTGAATGCGCAACAGCTAATACGAACGCGTAATGTTTTGGGCGCATTTGGATTCGCGCAGGATTGACTTAATAAATCATCGGGTTTCAATTGTTCCTGTTAACTTTTGCCAAGGGTGCTATGGGAAATTTTGGGCTGGTTTTGTCACGATACACTTTTCGATTTAAATACATTTACAAAAGTGGCTTTTTCGCTAAATGTATATCAATATAAGGATTAACTGTCATGTGGACTGTTTTTATGGAGATGTAAGTTATGACCACTTACCTCACGGTTACATCTCCATAAAAACAGTCCACATGACAGTTAATCCTTATGAAAAGGTCTGGTCAAGTTATAGCTTCGGGAAAGTTGTTGGCCTAATGGTGTGTTTCATTGTGGTTTGTTTCGTAACTAAAATAGTGTGGACAATTTAATAAACACCACAGTGTTTCTCCTCTCATAATCTCCTCTTGAAAATGATCTCGCTCGAGGAGAAACATGGAGGAACCCATGTAAGTGTTTTCAAATTTTGAATATGCAATAATCTGATGATAATTTATACCACCATACTGACTGCTACAATATTTTGGCACTGGTTCAGACAATGAAATTAGTGACATCATTATTTCAAAATGTATTAGAATTTCACCACACCTTACTCCCAACATACCTGGTCGTCACAGTTCATCTTCACTGCAGTATATGGATGGAAAGTTATTGTGGATCAGTATTTATGTGGTACCTTTGTTGCGCTTGTGATAATGGAGTGATTATTTAATTTTCCATATAATAATGGTCTATTAATGACCTAACGACAATTGTGATTATCCGATTAACAGTGTTCGCGCTGCACCGAAAAATCTTTTGACCAAATGAAAATTTTATTGGCCAAATTCCAAAAAACTTTGGCCAAATGTTTTTACCCAAATTAAAATAACTTTGTCCAAATTATGTCCTCATTTTCTGCTGGGCGGTTCACAATTGAGGACTAAAATATTTGTTTTAAAGTTTGTTACTCAGAATAAAAACATAATTAAAACAACTTTAAAAAACACAATATTATTCGAGCATATAGGTATGCATTATGTCACACATTTACAGACAGATCAATTCACGTAAGTCAATATTTGTTTATGCAAAATATGACGCGTTTTCATATCTGACCATATACAAAAAGCACGGTGGAAATCAAAGTCAGAAACAGTTGGGTCATCAATGCAAACAATGAAACCAACATTCTATATAATTATAATCACATAAATCAGCCTAACCAAATGCAATAACACTATGGTCGCCAACTAATAAAGTGATGAGCTGTTCGTTATCATCGGTATTTTCGCCGAGATAAAAACAACTGTTGCTTATTATCAATTGTATTCAAATTAATCATGAGATGTTAACTGTTGAATATCTATTGTATTAATCTTTTATGATGTGAAGCCATGTTGTTACTAGACGGGAGACAGTTTATGACACATTACATAACAGACTCGCTTGTACGGCCAGTTATGGGACAATGCATTTACTAATTAAATCTTACAGACTGCCTAATCAACAAAAAATTATATAACCAGTGTACAGATTAAGCGTTTAGTGTTTTAAATTGAATATTCATTTCGTTTACTGATATCAACTTCAAAGCATATATAAAATAAAACACTGATTAGATATCAAAGAGTTGTGTAATGTCCTCTTTGTATGTACAGCTGTCGCCATTCAATCAACGCTCCTATCAAAAAATAAATTTGGGTTCTCATGGTACGAAACTCGCTTTCATCGCCTAAATCTATTCAGCGCTTTGGAATTAGCTTTCCGTCTCCATTTGGGGTAAAAAAAAAAGTTTGGCGAAATGAAATTTTTATTGGCCAATTTGGCCACCGACAGCGCGAACACTGCCAATTAATTGAAACAATTAACGAGGCATGGAAGATGGAACTTGAAAATATTTATACTGCCGTAACCTGAAGACATGTGAATTTGTTCATTGCTTGACATACATCGTTTACTTTCAGGGACCACCTCCTGACCCCTCATATAACTTTCATCGTTTACTTTCAGGGACCACCTCCTGACCCCTCATATAACCTGAAGACACCTGAAGTTGTTCATTGCTTGACATACATCATTTACTTTCAGGGACCACCTCCTGACCCCTCATATAAATTCATTGCTTGACGTACATCGTTTACTTCTAGGGACCACCTCCTGACCCCTCATATAACTTTCATCGTTTACTTTCAGGGACCACCTCCTGACCCCTCGTATAACTTCGTATCTGACAGGAGGAGAGAAGGCCCACCTTCTCAGGAGAACCAAGAGAGATCTAGGAGGCATCCACAAAATTTCGGAGGCACAAACTTTGAAGCAGTGAAGGACAAAATGAAGCATGACCCAAGGAACAAGGTTTGTACGGCTGCTTCAATATCTTGAAGGTGCTTCAATTTTATTCAGAATTTTTTTTAAACCAAAGTCATTAAATTTTCCTTGAAATACTTGAAAGTGCTTTAATTTGGTAACCAAAGGTTGACTCGCTGAAGAAACCTTATTGTTTTCTACTAAAATCAGCAAGCGGTGTTGTAATATTCAATGAGTACAGGAGGTACACACGATCATGTGTCGCCAACGTGATTAACAGGCTGACAGTTTGTTACCGGCATCTCACAATTTGTATGCACTTTCTTGGAAAGTACTGGCGGGCGCCATTTATTGAAATTTATTTCCACTCCAGTTATTCTTTTCTCATAATATCAATGTGAAAGTGTTTTTCAACAAAGCAAGGCTGTCACACAAAAGTTATTGCGGTTGGTTAGAATGAACAAACAACAATAGAAAGGCCTTGTGCGTATTATGTTGCACAGAAATCAATATTTTTTCGATAGGAGTTTTATCAATCATAATCATATTTTCTTTCCACTTTTCATGACAATACCTGGCAAGTGTGTATGTCGGTGTCTCTGAGCGCTGCATTTTCAAATGTTTGGATCAGTGTTTGAAAAATCATATAAAATGATTGTAAATTCATAGTAGGAACGCTGAAAGATTAATCTAGTCAGCTCAGATGAAGGTATCACCTGTTCTGGTTTCATTTCCACACCTATTATTATAGTGAATAGAGGCATCATCCTTTGTGCACCACAATCAGAAAATTGTAAAAAATCATTTCAACTGCAGTATACAATTAATGATATTACTTTGTTGCCTTGTGGCATATATTGCTTTCCACCTACAGCTTCACTGTGGTCTAGATACTTAACCCTTTCAGTGCCAAGTCCGATTTTTGTATCAACCCATATTTCCTTGATCATTTTTCAAATTTATTGATTATAATAATGAGCTCTTTCCATCAATGTATCACATTATTATAAACAATAAATTTGAAGGAAATATGGGTTGATACAAAAATCGGACTTGGCACTGAAAGGGTTAAAATTTGTGTGGTGAGACTATGAAATTTGACATCCTCCAAGTCACCCATTTAGGTGACTTTGGTCCATTTATTTTCGGCCATCAGGTTCTATATGATCGTTTCAAATTTGATTTTACTAGGATGGGAAATTCAAACCTCAGTCGAGAAATAAAATGGAAATGGCTGTATCCATGACGGGTAAAGAGAGAAGACAGTATTCAGAGTGGAGGTCGGAAAGGGACCGAGTAGACCAGGAGAGAATTGATCGACAAAAGTCTAATTCTGGGGAGTGGCGATGTGCGTGGGATGCCGACAAATTTGAAAGGTATAAATATCTATAAATTTGATATTACATTTATAACATTATTCCTAAAATTTATTCTCAAATAAGTGTTCTGTCAAATTGGATTTTTTTGACGATTTCTCTTAGAAGTTGCCAGATGGGATCGAACTGAAATTTATGATGTATTTAGAGTTCCATACCTCCAGTTAAAACAACAACAACATAAACAATCTAATTTAACACCGTTTTCTGCTTTGCATTCTACCTCACTCATTTGAGGCCTTTTCCTTGAAACTTGCGCATCATGCCTCATAACAGATACAATGTCTAAGAAATCCTTTGCTTCATCGAAATGTGTGGTGTGTGATTGATCTGGATTCACATCACAATTTAATTGGAAATATATATGGTCTTAAGTCTCCATGATCAACAGAAATAAGTTTTGGTATGGCAGTGAAGTTCAGGTCTTGTGTTTTCACCAAGAAGCAGGGGGGTTTTTAGAAAGTGGTTGAGCTTGGCGGATCTGTGGCCGTTTTGTGGACCAATATGAAGTCAAGGGCATGAGGCCATGGTAGCGGAAACCCTGATAAACTGGAATCTAAATAAAAATTAAAATAGTTTTCGTAATAATCAGTCTTGAACCCTGAATACATCTAATGGGTTTATTTAGTTATATTGACTCCTATGATTCGACAATAACTATTTTTCTCCCACCAGGTTGTTATTCATAATAAAACAGGTTTGCCTCAATGACTATGGTACATTTAATGAATAAATAAAGTAACATGTAGCCAAAAACATGTTTATTGAATGCAAAGGGAAACAGTTCAGCTAGATGATCTCGGTGTGTCGCATAGACCTGAATAAGACAATAAGCACAGCTGTTAACAAAATGTTCTGAGAGTATATCCATTCCCAAAAAACTGAAGCAGAAATATTGGGTGGGAGGGTGGGTGCAAAAGAAACTTGGATGAGCAAAGAGAAAGTAATCTTGTAAGGATAACTTGATCTGGCGATAGACAAATTTGTCCCTCTTTTTCAATATTGACATGTGAAATTCCACATTTTAGCATCACAATGTTTTAGCGCATATCGAAGGCATTATCTCAATTAGTTCACAATTTCCAATTATAAACCATGTGGAATTGAAGCCCATGAAACGATTAGTATTCACAAATTCCTATCGCTCCACCCACTTGTAATTGACCTGGCTGGCATATGCATGTGAATTCTCTATGTAGAATAACAGTGTGAGATAGATAAGTCGCTGTCAGCAGCTGTTATTATTGTCCCTCCAGAAGGTGGATTATCATTAACACAATAAACATATCACTGACAATATTGCAGATACTACTCAATTGGCAATTCAATCTATTAGATGATGGCATTAGAAACCAACAGGTATGGCAAACACTACTTAGAAATCACAACTATAAAATTGATAAAAAGTAAGAAAAAAGCCCCTCAAGATGGTTCCTAACCAACGCTTATATAATATAACATCATGACCTTGCTCAAATGCGGTGGTACAAGCCAAGATAAAGTGCTCAGGGGCTTGGTGTTAATTGAATTGGGCTTGATTAATATAAAGTTGGGCAAAATAATTTATAATTAGTTTTTTTCCTGCAAAAATCAAAAATAAATTATGTTTTTTATCTTAACCTTTTAGTTTCGATGAACCATCAAATTCTGCCAAAACCGAGCCAGCCAAAAGACCTGGTAAGTTTATCAAGATAGTTCTTTATTATACCCCCTTTTAAAAAAAAAACTGTTTTGCATCTGTCCGTTCGTGCGTTGAGCCGTCCGTCGTACTGTACGTCCGTCCGAACTTGAAACTTGCGCATCATGCCTCATAACAGATACAATGTCTAAGAAATCGTTTGCTTCATCGAAATGTGTGGTGTGTGATTGATCTGGATTCACATCACAATTTAATTGGAAATATATATGGTCTTAAGTCTCCATGATCAACAGAAATAAGTTTTGGTATGGCAGTGAAGTTCAGGTCTTGTGTTTTCACCAAGAAGCAGGGGGGTTTTTAGAAAGTGGTTGAGCTTGGCGGATCTGTGGCCGTTTTGTGGACCAATATGAAGTCAAGGGCATGAGGCCATGGTAGCGGAAACCCTGATAAACTGGAATCTAAATAAAAATTAAAATAGTTTTCGTAATAATCAGTCTTGAACCCTGAATACATCTAATGGGTTTATTTAGTTATATTGACTCCTATGATCTGACAATAACTATTTTTCTCCCACCAGGTTGTTATTCATAATAAAACAGGTTTGCCTCAATGACTATGGTACATTTAATGAATAAATAAAGTAACATGTAGCCAAAAACATGTTTATTGAATGCAAAGGGAAACAGTTCAGCTAGATGATCTCGGTGTGTCGCATAGACCTGAATAAGACAATAAGCACAGCTGTTAACAAAATGTTCTGAGAGTATATCCATTCCCAAAAAACTGAAGCAGAAATATTGGGTGGGAGGGTGGGTGCAAAAGAAACTTGGATGAGCAAAGAGAAAGTAATCTTGTAAGGATAACTTGATCTGGCGATAGACAAATTTGTCCCTCTTTTTCAATATTGACATGTGAAATTCCACATTTTAGCATCACAATGTTTTAGCGCATATCGAAGGCATTATCTCAATTAGTTCACAATTTCCAATTATAAACCATGTGGAATTGAAGCCCATGAAACGATTAGTATTCACAAATTCCTATCGCTCCACCCACTTGTAATTGACCTGGCTGGCATATGCATGTGAATTCTCTATGTAGAATAACAGTGTGAGATAGATAAGTCGCTGTCAGCAGCTGTTATTATTGTCCCTCCAGAAGGTGGATTATCATTAACACAATAAACATATCACTGACAATATTGCAGATACTACTCAATTGGCAATTCAATCTATTAGATGATGGCATTAGAAACCAACAGGTATGGCAAACACTACCTAGAAATCACAACTATAAAATTGATAAAAAGTAAGAAAAAAGCCCCTCAAGATGGTTCCTAACCAACGCTTATATAATATAACATCATGACCTTGCTCAAATGCGGTGGTACAAGCCAAGATAAAGTGCTCAGTGGCTTGGTGTTAATTGAATTGGGCTTGATTAATATAAAGTTGGGCAAAATAATTTATAATTAGTTTTTTTCCTGCAAAAATCAAAAATAAATTATGTTTTTTATCTTAACCTTTTAGTTTCGATGAACCATCAAATTCTGCCAAAACCGAGCCAGCCAAAAGACCTGGTAAGTTTATCAAGATAGTTCTTTATTATACCCCCTTTTAAAAAAAAAACTGTTTTGCATCTGTCCGTCCGTGTGTCGAGCCGTCCGTCGTACCGTACGTCCGTCCGATGTCTGTTCATGTCATAACTTGAACAGTAATGCTCGGATCGCAATGAAATTAGGTATGGATGTTCACTATTATGAGGACATTAAATAGAGGGTTCCATCGTTTTGTTTGGATTTTCCATTCTAGAGTTATTCATCTTTGTTTATCTGGAAATAGTGGCTTTTTGGTCCGTCTGGTGTCTGTTCATGTCGTAACTTCAACAGTTGT
Source organism: Siphonodentalium dalli (assembly GCA_032622095.1). Lineage (NCBI taxonomy): Eukaryota > Metazoa > Mollusca > Scaphopoda > Gadilida > Siphonodentaliidae > Siphonodentalium > Siphonodentalium dalli. The sequence continues at coordinate 66,501,379 of CP136063.1, read as the reverse complement.
GCTGGGATCTCAACCAAATTTGGTGTGGATGTTCACAACTATGAGGACATTAAAAAGAGTGTTCCATCGTTTTGTTCGGATTTTCCATTCTAGAGTTATTCATCTTTGTTTATCTTGATATGTTGGATATTTGGTCCGTCTGGTGTCTGTTCATGTCATAACTTGAACAGTAGTGCTCGGATCTCAATGAAATATAGTATGGATGTTCACTACTATGAGGGCATTCAATAGAGGGTTCCATCGTTTTGTACGGATTTTCCATTCTAGAGTTATTCATCTTTGTTTATCTCGAAATGTTGGCTATTTGGTCTGTCTGGTGTCTGTTCATGTCGTAATTTCCAACAGTTGTGCTGGGATCTCAATGAAATTTGGTATGGATGTTCACTACTATGAGGACATTCAATAGAGGGTTCCATCGTTTTGTTCGGATTTTCCATTCTAGAGTTATACATCTTTGTTCATCTGGAAATGTTGGCTTTTTGGTTCGTCTGGTGTCTGTTCATGTCGTAACTTCAACAGTTGTACTGGGATCTCAATGGGATTTGTTATGGATGTTCACTACTATGAGGACATTAAAAAAAAGAGTGTTCCATAGTTTTGTTCCGCTTTTCCATTCTAGAGTTATTCATCTTTGTTCATCTGGAAATGTTGGCTTTTTGGTCCGTCTGGTGTCTGTTCATGTCGTAACTTCAACAGTTGTACTGGGATCTCAATGGGATATGTTATGAATGTTCACTACTATGAGGACATTAAAAAAAAGAGTGTTCCATCGTTTTGTTCCGCTTTTCCATTCTAGAGTTATTCATCTTTGTTCATCTGGAAATGTTGGCTTTTTGGTCCGTCTGATGTCTGTTCATGTCGTAACTTCAACAGTTGTGCTGGGATCTCAGTGGAATTTGGTATGGATGTTCACTGCTATGAGGACATTCAATAGGGGGTTCCATTGTTCTGTTCCGCTTTTCCATTCTAGAGTTATTCATCTTTGTTTATCTGGAAATGTTGGCTGTTTGGTCCATCCGATGTCTGTTCAGCTCATAACTTGAACAGTAATGCTCGGATCTCAATGAAATTTTGTATGGATGTTCACCACTATGAGGACATTTAATCGCACTTTCAAATGTTTGTTTTTGTTTTTTGTTCTATAGTTAATTCATCTTTGTTTATATGAAAATGCTGTTTTCTGGGTCCATATGTCTGAGTATAGCCATCATAAGTTATAGATGTGCCCACACTAGGCGGTATGCCACGAGGGGGTATGCACCGGACGACAGTCCATCTCTTGTTTTATTTAATTTTTAAACTGGATCTATTTCGACCTAATTTGAGCTGCATTAACTGGATAAACTGATATATTGAGATTGTATTTCATGGTTAACCTAAATATGTCTTTTGAGCATAAGAATGTAAATTGAAAAATTAAGTTTATACAAGATCATATTTCCCCTATATGTAGGCATATCTTCTATCAGGGCCACCAGTCTGTGCCTCATACTACCCTCTCATATAACATGTTCATGGACAATCTTAAGTATAATACTATCCTGGTTATGTTTTTGACAACTATTTTATGTTCTGCTAATTATTTATGAGAATGGAATAAATATTACTTGCATTACATATTCCCTTCATATTGTCATCATTTCTTCGAGGATTATGAGTATCACATAAGCAGTGTTGCGCACACCAATCCGGGTATATTCTCAAATATAAGATGAAAAGTAAGCTAGAAATTTTTGATAAATACAGGTCACTCCAATTACCAGTAACAGTGTATTAAAAACATCAGATGAGGTCTAATTATGTGCAACAATTTCTACCCTATTCTCAGGTGAGAAAAATTACTACCCTAATCTCAGGAGAAACATTTCTACCCTATTCTCAGGAGGAATATTTCTACCCTATTCTCAGGAGGAATATTTCTCAGGAGGAATATTTCTACCCTATTCTCAGGAGGAATATTTCTCAGGAGGAATATTTCTCAGGAGGAATATTTCTACCCTATTCTCAGGAGAAATATTTCTACCCTATTCTCAGGAGAAATCTTAATTTTTCACAGTAGAACTCATGTGAAAACATGAGAAATCATGTTAGTTTTAAAGCTCCACCCACCTCATTTGCATCTTAAAAAACTACTGAGAAACTCATGTAAGAAACTAACACGAGTTTCACAGGAGAAACTCATGAGAAATTAGGGTAGGGAAATTTGGTAAGGGGTAGTTTGGAAGACATGGTTTTTGAATGACAAGTTCCCCTTCTGCCCATTATTATACCCACTGTGTGTTTACATAACCAGAAAGCCAGTTCTTTGTGTTATGGCCACCTGTTGTCACTGAATACGAAAAATATGCTTTTACAGTACTGTTGTTGACAGGTGCGCTGTGCACGTGCATGGCTATTTGAAGCGATTCATGTTTACCGTGTTCTCATCTATACGCCGTTAGCGATTGGGTTCTTTTATATTTGATGTCTGTTAACGATTGGTTTCCCCGGGAAGTATAATTGAATAAACAAATGAGATTTTAAGATTCACTTTATTTTATTTTATTGAATATTCTCACTTGCCTACGAAGTATAATTTTCCGTTTTTAATATAAATATTATATTTCTCGTTCGTCAATCTGTTTTGCTGTCTTCAAGCTGATAGCAAATACTTATATACTTACCACTGCTGAAATTGAACAAAATTTGGGGTGGGCCCAAACTCGAATATACCCCTGTGCATGGAATTTGGTCAAAAGATATGGGTGGTCTTAAACACGGGCATGGGCCTTGAGCCTGGTCAGTACGGTAATATCGCTTCCGATTTCCCTATAGCTTTATGGTAGATAAGCCCCCTGATTCAATGTGTTCATAAACCAATGAACGTAACATGGCATCACTTTCAATGTCGTTCATAGGTTTATGAACACATTGATCCCGGAAATCACCGGGGATTGTCCGACATGAACGACTGCTTGAGTATTCTGCACATCTGGATTTGGTAAGAAATTTGTTTTGGTCTATAATCAGTGTTGTTACCCTGCACCTAAAACTCATCTCCTCTGATTACACAACCCACATCTTGACAATTGTTGCCATGAGAGGTACAACATGCGGAGATCTCTCACCTCACAGCTATGTTATAATATAGAGACGACACTCTGTTTATAACCCCACAACTTTCGAAACATCACGAACAATGGTGTTTGCTCATTTGCATAATTATCGTTTTTAATTTGCAATTGAAATGCGTTTTGGCTCTTCTTGCATGAGCACAGTGGACCACATAGTTGCACAATAGCATTATACTGACTGCAGCTAATCAGGGATTTTTCTGCCTATTTTGGGAATGGGTCCGGGTCCGTTCGAATTGGGAAAAATGTGTCTTTACAGACCAAAATTGGGAATTTTCCATGTTTTAGAAAAATTCATTAATCACTGTTACACACAAGTAAATAGTACTAATACCGTAATTTTCGGTGTATAACGCTACTTAAACACAGGTAACTCAAAGATGGAGTAAAATCCCAGCCCATTGGGGTCCATTTCTCAGCCTCAGGTAAGTTGAAAATTCACAGATAACAACGGAAGGATTCAAGCCATCCACCAAACTTCGACGGAAAAACAGTAATAATAGTGCGGGGGGGGGGGGGGAGGGGGGGGGGGGGGGGGTTCCAGCAAATGTTTATAAAATTAACAGTGAAGACAGCTGGTGAGGACGTGAAATTTTTATATTTTATGCATAACTCGGCAAGCTTTTTCTTCTCCGCAAGATTATATTTTTGTTTAAATGGAGCCCCACGCTGCCACAGTAAAAAATGTGTATTCCGGTAACCACATGGTGCGTCCCCCCTAATAATGAGATAATCCTGCTGAAAATGTGCGCAAACGTCATGGATACACGGCTTAATCGTAAACCGATGAGTCCACTTTTAACGGAATGCGGGGGGATGTGTATTCTGGAAGAACATGGTGCGTCCCCCTGATAATGAGATAATCCTAGCAACCACGTGCGCGAAAGTAATATATACTGGCTTACAAGTCGAATGCGGCCACTTTCAAATGAATGCGGGGAGGTAAACACCTGGCTCGCCCTGCTATGTTTATTTGTGGGAATTCCTCTCAAGCGAGTGACGTATTTACTATAATAACTCATTCGGCAAACCTCATCAGATTCCGTCACGGCCCGCAGAGGTCACAGGTCGAGGAGTTCAGAATGTATAATAACTGTCAAACTTTGATAATTATTCAATAAACCCGATGATATTATATACCTGTCTGCAATTGGGAATTTGGTGGTTGAAAATTGGGAATAAAGGTGCCTTTTTCCCATTGGGAATGGGGCCGTATCTCCTTCAAATATATCTTGGACACTGAAACTAATGGTTATATATTCTTGCTTGCAAGAAATCTAGAAGTCGTAAAAAAAAAAAATTCGGTACGCAATACCTCGAGTACGCGCACTTGTCAAATGACAAAATCCTATCCAAATGTATTAGAAGTAATAATTTACAATATTTTACATTACAATATTTTACAATGATTTTCCTCACGGATGCTAGATAAAATAGCCACAGTGTGGCTTGCCTCTTCTCTCTACATTGAACATACGTCTCAATGCTTTACGATGAAAACTTGACTGGTAGGGGTGCCACGATTGATCGTATAATCGATGAAACGTTGATACAGCCGATATTCAATTACCACTTTCGGCGACGATTACTCTTGAGTTCTTTATTTCGGATGTCGAAAAGTACCGGCCATATTTGGATACCCTGTTTTATACAGTTTATTGATCGTACAAAGATATTTGTAACGCATTGTGCTCATTACTAATTACCGGCTTTCCTTCCCACGAGACAGTAACGATTGCTCTCGCACCCGTATGCACTCGCAATTTTCTATTCACGGGTGTTCATCATTTGCACTTGTCCACCTGGTCACAATCAATATTAAAATATGTGAAGATATATTTAGCACATTTCCCATCTCCGTTAATTTATGGGCATGTGAAAGTGTCAGTGGACTTGGGTATATCACACAATGACCTTTGATTTGAGATAACCCCAACTTACAATTATATTACCGGTGCAATTACACCCTTCTAATCAACGTAACTGTAATTTTTGTCATGGGAAGGTCTGTCTCGGTGGTTTCTGATACAATTTATGCACATGTGTATATTTTGCACTACTTCCTCTGTCCTGCTATTAGATACGCTTCATCAATTCTAATCTCGTATTGACTATCGATTATCAAGTTCAATGATCGTGGCACCTCCGCTGACGTGGCACCTTCTCTTGCATCCTCCATTAACTTGGAGACTCCGCTGGAGTTGGTTGGTGGACATGCCTCCTCCCTCAGGGTCGCGGCGTCCATAGCCCCCGCAGAGAAGGGCAGCGATGGTGGTCCAAGTGCAGCTGCCGTTGGTCCTGCCTCCGGTTCCGCCGGGTTCGCACCATCCGGCCACTTGCTACAGCTACCACATCAGTGGTCCGTTCAGCTCGAAAGCCCGGTGCCCTCGGCACATTGCCTGCCTACGCAGTTCAATGTGTCAACTGCCACTGCTTCCACTCCAGGGGATTTGACCGCACGGGTTCTGACCTGTCCTCCATTCGTCAACGTCTTTTCCGGCATCCGTCCCTACCGGGTTTGGGGTGGGTATGTATCCCTATTATTCACCTGTGTTCTTTCCTCCACCAGTGTGGCCTTGCTTTGTACAGTTTCTGGCCTCTTTTGGGCTCCTAGGCCAGAACTTAGACTTAGTTTCCTTTCCGAGGCTCCGGAATTTCTTGCCTCATCACACCAGGTGACCTGGTCGGGATACTTGCCCCTTTCCCCCCATCTCCGGGACGGACGGTGCTGTTCAGAGATGAGGACGTGCTGTCGCAACATCCCCTCGATTTGGCAGCGTTTGATGCGCGTCCGAGTTCGCCATGCCCATCCGAGAGTGCCTTCCATGAGGGTCATTTCGGATGGGTCAGTCCTTCGGTCTTAGGATAACAATTGCACACAATTTTGCATGCATTACCAGCACGATACTAACGGCACAGGAAAAGGAAGAACAAACATGGCCATTCTCTTGCTTCCTCCATTCACATGGCGCCTCCGCTGGAGTCGGTTGCGGGACATGCCTCCTCCTTATTGGTCGCGGCCTCCTGAGCCATCTGCAGAGAAGTACGCCTGTCTTCCACAACCGAAGGACTGGATGGGGCCCACATATCACGAACAAAAAAAACCAACGTGTGACGATTTTCCTCTGCCAACTCGATACAGCCTGCGCATCAGGCTCAGGGTCTGTTAGTGGTCATGCCTCCTCTATTTGTAGTCGCGGCTTCCACAACCTTCGCAGAGACTGTCAACAATGGATGTTCCTCTGCCAACTCGGTACAGTCTGCGCTGCAGACTCGGAGTCTGTTGGTGGTCATGCCTCCTCTATTTGTAGTCGCGGCTTCCTCAACCTTCGCAGAGACAGGACACAATGAATCTTCCTCTGTTCACTCGGTACAGCCTGCGCTGCAGGCTCGGAATCTGTTGGTGGTCATGCCTCCTCTATTTGTAGTCGCAGCTTCCACAACCTTCAGAGTCGGGCAACAATGGATTTTCCTCTGTCAACTCGGTACAGCTTCCACCACCTTCACCGCGATGGATGTTCTGCAGCAGCTACCGCTGGTCCTGCCTCAGTCCATCCGGGTTCATCCGACCCGGCACATACCGGTTTTGCTGAACCCTTTCTTGCCTTGGCTACCTCATTGTTCCTTGTCGCTGACAAGTTGAAATCATTCGACAGAGTGTTTAGTGCAATATTACCTCCGTTCTTTGTACCTTGCGGTTTCCTCTGTCAGTCTGCTGGCTGCCATCTCCCATTGCTCTGGCTATGTGCCACAATCAGGAACTGCTCCTGAATAAGTTTATTTCGCCTCCATTATCCAGCCCTCATTATTGGCTACGGCAATCGGCAATGCCTAATTGATTTGCTGAAGCAAACTGGGCCACGGTAAAGGGTTGCCGTAGCAGATTGCCGAAGCCAAACAATCTTAATTAAAAGGGCTGATTCTCACCTCCCTTCTTATCCCGTCGGGGTATTCCGGGTGTTGTTGAGACCTGTCTTTATAGTTTCGGGCCTTCAAATCTGTTCGATTTTTATCAACAATTAGGCCGCTTTTATGAGACAAACCTAGACGTATTATGGACTTGATCGTGGGTGTGAACCTGATAAGTTAGTATGCGGGTGCTATATCTCACAGGGGACTTTAGCGCTCTACTCACCTTGCCGAACATATCATGAATATCGACCGTTCAGCTCCATAGACACTATCGTCTGAACTATGCTCATTTTCAATTTTACTTCTAGATTTGGCATGTATCTTTCAGTGACCACCTAACACCATAGGATTTCATCATATAGCGTATCGGCATTTCATTGGTGTCTAGGTGTCATGTACGTAGTCCATTTTGTTATCATCTTTGTCACAGTGCTCACTGACTTTGAACCAAGAATATTTTCCAATTCTATGTTATCACTCGGGCCGAGTGTTTAACATCACTTGGCAGGCGTGATTCTAATTCTAATCTGATTTAGCGATTACCGATTCTCACCTTTGCGACATTTCACAATTATTGCCGCATGCCCATCGGTGCTTGAGCATACCAGTTGGCGGGTTATCAGTTTTTGTAACTTTCTGCTAACCTACGGTATGGGTTCCCTATACCATCACCTGACGAACGATATTAAACTAAGTTCCCCATTTATTTTAAAACCATGCAGGCCGGTTCATTGCATCACAGATTGGCTGTATGATCAGACAGTGTTCCATTCGCGGTATTAGTTCCTCTCCTTGGTACACTTCAATTTCCAGTTCCTTGGCTTGGTGTACCAGAGGCAGGCATTCTTTCCATCTTGGTCCCCTCCCTTATGTGTATGTTTTTCTTTTCTTTCCAGGGTCATGATTTCCAGTGCTCAACTCAGTCGTGTTTTCCTGGTGTATCCCTGGTCCCCCCCATTGGTCTGGGCCCAACTTTTTCTCATATCTCCCCTGGGTCTCTCGGTCGGGCTCAAAATACTGTCAAGTCGGTCATACCGCACTGAGCATTGCCTCATTTTGTGAGATCCATTCTGAGTATTGATTCAGCTTTTCGGGGGGGGGGGGGGGGGGGGGGGGGGGGGGGGGGGGGGGGGGGGGGGGGTGTGTCATAACCGTGTTTTTCCCCTCGGTGCACCTTTTGCATGTATTGTGGGCCAGTCAGCATCCTCTGGATGTCGTGCTTGTGCTGCTTCATCCTCTAAGGAGGGGGGGGGGTGGGGTAGGTTCCTTTATCCTATTAGGTACATGAATGAATGAGAGTTATCTCCCTTGCCTATGACCAATGGTTATCCTGGACAACTTCACCCTGTGATCATTACTAGTAGGACACATGAAGTACGTGGTGTTTCCTTTAAGGAGGCTCAGTTGTTTTTGAGTTTATCTGAACTATTACATATGGGACACAATGATCTATTTTTTGGCACATGTCTACCAAGCAATCTTTTTGGTACAGAATGCAGTCTTTTCTGCTTCAGCAGGTGGGTTTCATGGACATAGTTGGATTATCTGCCTCGTGGCCTCCTCCTCTTCAAGAATTCTAATTATAACCATTAGTTTCAGTGTCCAAGATATATTTGAAGGAGATATAATATTTTTTTACCCAAAATATGTATCTCCTATAATAAATATCTTGGACACTGAACATATAGGGCCCTCCCAGTTGGGATCAACATTCCCGCCCCGCGCACTCGGTCAAACGCATCAAACACACAGGAGGAAGAAATTTAAATGAATGAGGTCTTGTCTTTCCATCGCTGTTATAGTGAAAGGACTCCCATGATTGGTCCAAAGAATATATCGCCATTAATTGGCATTTGAAAAGTGCGCGTACTCGAGGTATTTTTTTTTTAAGACTTCTAGATTTCTTGCAAGCAAGAATATATAACCATTAGTTTCAGTGTCCAAGATATTTATTATAGGAGATACATATTTTGGGTAAAAAAATATTATTTACCGGACCCTGAGGACACCTAAAAAAATCCCTGCTAATACTGAAATACGCAGACAATGCACAACCGAGCGACCATACAAATGATACAATACGTGTTACTAAGCGTTTTAATATGTTAAAATAACCAAGCTACTCAGTAGAGTTTGATCATTTTCCTTGCCGCTACAAATATTCCCCGACCTCACACCCTCAGGGTTCATGCAGTTTGCTGAATTTTTCTCGCGGTCAAAATCCCATAACACATTGAAACCCCTGTTCATTTCTTATCAAACCTCTTGATAAGATGCCACAATTCACATAAAATAACTTGGTTTTACATTGAATGTTGCATTGACAAGCGTTATCCTGAATGTTATAATAATATCACTCCAACTGCACTGTGCTGACTCAAAATAGGCATGGACCCAGCAATAATGAATGATTACTGATCTAGAGTCTGTTCCAAAGATTGCTATATGTGAATAATACTATTATATGGGATAGCGATTGCATGCATGGCCAAAGATTTACTGAACTAACAAGACATATCAATATGTACATATTACATAAATAAGTTTGTGTAAACATATTATATTCCAATCCTAATAACATATATGAACATTTAACACAAGTTTTGACAGTTAATCAATAGAATAAAAAATAGATGGATTAATTGGAAAGGGGATTAAACAACAAGCCCCAGGGCTTTTGTTAAGTTTGCTCCCCTTTTGATTCGTGCCCCTCTCCATTAAGCAGAGAAGGAGGGTCAGATGGGAGGGAATGGAAATATTAAAATACTAGTAAATGATGATGTCATGAGAGGCAATAAATAAGTTAATAATTAGGATCATTACGTCTTATTTTTCAGAAAAAGAAAAAGGGGAAGAAACAGAATCGACCAAAAAAAGAGAAGGATGGAGTCCATGGATAGGCAAGGTATTTCAAATACAGACGAGCCAAGATGAAATCCCCCTGCACCACATTACAGACGAGCCAAGATGAAATCCCCCTGCACCACATTACAGACGAGCCAAGATGAAATCCCCCTGCACCACATTAGCACACATTGGAACAGACGAGCCAAGATGAAATCCCCCTGCACCACATTAGCACACATTGGAACAGACGAGCCAAGATGAAATCCCCCTGCACCACATTAGCACACATTGGAACAGACGAGCCAAGATGAAATCCCCCTGCACCACATTAGCACACATTGGAACAGACGAGCCAAGATGAAATCCCCCTGCACCACATAGCACACATTGGAGAGTTTTGACGAGACTCTCAACGTTTGCTCCACATAAGCAGTGGAAGTTTAATACCAGACCAAAATTGCATGCAAAGCAAATGCTATTCGATCAAAAAAGCTCATCCTGTGTGGAAAGTTTGTATAGTGGGAATTCGGTGATGGTAAGGCATTCATTCATCTGTCACCAACTCTAGCAGCCGTGCTGCAAGAGCAGAACTGATTGCAAGACATTAAACTTAAAATTTCTTCAGTCTGTTGGCATCCAGGGATCTCAGTTTCCTCTTGAAAACTTGTGTTGTTTCTTTATTGAAATCATGCACTAATTTTCCCTCAGCTCAACAACTATATTCAGGTCAGACAATTGAGTTTTGGAAGGCTGGCTGTCGCCTGTTTGACAACAAGTTTAGTGATGTTCCGAGAATGAAAAAGCCGATCGGACCGATTTCCGTTAACTGGAGGCACAATCGGCCGATTTACGATTCTGATGTTTATATAAACTGTACGTTTGCTCCCATAATGGACCTATACATGTATACACTCATTGCACTCCTATCCTGGTATAGTTTCAAAGCCAAATACATCAAAGAAATGTATAACACTGTCGCGAAAGTATTTCCACCGACGTCAGTTGTGCTCTGCCTTTGACGTATACTGGTAGTTGTTTTGACAAAGAGATCAAAAGTGCCGACTCAGAGTAACGTTATGACAGCGTGTGGAACTCTTGCAAAAGTCGTAAAAGTCTCGATTGAATGCTTGTAAGTTGCAACAATGTATGGAATGGCGATGATTATTAACTAAATTTAGATTGATGGATAATAATTGCTGTCATATTTGTCTGAGATAAGTGGGAAGCTTTTATAGTTCCGCCTACTCAATTTTGTTTTCGTGAGACTGCCTCCAAGTTCTATGGGAGGCCAAATTCACATTTATTAATAATTGTGCTTCAGCGCAATTCAATTAATCAATTGCGCTTCAGCAAAATCAATTGAGCTTCAGTGCAATTGAATTGCACTTCAGTGCAATTCAATTGTGCTTCAGTACAATTCAATTGCGCAATTGAAGATTAATTGCAATTAATTTTATATATATGGCTAAACCCCCCAGTTAATTAATGAATAAATCCAATAGAAAATTAATTGCGCTTCTGCGCAATTATTTTCCCATATATGAGAACCCCCAGTTAATTAATGGAATAACCTATCTATTCAGGGGTGTAAGCTTGTAACAATAAGTGTGCTTCAGTGCGATTGTTACGAATCAAGCTGGATTGTGCTTCAGCGCAATTGATATGAATCAAGCTGGATTGGGCTTCAGCGCAATTATTAAATTATAAATGTGAATTTGGCCTCCCATTAAGTTCAACGTGGAGCTAAGCGTATTTCATAGCTAATTATGCCTCTCCTCACATTGGTCGTTATTGAAGACAGTTCTGATCGCGACTGTACAAATTCATTCGATGTGTGCTTCAAATTTTTGACATAGCATGTGACGTCACTTCATATTACACGGGCATTCTGGACTCATCGACCTATGACATCTGGGGCCAAGCTCTGGTGCAATTAGCAGTCATTTTTCGCGGATGATTATTTCCAGATCTGGAAGAAATGTGTCACTACTATATAGATGACGTCCGCATAAAAGTCAATTTAGGTCAAGCGGTAATTTCATATAGATATTTTTGGGCTATTCAATATCAGTGTTGTAAAACAACACTTTTATTTTTGCTTAATTAGATGTTAAATGGAAATGTGTTAGTTCCTTCGAACCAACGGAATACAACTAAATTTAAATTGTCGCACCGATATATATATATATAAACAATCATGGTGTTGTATGGAAATGTGTTAGTTCCTTCGAACCAACGGAATACAACTAAATTTAAATTGTCGCACTTATATATATATATATCGTAATAGAGTTCGAACCAATCATGGTGTTGTATTGACGCAGAGTCTGAAATGGTGACGCAATCTGACGAGGTTTGCCGAATGATTACACGGGATGTCGGGCATGTGTATTGCCACAAATATTATATATAGTCATATCAGACTGTTTGGATGATGCCAATGGCTTCTGTTTAGACTGTTACAACTGCGTTTTAATTCAATACTACGGTTGTATTGCGTACATTTATTAAAGCGTTAAAAGCGTGCAATTTCCGCTCAGATACTAGAACGTGTTTATTTGTTTTGACAATCGGTAATAGCCAATGTTCAACTGCGAGGTACGATTAATATCCGTTGGGCTATTATCAGCCGAATCCGATTATCGGAACATCACTAAACAAGTTTGTTCCCCTTTTTCTTTTTAGCTCACCTGAGATGAAGTCTGTGGTGGAGCTTTAGTCATCACTCCTTGTCCGTCATATTTGGAGTGGAGGTTCCCTAGGTGCCTCACATTCAGATTTGTTAAAATGAATCACCAAATCAAATAATTGTGAAGCCAGAGCCATAACTCTTTCCCTCCATAGTATTTCTTAAAATGACTTCTTCTCAAGAACCATCCGGCTATTTAGCTTATATCTGGTATGGAGGGTCCTTCAATTACTTAGGTTCAAATTTATTAAAATGGGGTCACTGGGGCAAACATGGGCGGAGCCAGGTTCATAAACTTCAAAACAATTTTTTACATTGAACTCTTTGCTCAATTTAAAAAAAAAATATATTATTTCTATATTATTTGTTGCCCAATTTTTTTTTAGTTGCTTGGCATTGTGAGCAATGGTCTTGATAGCAGTTGACCGAATGTAAATATATGCATACATGTATAGGAGTAATAGTCTATTCAACCATTCATAATATATTATTAAACTCAGCAACATAGCCCTCTTGTATTACCTGTGGACAATGGTTTAGATTAAACTTGCGAGTCAATACTTTTTTTCACTCAGTTTTAAATTCACACACGAAAAATTGCACTGTGCGAATTTGAATACGAGCAAGGTATATACACATGCTATAAACATGTGGTTGGTTAGCTAATGAACAATAATGGTTACTGTTAACCTGCATGTGTGTTGGTCTACATGTAGGTCATATAATTGGATATTTTATTATATATGATCAAGCCTGAGTAACGTTTGTTCAGGGCATCTAAGTATTATTATTGTGATTAACTTCTGAATTATTGTATGTACTACCATATATACCAAAAACTGCTTGGGTTCAATTATTATTTATGTATCAACTGAGTACCCTTTGCTCCAAAAACTATAACATTAACTAAAGCTGAGTAACCATTGAAGAGGTCCAATTGTAATTATTTTTTATGTTTAACTATCAACACGAAATCTAAAGTACAGTAATGCCCTAAATAATCAACTCCTTAACGGTTAACCACAGCAGAATTATGGGCATATTTCCAACTAAATCCTGAAAAATTAGCCATAATTCTGCTGTGGTTAAGGAGTCGATTATTTGGGGCATTACTGTAAGATCACCTAGCTAAACTAAGTAAACTTTGCTCCGTACCATAATATATCAACACTATAACTTCTATAATTTGTATCTTATTAAAACTATATTTAAAGAATCACCTTAACTCTTTAACTTCCATGAAATGATCATTGGTGTACAGTAATGCCCAACGTAAGTGACCACTTAACCACAGCAGAATTATGGGTAATTTTTCAGGATTTAGTCTGAAATATGGCTTGTTGCCATTCATCAGAAGCTCTCGGCGAGAGGCAACAAGCCATATTTCCGACTATATCCTGAAAAATTACTCATAATTCTGCTGTGGTTAAGTGGTCACTTATTTTGGGCATTACTGTAACTACATGTAAATACTGAATTATTTGTAACAATGCAAACATAACATATAAACTACTATAATAGTAAAGCAAATACCGTACATTAAAATATAACTGTTTTCTTCGTTTTATTTGTTTCTAGTCATTCGTGTTATGTTTTGTTTTATTTTTATTTGTGGACACATTTGTTTATACTTGTACCAATAAACAATGTTATGTGATTTGATAAGAGATCAGATATTTTATTGTGTAACAGTGTCACAACTAAACGTTAATTGGACTTATTATCCATTTAACAACTATGGAATAAAACAAGAAAAAAATCAATCTGGGACATTAATAATCTCTATCGCTATCTGATATCGACGGTCTGTTCTAAAATAGTAAAAATAGGCCAATATGTCTCTTATTTCAAATCATATCATAAAATATGAAATACTAGAAATAATTGACAATAGCGTTCCCGGACAACTAGGGGGGTCTTCAATTCATATTGATTATTTTATAACCAACAAAACTATTTCAAAATTGTTATATGAAGAGATAATACGTACATCTTTAACAAAAAATTAATTTCCTGATGAGTACATTTGCTCGAATACATATAGCATGATAATGACATTGAATGTCATCATCGTCATGCTAGTTAAATAAGTAAATTATATATAGCATATGTCACACTCAAACGGCCACTCTCTCATGTATGTAACATGTAAATGCACTGTTATATAACTATACTAGGGGATTGCCCCGGATTTGCCCGTCAAAAATGATGAGTGACAAACATGACATGCAGGAAAATCGAGTGAAAAATTGGTAGTGTTGAAACGATTAGTGAATTTCAGAGTCGACTAGTCGAGGCCCAAAAGTCGCGTTGCGTCGACTAGTCGGTACCCGATATCAAAACTTTCAAACATACCATTGTACGGAAAATTCATCGTAATATTCGTACATGGCGTACACTGATGACTGATGCAATGACGGTCTATTGCGTTGCGCATTTCCCTGCATACACACCAATTTATTTGGGAAATAATACTGTAAACATCTTGATATTTATCCAACACACTGAATGCAATTATATAATTAGACATGTGGTGGATAATGATTAGATACACGATCATTTATACAGGTTTAAAATTTAATATCAGCGTTCGAGATTATTTCGCTTAGTCACGTGATCACCAATAAACCGGTGCCGAGCGGTGTCACTATAAAATGTTAATGTTCCGACTAAATACGCCCTATAGTAACTGTATAGGCTACGTTGTAGAATACGATAGCCAGTTCTTAATGTCAGTATCATTTATATACGGTAGCACAAATGACGTCTCCTTAAGCGACTTTCACCCAGCATCGCATCATAATCCGACGGTGCGAGATCAATGGAAATATACACAGTGTCTGTATCAAAGCGGTCTCGGACAAACTACAAAGCCGCGTCAATCATTGCCATCATGTCTTTGACCTCAAACGACGAGTGAGACATTGTGTTGTCAATTTCATTCGTGTGTGTCTATACTAGTAACACTGCCAATTCCAGGTGCCACCAAACGTTATACTGACCATAACTTACGCGCAGTTAACACCGTTTATGCCGGAATCGATCTTGAAAACGTTATACATGAAACTAATACACTATATTCCGACTAGTCGACGGCAAAATTCAGAGTCGACGTTCTGACATTTCAGCGTCGTCTACAACTAGTCGATTAATCGTTTGAACCCTAAAAATTGGTAAATTATTAGTGCCTCTGCAATCAATTTAACCCTTTTAGTGCCAAGTCTGATTTTTTTATAAACCCATATACCCTGTGCCAATGCATTCTCTTATATATGTGATTCGACCATAGGTCGCCTCGCATATATAAGAGAATGCATTGGCCTAACAATTTTTCATCATTTGTTATTATTTTTTACAATTTTTAACAATTTTAATAATTTTTTCTTATATTCTTTAACAGACTTATTTTGTAGGTTTAGTGCCAGGGAATCTTACGTTTTTCATGGGCATCAAAATTATTACTATGAATACTTGGTGATAGTTTGAGTTATAGCAGGCCCCTAAGGTTTTATCCAGTTTGTTTTTAAATTCGCTATAGTATTGCTTAAGCATACCCAATAAAAATTCAACCCAAAAAAATAAATATATTTTTGATTTTTTTTAGGTCCGATTTTACAGACCATAAAAGGGTTAAACTGATAATAAAGGTTCATTATTGCTAATTATTAGTGCCCCTTTAAATCACTTGACGTCAACGGCACCTATGCTGTGACATTCCCCGTGTCATGTTACCAATATATATGAGTACCATCTTTCCCACATGATAAATGCCATTTATTGATCCATTGCATTACTGTTCTTTACTTCTCTACTCTGAAATTAGAATGTTTAAATTGTGTAATATTTCTATAAGTTTTGTTTATATTATAATAAAACATATATTTAAATTATTCAGTATTTGGTTGTCAATGAACTCATATTCTAAAACTACCAACACAGTTATTGTCTATTCAAGTAAAAATGCTCGATGACCAGATATTGTCCCATATGCTTATATGGTTTTGTCATGATTGAACACAAAATAATCCTTTATATGTGTACTAAACATGGGACCTGTGAATAATCGAGATTCGATTCGATGTCGGGCACCCGATTCGAGATCGACACCGAATCGGTCCACTGATTCGGATATTTTCTATATTTTATTATCTTTATTAATTAATGTAGACAAGTGACTTCCATTCCACGGGGTTTGTGATACATTGATTGAACTGTCTAAGTGTTTTACTGTCACTTCTTGTGTCATGTTCGCAATGACACAGCTAGATAGAAATTCAGTGCAACATATCCCAAACCCTCCGTGAGACTGAGGGTGACTTGACACAAGTTCCAACGAATGTTTAAAGGTGGATTATCTCTTTGTAAACATGTATTATATAGTTACCGGGGTATAAAATATTAGATTTGAATAGAAGACTCCTGTCCGGAAATGCTTCTATCGATTAATATTAATTTTATTTCGAATATTTTCTGATCTAAAAAGGTGTGTTTGTTCAGCTAACGAACTATAGTGGTTACTGTTAACAGAGACCAGAAATTTTATTGTACAATTTTGTCACAAATAAACGTTAATTATACTCATTATCGCTTATAGCGCCCGCGGCAAAGCCGCGGAAGCGAAGCGACCAAGGTATACGTATGCGAATATGAGATATATACTAATCGACTTTTTCGGCTCAATCTAAAAATAAATTGAAATCACCTAAAATAGGATAATTTATTCATAACTGAAGGGTCAGCGGAGTCCAAAATTCTATTGTTGGCAACGGTCGCCATTTTGTATTGATTAATGCCAC
This sequence comes from Siphonodentalium dalli, assembly GCA_032622095.1. Classification (NCBI taxonomy): domain Eukaryota; kingdom Metazoa; phylum Mollusca; class Scaphopoda; order Gadilida; family Siphonodentaliidae; genus Siphonodentalium; species Siphonodentalium dalli. The sequence continues at coordinate 66,484,022 of CP136063.1, read as the reverse complement.
CTCGAAATGTGTAATTGGGCAAAATGCTCCAGGGCAAAAATAAAAAACTTTGATCTAGCAACTGTTAGCTATACTTCATCATATGTAGGAACATCATGCTCCTAAAGCCAAATATATTTTCAAAAAGTGAATTTAAATTGAACAAAAGCTCTGGTTAACAAAAAAGTTAAATTGCATGAAAAAGTTTTGTTTACATATTTCATAAAATTATTAAAAATATTTACCCCAAAAGAGGATCGAATTTAGCGACCTTGCTGGCCGTTTACATATTATCTTCAATTTTCTAACGGTATTTCCATCTAAAAAAATTATGAAATATTCTAAAAGTTCAAGGCCGACAAACGGAAACTTTAAGTTCCGATTGAAAGATCGCAGAGTCATTTTAAGATTGCTTCTTGGGAAACCAGTAAAGGCGTCGTGACACCAAGACGTACATCATGACGTCACTACCTACACCGGCGCGCAAAATTCCAGACAGGACTGCGTCGATGGCCAGACAGCTGAGACTCGTATTACATGGCAGGCTAAATATCCACATTTACGTTATATGTGATTATTTACATACATTGTATATATCATTTCCTTGTGTCCCATTATAATTAGGGTGGATACACACATGCATGTAATTTCTGTATGTAAAATACATGTATTTTACATGGCCACACCAATAATTGACAACATTAATCACCTGAGCGCGAGCGGTTCATTGTTAACAGGCCAGACAAGTGAGTAGTGCTAAGCGAAGTCAAATTGTCTTCTATCAGTACATTTAAGGCCAGTCCAAAACATGTCTTCTCTTACGGATGCGGAAATTAGTCAAGTCTGTGTGATATCTGGCATTTTATTAATGCACGAACACCAGAAGCCATAGGCCCTACGTCTGGCATATACAGGCTTGATGTAGAACATTTTCAATCATGATGCTTGTTTGGGTGGGGTCTCGAAAGCTTCAAATCGCTAAGGAACTTAGTTGGATGTATCGGTCGGAATAATCTGGGCAAGAAGGTACAATATGATATGTTTCACTTAAATAGTTCAGAGTTAGCCACCCCCGCCTGGTAGCTTTCGGGGTCATATATAGCCCCTGCATGCGTCGGGGAAATCCTAATCCACCACTGCTATAAATAAGAGAGGACTGGTAATTATTTAAATAGAAAGTCTACCATATGGGTTATCCCACGAACAATTATTTTAAGTGGCCTGGCGACTAGGTCCAAGATAACGGCTTATCTACATTCCGACTTAATTGGAACTAGAACTCAGTGCGTTCAACACATAGGCAATGATTGGGTTGTCAGTGGACACATATTACATCGTCTGTATGATCCATGTAAAACGCCATATACAAGATAATTACAGAGATTACATGCATGTGTGTATCCACCCTTAGGGTTTATCATCAAATCCTTCTATACAGATAACAATTCATACGATAATCCCATGAACAGTAACAAGCGGGCGCAAATTACGTTTACGTACATGATCATATTATATGTTGAACAAAACAATACAAACAATCAATCTGGGACATTTGACTTTTGGTGCATAGCCATATGGTATCATCCGAATGGTCTGTTCTAAAAATAGACACATAAACGGTCCCGATTTGATATTCGAAATAAAATCAATATTAATTGATAGAAGCTTTTCCGGACAGGGGTATTCAGTTCATATCTATTATTTTATACCCACGCAACTATTTAAAATTTGTTATTTAAAGAGATAATCCATCTTTAAGGAGATTAACATTGTTATATAGTATCTAGTCACTTCTTGTGTCCAGCTAGATAGTAATTCAGTGCAACATATCCCAAACCCTCCGTGAGACTGAGGGTGACTTGACACAAGTTCCAACGAATGTTTAAGGAGATTAACATTGTTATATAGTATCTAGTGAATTTTGCAGTTTTTGTCATGAGCCACTGAAATACACACTGGTAAACAATATCAGCCAATAGCTGATTCGATTCAGGAAGGAGATTCGATATCAAGATTTGATTCGATGCAAAATCCCCGATTCGCAGATCCCTACACTAAACATGGTTTCGTATTTAACCTAACTTATCACCATCCTACTATAATAGGTTGTCGCCTATGGGACACCAAATTAACATTTAATAATTAATTGCGCTTAAGCTCCGATGGTCCAACCGTTTCTGTATAAACGATCAGTTATTGAAAACCGCCGTTAGATAAAAGCCAATTAGATTAATATTTAAATTGGATTTATAGATATGGATTCGAGTGAATAAACAGATATGTTTTAGTTGTGTTAATATGAATGAATATACAATGGTCAATTTTCGCAATAACAATTTGGAGTATGTTTTGGCTGCATTTACTAAGGGGAATTGATAAAACTTTGCACACACTATATGAAGTCTGTTCAACCGTCATTTAGAACAATAATCATCTGTTCTTTGAAAATCGCCAGTGTGAACAAACCCCAGCACGCTAAACTTATGAATAATTTAATTAAATGTATTATTTGTTTACAACTGTCACAGTTGAATTCCCAACTTTAACATTAAGATTGGGCACAATGGAGAATTGTCAATTTTTTATTGAAGGTATTTTCAATTGCGTCTCCTTTCCAAATTGATTAGGATTTGATAACTGAAATATAGCACCAACTATGTTATACAGGATACAGTCCATAACTCCATATGTATGCTTTAAAATGCATTGGACAATGCGATAGATGCCTCAATTAATGTGATGAGTTGAGAACAATGCAAAACATTCCCTTATGTGAAATTACATATCTATACATGTATTGCATGTAGTTGGAAGATTGGATGTGAAGTACGAACGGCACGTCAAGGTTCAAAGTTAAATTTGTATTACAAATTTTCTGTAGAAGACTTTCAAGTTGTTGAAGTAACATTACAGACTACATGTTGTCACTGTGTTTGGTCGGATAATATATGTAATATAACAACAAATGTAGATAAATGTCCAATTATTACAGTATATATGAACTGTTTTAAATTAGATCTAAGTGTCATCGAAGTGACATTTAAATGGCATACCCTGATATATAGGGTTGCCAAATAAATATGTTGCCTTGTCAAGGGCAGTACAATGCCAAATAGTTAACTGTTTTGAAAATGCCATAGATGTCATCGAATATCACAATATATAAATTCTGATATGTTCTTCGAATCGTAAAATAATGTCAAAGTTGCTGCAATAAAATTGTCTTGGCATCAAAATTGCTCGGATATTGTCAAATTGGAGCCATTGGATTTGCCAAGATGGCATGAAATTGTCCGTATATTGTTTCGATCTTGCCCAGAGTGTATATAACAATTTTGTGAATGTGTAAAATTGCCCAGAGGGCATTAAAATGTTAGTAGAACGTCGAAATTGCTGAAACGCGACACAATTATCTGATGGACGTCAAAATAGCTTGATGGGTGTCACAATTCTCGATGGGAGTCGAAATTGCCCGATTGGAGTTGAAATTGCCCGATGGGCATCGGATTTGCCAGATGGGCGTGGAAATTTCCCTTTTTTGGGATCGAGAAGTAATGGCTCCCAGCCTCCCACATGGGAGGGAATCAATATCAATATGACAGCGGCTGACCAGCTATCAAGGCGAAGTACAGTGAAAGGTCACAGGTTAAATGAACTCAAAATTAAATTAACTCAACGGTCATGTAATTAACACTATATAGTTGAAATTAAATAAAACATGTTTACAAAGTGACATGCAAGTGGTAGATAGATATATCATCGACCTACATGTAAAATACATAGCTATTATGACCATCATATCATAGCGGAATAATAAAAATAAAGAGTAGTATGGGTGGGGGGGGGGGTCGGAATTTTTTTTCAGGCAGGAAAGCTGATTTTGACCTTTCTATCTTTGTTGGGACCCACCCACCCCCGCGTCCAATTTTTTTTTCCGTTTTCCCAACCATTTTTGGACACCCACGCCCCCCTTTAACAATAAAACAGCGATTTGTGGGGGGGGGGGGATTCAATGTAAACAGCTGTATATGAATTTCTGTCATTCAGCCAAAAAAAAAAAATTCAATGCATTAGCACAAGCTTTGTCTGATCATCATGAAATTGTTCATTGATGTTAAAGGTGGATAATCTCTTTGTAAACATGTATTATATAGTTACCAGGGTATAAAATATTAGATCTGAATCGAAGACTCCTGTCCGGAAATGCTTCTAATGCCTTCTATCGATTATATATTAATTTTATTTCGAATATTATAATTTTCTGGCCTAAAAAGGTGTGGTTATTTAGCTGACGAATAATAGACGAATAATAGTGGTTACTGTTTACAGAGACCATAAATTTTATTGTGTAATTTTGTCAGATATTGTCACAAATAAACGTTAATTATACACATTGTCACTATACTATGGAATAAAACAATACAACCAATCAATCTGAGACATTTGACGTTCAGTACCTAGTCAGTACATCTCTTCTAAAAATAGACAAATAAACGGGGCCCAATAAAATATTCGAAATAAAATCAAGAGATTCATGGCATGATCTACCAAAGGATGAATCCTCGTGTGTCTAGGCCCCTATTGATCAGAGTAATCTTCAGAATGAATTCCTCATCCATATATCACACTTACACGGATTTTCACACTGCCTAGTAAGATGACCATACACAGAGAATAGTGCATCATAAACATTACATTCAAACGATCTCATGTGTGCATCCTTGTGTGTCTAATCAGAGTAATCTTCAGATATTAACAGATATCATACTTATACGGTAACTCTCCCATGTGTCTACTGTAAGATGACCATATCAGAGAATCATGCATCATAAAATTACATTCAGACAATCTCCCATGGCATGTGAATCCTCGTGTAACTAATCAAAGTGATATTCATCATCACAGATATCACACTTATACGGTAACTCTACTGTGTGGATCGTCGTGTGTCTGGTAAGACCATATATACAGTAATGCTCTAATTAATCGATTCCTTAACTACAGCATAATTATGGGTAAATTTTCAGGATTTAGTCGGAAATATGGCTTGTTGCCATTCATCGGAAAGCTCTCGGTGAGAGCTTTCCGATGAATGGCAACAAGCCATATTTCCGACTAAATCCTGAAAAGTTACCTATAAATCTGCTGTGGTTAAGGAGTCAATTAATTAGAGTATTACTGTACAGAGAATCATGCCTCCTAAACATTACATTCAAACGATATCCTGTTTGAATCTTCGTGGATCTTGTCTGCACCTTCTGAGCAAATCCTCACAAATATCACGCTCATACTGAGTCACCTCTGTGTGGTTCCTCGCTGTGTGTAAATCAAGGCTATTCTTACGATTGAATCCCTTCTGACAAATATCACAGGTATATGGTCTCACACCTGTGTGGTCCCCCATGTGTATCGTCAGACTTGTTCTCTGTGCGAATCCCCTCTGACAAACACCGCAATTATACGGAAATTCACCTGTGTGTGTCCTCATATGTACAGACAGGCTACCCGTCTGAGTGAATACCTTCATACAAATATCACACTTATTAGAAGTTTCACCCGTGTGGGACCTCGTATGTGAAGTGAGGTGCTTTGAATGAGCGAACCTCTTCTGACAAACATCACACTTATACGGCTTTTCACCTGTATGCGTCCTCATGTGGTCAGTCAGAGTACTATTCTGGGCAAATCGCTTCTGACAAACATCACACTTGTACGGCTTTTCTCCAGTATGGGTCCTCATGTGGTCGTTCAAAATACTCTTCTGATTGAATCCTTTCTGACAGATATCACACTTATATGGCCTCTCACCCGTATGTACCCTCATGTGTAAAGTCAGGCAATTTATCCGAGCAAATCTCTTATGACAAATATCACATGTGTACGGCATTTCACCGGTGTGAGTCATCGTGTGAAAAACCAGGTTATGCTTTTCGGTGAATTTCTTCGGACAAATATCACACATATATGGAGACTCGCCCGTGTGGATCCGCATGTGCCGATTCAAGTTACTGCGTGAAAAAAATCCTGCATCGCAAACATTACATTTAAATGACCGATCTACTGTGTGGATCCTCGTATGTGCTGTCATTACACCCAATTGTGTGGATGGCGTGTCGTGTCTTGAGTTGATCCCCGTAAGTTCAGTCATTACACCCGGCTGTGTGGGTGACGTACCGCGTCCTGGGTTAATCCCCATATGTTCAGTCATTCTACCCGGCAGTCTGGATTGCGTGTCACCTTCGTCACATCCATGTGGCCTCACTCCGGAATGGCATTCCTGATCAGAAGATAGAGTGAATAATTTCCCACAATCAGTATGCTGAAGTGGCTTCACGGTTTTGTCTATTTGTTGCATGCATTTCCATGGCGCTGTAGTCATCTAAACGTGTTTGTGTGCGTCCTGAGGTTTCGGTATATTCATATTTCCAGTAGTCCGCAGATTAGACGACATATGCACATGAATCAGTCGCCCTTGGAATCCGGCTTAAACGCCTGGAAGATCAAGCGTTTGCCATCAGCGAACTTGCTATTACAGAAGGGCATGCGTTTATCTCTGGAATAAAACAAATACCAATATATAAAAAAAACAAATCTCAATTAAAGGTGGATTATCTCTTGGTAAACATGTACTATATAGTTACCGGGGTATAAAATATGTCGGGAAATGCTTCTATCGATTAATATTAATTTTATTTTGAATATCTTCTTAGTCTAAAAAGGTGTGGATGTTTAGCTAACGAACAATAGTGGTTACTGTTAAAGGTGGATTATCTCTATGTAAACATGTATTATATAGTTACCAGGGTATAAAATATTAGATCTGAATCGATGAATCCTGTCCGGAAATGCCTCTATCGATTAATATTCATTTTATTTCGAATATTTTCTGGTTCTAAAAATAAATGAAAGTGTCAATGACACTGTAGCTCAACTTAGGTAGGGGAATAATTTAATGGTTGACAGTAAATGGAGGAATAGGAAAGGTGCAAAATTTAAATGTCTAAGTAAGACAAGATGTACATGTCAATATCAACATTCATGACAGGTTTCATAATGATCGGATCAGGGATGTGGTGATTATGGTGTGCCAAAGGATTTAGTGATGCAAAGAGTAAATTCTAAAATGGCCACCGGCAGCCATGTTTTTTTCCGAATTACCCAAAAACGACAGTCAACAGCCTTTATAAATCTCATAATGATCTGACCAAAGGTACGACCTGTAGCCTGTGCCAAAGGATTTAGTCATGCAGAGTAAAATCCAAGATGGCTGCTGGCGGCTATGTTTTTTGGCCGATTGACCCCAAAAGGACTCGTTCCCATCTACATGTCATTGTTAACATCCATGACAAATTTCATGAAGATCCAATCAAAGCTACGACCTGTAGCCTGCGCCAAAGGATTTAGTCATATAAAGAGTAAAATCCAAAGATGGCTGATGGTGGCCATGTTTTTTGGCTGAACAACCCCAAAATGAATCGTTCCCATCTACATGTCAATATTAACATCCAGGACAAACTTCATGATGATCAGACAAATAGTACGACCTGTAGCCGGCGCCAATGGATTAAATTTTGACAAATGACCCCAAAATGACTCGTTCCCATCAACATGTCATTGTTAACATCCATGACAAACTTCATGATGATCAGACTAGTGTTGAAACGATTAGCATTTTAAGGAATCGACTAGTCGCCAGAGGTAATTGACTACTAGTCGACTAGTCGGACCCCTTCTAAGAGTTCCCGTTTCTATGCCCATATGATGTATAATATGGGCCATGTGGCATCGCAGTTTTGAGTATCCAACTCTTGTTTCAGAACGTTAAAACGGAAAGCACGTGAACTATATAATCTCCCGTTTTGTCCGTAGTCTCCGAATTTGATGTATTAAACCCGGCTATCCTGCAACCTTCATATTATCTCATGGTTTGGGGAATGTAGGTAATAAAACATTTTATATAAACACAATTGTCGCCGGTAACCAGGAAATAAATAGGCAAGTCTCGCTAATGAGATGTTGGGTGTATCAAAGGAACAATGCAATAAGCTCTAAGAAGTTAATATGTATTAACTGTTACAGATTACGTGATAATATTTCCATGCAATGGCACTGCTGTCATGATAGCACTCAGGTAGTGCTTTTTCTTGACTAGTCGACTAGCATATTTCGGGATCGACTAACTTAATAATCGCATCGATTTCGACTAATCGATTAATCGTTTCAACACTAGATCAGACAAATATTAGGACCTGTAGCCCGCGCCAATGGATTAAATTTTGACGAATGACCCCAAAATGACTCGTTCCCATCAACATGTCATTGTTAACATCCATGACAAATCTCATGAAGATCCGACCAAAGCTACGACCTGTAGCCCGCGCCAAAGGATTTAGTCATGCAAAGAGTAAAATCCAAGATGGCTGCTGGGCTGGCGGCCATGTTTTTTGGCCGAACGATCCCAAAATGACTCGTTCCCCATCTACATGTCATTGTTAACATCTATGACAAATTTCATGAAGTTCCGACCAAAGCTACGACCTGTAGCCCGCGCCAAAGGATTTAGTCATGCAAAGAGTAAAATCCAAGATGGCCGCTGGCGGCCACGTTCTTTGGCCGAACGACCCCAAAATCACTCATTCCCATCTACATGTCAATATTAACATCCATAACAAATTTCATGATGATTAGACAAACAGTATGACCTGTAGCCCGCGCCAATGGATTGAATTTTGAAATCCAAGATGGCCGCCAGTGGCCATGTTTTTTGGCCGAATGACCCCAAAATCACTCGTTCCCATCTACATGTCAATGTCAACATTCATGACAAATTTCATAAAGATCAGACCAAAGGTACGACCTGTAGCCCGCGCCAAAGGAAATTGTTGACGGACATACGGACGACGGACGCCAACCCATGGCAATAGCTCAAACTTACAAAGTAAGTTGAGATAACAAATAAACGGTCACAATAAATATTCGAAATAAAATCAATATTAATTGATAGAAGCCTTTCCTGACAGAGGTCTTCAATTCATATTTATTATTTTATACCCACGCAAATATTTCACATTTGTTATTTCAAGAGATAATGATCTATCTCTAACAAAGACCAGAAATTTTATTGTGTAATTTTATCACAAATAAACATTAATTATACTCATTATCGCTTATAACTATGGAATAAAACAATACAACCAATCAATCTGGGACATTTGACGTTCGGTACATAGCCACAAGAACAGCCTAATGCTCTCTATCGCTATATGGCATCACCCGAATGGTCTGTTCTAAAAATAGACAAATAAGCGGTCCCAATAAAATATTCGAACTAAAGTCAATATTAATTGATAGAAGCCTTTCCGGACACGGGTCTTCAATTATTATTTATTATTTTACACCCATGCAACTATTTAAAAAAACGAGGCATGCTAGGTTAGGTGTACTGGCTACCTCCAGACAATGGGATGTAGTCATCACAATACAACCGAGCAACTGTGGGGTACAAGGAACATCTAAAAATGAACATATTAAAGGTACTCAATCCGATTAAGCACCCCTAAATTACTATTTCTTTGGCTTCAGGGGTAAAAAATATTTGATTTGAGTCAAGGAACCCATCCATCAAAGCTCAGAGTTATTAGATATTGATTTTTGAAGTTTGTAATTTTCTTGAGATCTGTACTAATAATTGCCCCTAAGTTTGTAATTTTCTTGAGATGTGTACAAATAATTTCCACAGAAACACTTATTCAAACAGACGAAGATGGATAACTCTAAAATCAAGTGTATTAATAATGCAATTTTGACTGAGACCATCCTTTTGACAGCGTGTTTCTGGGCCAGAAACAATAGAAATAACAAAATCCCTCATGTACATGTAGGTCCTTTAGGCTTGGACAATTTCTGTTATACAGGAACAGTACTCTGGAATGGTTTTTCTAACCAAATTGATCCCAAAGGTAACAACACAGTTTGGACCATGGCTATTCACTCAGAGTATTTTTTATAGATTTAAAATTCTATCTATAAGTACTATTAACAAAGTAGGTGATTGTGTAGTTCCATGATACATTTAGGATAGTTTCCTCTGTATATAACTTTTATTTAATGACTAGGGTGAGGGTAGCATATGACTGTGGTGTTGTAGTACGTGATCGAATGGTGTCATCCAGGTCGAAGAGAATAACATCACCTTACTGTCCATGGTACACTGCGATAAGTTGGTGCTAGCCTTATTATCACCAGATAGCCACCGAACCTACACAGTAGTCAAAGACACCCTCTCACATATTTTATTCAATATATCTCTCCAGTGTTTTTTAACTGTAGTGGAAAATATGTGCCGTTTAGCTTACTGTCACCTATCGTGACTTTAATTTCAACAGACCATTTGCTTTTCATTAGTTAAATAAAACATAATAGATTTTAAAACCAGTAGTTTGTGATGGTAGGAAGAGTATAGTCCAGGAGATATTGGTCGACCTCTGCACCCCCCCAGGACTTAACTTCACCCCACTAATTTTCTTCCTTAAGGTCTCCTCTAATTTTTTTCACTTGTTAACAAGAAAAAAAAGTGGCCGCAGAGACTCCAGACAAGATGGCGTCCATCATGGCGGCCATTTAAAAAAAATGCACCAGGTCTCTTTGATCGCCATTATAGTAAAGATGATAGCACATGCGGTCTTGTTTTCCGCTCGATTCATTATGATAATATACAACCCTTACAAATTAGCAAAAAATCTGACACCAGAATCCAATATGGCGGCCAAGATGGCCGCCGAAATTTGAAAATATGCTATTTTTCCCACATATTACCACCTTTCGTTTGTCTCTGTGGGAAAATGTTAGAATTTTTGCGTCATGTTATACATTTATCATATAGAGGAGTCATTGGCGAACACATGGGGACCATAATATGCATTCATTGCGGAATATTTTTGTCCGATATCACGTTTTCCCAAATGCCGGTATCATAGGTCAAAGCCGAATCTCCGTTAATAACGCGATGTTATGTTTAGAATCAATGAATCTTATTGCTATTATAACAACACCCATGCATATATATTTGCAGGAGATACTCGAGATAGGATTCCTCTTATACCTGAGTTGAGGAATATTTACCCAAATCCAAGATGGCGGCCAAAATGGCCACCAGAAATAAAAAATCGCCGAAAATCGCTGATTTTAACATCAGTGAGCATTATTGTCATGACAACTCCACACCTGCTTACTATTGAGTTGGAAATACTGAGGTGAAGTAATTACATTACATCTCATGCAAGAAATTTTTTCCAAATCGAAGATGGCGGCCAAAATGCCGACCGAAATTTGAAAACAAGTCTACATTCCTTTACTTTCTTACGATGGGCGTTATTGTTTCGCGATTCCTATCCACCATTACATGTTGATATGGAATAGTGACATGAAGTATTCATTAGGATTTGACAATTGATACTCACAGCCAAGATCGCTGCTAAATTGGCGGCTAGAAATTGAAAATAAATCGATATTTTCACATATTAATTTCAACTTTTTGTCATAATATCGGTATGTATGGACGAAACTGTACATAAACCATCTACTAGTTCAACTTAAAGGTATCAAAACGCATAACATAGCTCGTATCCTTCTGGAAAGATGAAAAACCACAATTAATATCGCGATTTGGCATTTCGAAATCCAGTCTCCACTTAGCGCGATAATGGCCGTAAGCGTAGGTGCGCCGAATAGTTATATCAGAACAATTACCTGATAACAGGTTCTGATTTGCCATGTCACGTCCATAATTATCTGGACCAGCTTCCATTTCTTTGTCTGATAAATCTAGGTCGCTCACACCGACAAAGTATTCACCACTTCCTGGGAGTAGGGTCCCTCTAATCATAACGTTTCAAACAATTCATTTTCCAGTGTCTAGCTTGGATTTTAAATATTTGCTAAATATGATATTTGTGCGTCATCTTGAACTAGGAAGGTATATGGCCGATGAGTATACAAGCTTACAGAAGGTCATCTTGTATGTATGTGTATGTATGTGTCTCATACCCCATGGGATAACGACATGTCCACCTGGCGAACCAGTTAGCTAGTCACTTCACAATAGATGGTTCGTCAACTCACAAAGGTTGCTAGCTGTCTCATTCCCTTGGACAGATGTCTATCTGCTAAGGAGAAGACCCTAGTGTACAGACTACCCACACTTCTTGACCATTATCCAAAGCAAACTGTGTGACGCTCCGCAGTTGTCTCGTCGAATATCTCCCAGCAGAGAAGAACAATGCTCGCGGTGCTAGTTTGTGGACATGCGCCATGATAGTGGGAATGAAATGGGCCACTGTATACACCACCCCTACACCTGGTGCATGTTTAAGATATCGAATGTCATGCGTGTCGGTTTTATTTGGTGTGGTAAGATTGTATTTCCACATCCGTTTCGAAGCCTTTCTGATTCAACTACGTACACTTTTGTCTGGATAATACTATGCTAGCCTCCCTCAAAACAGTCGGATGGACTAAAGGATGTCTTTATAACATGAATGTATGCGTGTTTTGTTATCCTCTCTCGGAGTTAGTGTCAGTATGTGGGCGGTATTATTCAAGAAAATGTCAAGAACTGTGGTGCATTTATTTCACTATGTATTTAAAGAACAATTTACAGTCTCGATGGCAATGGCTGTGGACGTTGGTGAACGCGACCTTTATGATCATATAGCTTTATATATATATAACTTTAGAATATAGTAGTTAATGTCTCATGCAGGAAAATGGTCGCATTGGTGATGTTACCAAGAAATCACTTGGTGTACCAACGTTTGTTGAACTTAATGCAAGAGCTTATCAACGTAACATTCCTCTGGATGTTCTTCGCGTTGAACATTTCACCCTTTTGTTGATGGCATTTGTACTTTCTTGAACCATACCACCCAGCGTGAGTATGACATATCAACCAACTATCAAAGGTATCGCCTTTAAGACTACACCCCAGTCTTGGTGGGGCTTATACATCAGTAGCCAATGGCATACTCCTGGTCCAGTTGTTTAAGAACGGCTTCCAAACGGATGGGAACATACAATCTTAGCATACAAGGAAAGCAAAGCCACACATGAGATCCTGTCTGAATCTAAAACATAACAAAATAAGGGGCGGTGCAGTCATGGTCCAATTTCATTTCCACTATCATGACACATACCCACAAACTAGCACCGTATGTATTGTTATCATCTGCTTGGATCTGTTCGGTGAGACGATTGCTGGACGCCAACAAGCTTGTTCTTATGATCATGTTCAAGGAGTTTGGGTATGTTATGCATTATGGTCTTCTACGCCTTAGCAGAAATGCATCCGTCAAATGTCGGGCGTTCAACATTCGAAGCCATATACAGAAGTTGTCCGGGTACGTCAGTGCATTAGATGAGTATGTGAATTGATGAACCATATATTGAGAAGTGGCTGTTTGGGAAGATCACCAGCTGTACACGTTGTTATCCCCATTAGGTCACCAAAGCTGACAATACGCAGATAGATCCTTCTGAAAGCTAGTATACGCATCGACCGAATACCTTTATAATGTATCGCACAAGATGACGCATATACCCCATATGTGGAATCTGAATTATACCATAAGCTATACCACGAATGAAGCTCGCTAAGAATTCCAAGCTTTCGAAACAAACAATTGAGCTGGACACCGGCATATGTATTGTTTGAAACATTCCGATTAGTGGCACCCTCCTACAAAGAATAGTGAACTGTTGTTGTGAGTGAGATAGATTAATCTGACGAAGAGACGGAAACGAATCTAGATAATGCTGAATGTGGCAATTCAGAATAAGCTCAGGTACTGTTGTTTTGATTCTTGGAAGTCATAATATGACTATTCGTCGCACCTATATACGGTTACGGCCAGTATGAGCCCTTAGTGGAGAATGGATTTTGGAATGCCACATCGCGATTGTGGGTTTTCATCCTTCCAAAAGGCTACGACTTACATTGGAACTAATAGATGGCTTATATTATGTACCGTTTCGTTTATACAAATCAATATTATGACAAAAAGTTGAAATTAGTATGTGATAATATCGGCTTCTTTTCAATTTCTGCCCGCCAGTTTTGCCGCCATATTGACTGTGAGTATCACTTGCCAAACCCTAATGAATAATTCATACATATCAACATGTAATGGTGGGTAGAAATCGCGAAACAATAACGCCCATCCTAAGAAAGTAAAGGAATGTAGGCATGTTTTCAAATTTCGGTCACCATTTTGGCCGTCATCTTCGATTTGGAAAACCATTTCTTGCATGAGATGTAAGGTAATTACTTCACATCAGTATTTCCAACTCAACTGTACGCATGGATGGAGTTGTCTCGACAATAATGCCCAATGATGTGAATATGAGGGAATTTTGGTGATTTTTCAAAATCTGTCCGCCGTTGTGGGCGCCATTTTGGATTTGGGGGACTTTTATTTGGATATGGTACAAGGAAAGTTCTTCGCCTAAGTGTTCCCAACTTACAATAGTAAGCAGGTGTGGAGTTGTCATGACAATAATGCTCACTGATGTTAAAATCAGTGATTTTTTATTTCTGGTGGCCATTTTGGCCGCCATCTTGGATTTGGGTAAATATTCCTCAACTCAGGTATAAGAGGAATCCTAGCTCGAGTATCTCCTGCAAATATATATGCATGGGTGTTGTTATAATAGCAATAAGATTCATTGATTCGAAACATAACATCGCATTATTAACGGAGATTCGGCTTTGACCTATGATACCGGCATTTGGGAAAACGTGATATCGGACAAAAATATCCTGCAATGAATGCATATTATGGTCCCCATGTGTTCGCCAATGACTCCTCTATATGATAAATGTATAACATGACGCAAAAATTCTAACATTTCCCCACAGAGACAAACGAAAGGTGGTAACATGTCAGAAAAATAGCATATTTTCACATATTGGATTCTGGTGTCGGATTTTTGGCTAATTTGTAAGGGTTGTATATTAGTATAACAAATCGAGCGGAAAACAGGACCGCATGTGCTATCATCTTTACTATAATGGCGATCAAAGAGACTTGGTGCATTTAAAAAGAGGAGACCTTAAGGAAGAAAATTAGTGGGGTGAAGTTAAGTCCTGGGGGGGGGGGGGGGTGTAGAGGTCGACCAATATCTCCTGGACTAGTATGGGTGTGTTCCGGTTTCTCATGTGGCCTGGATCCATTGGGGACCACAATGGAAATAAATGGTCTAGGCCTGTTTTCTTATGCTATCCCTGATGTTTTTGGTCACCTGTTAGTGTTGGACAACTCCTTTACAGTCTCATACCCTATATAAACACATACTCATGCTGGGCATTGGTCAACTGCGGTAGTGGTGATGTACCACTTGGTACATGTGCATCACATCCTTCCGCCATTGACCACTGTCCAGTAATAAATCAAATAATTTGATATTTCTATATCTTTACAATTCGTGTTAATCTGTTACTTGTTACATGTATATCACATATATAGTTATATACCATGTACAGTATTCCTGTTTATTTTTATCTATACATGTAGATTGTCCTACACCAATATGTGTTTTAAAGACCATTAAAACGTATCTTATCTCATCTTATCTTACAAGTTACAAGTATGGTATAATGGCGGTATTATGGGTAAAATTCTTATAAAAAGTTAGTGACATCAATTTCATACCTAGTTTATAGCCAAATTTATGAAAATGTGGTATGTGAATAATGAAATTCATCAATCTTAATGTATATTTCCACTGTGTTTATTAAGTAATACCTCCCCACAACACAAGTTGGCATTTTATGTCACTTCGGTCGAGGTAATTAAATATTTATGCAGCCAGATAAAAAATACCAAAATAAAAAAAAAAAAAAAAATTCCCTACCTACCTACCCTAATTTTTTCACTCCATTAGCGGAAACATACAATATTTTTTTTTCCGGCCTAACCCATGCCTGCTAGCATCAGTGGCATTCAAAACGACGCGTCTTCCTGTGTTCTGGGCCCAATTTATAGTGTCTTTGAACAGTTAAATTATCTTCTGAAAGTCTGTGCAAATGTGAATTATCTGGGCGACACAGGCGACATGATAATTTTGGCGTGCTGGACATGCCCATGGAATAAGCCCCCGGAATCACCGGGTCGCCTATGGTTTGGGCTGGTGCAAGGGAGAATATTTTGCAAATAAATTAAACTTTATGGAATTCCGTGCGTTCCTAAAACATGTCATGTTTAAAATCCAGAATTCAGAAAAGCTAAAGTGATTTCAAATAGTGAATAGTCTAATTCTATCATAAACATTCGGCTTTCGTGCCAATCCCCACCCTCTTTGACCCTTCGTATGCTCTGAAGTAATGCTTTATTAAAGGCGTGCTTTTTTGGAAAATCTGTATTGCTGTACAGGGGTTAACTGTCTAAATTAGGCTGTTCACACAATTAAGCTTTTCTGAATATTAACTTTATGGAATTCCGTGCGTTCCTAAAACATGTCATGTTTAAAATCCAGAAATCAGAAAAGCTAACGTGATTTCAAATAGTGAATAGTCTAATTATATCATAAACATTCGGCTTTCGTGCCAATCCCCACCCTCTTTGACCCTTTGTATGCTCAGAAGTATTATATTTTGATACATACTCTTCATTTAAGATCAAAGTAGAGGATCGGGAAACGGCGCACAAGATACTAGATGCAAATTTGTGGCCTAAAAACATTCTTGTTCGGTTATTTTTCGAGCGGAAATAAGTTTGCCGGCGAAGATCGACGCTGGAAGATTGGGAGTTTCAACGATTGGGAGTAAGAATAAATAAAAAATGGATACATTAAAGATAGCTTCGTATAACTTTCAATTAATAAAGAAGTTCGTTGTTGTGCGCGAGATATGTGATAAATGTGACATTGTTCAATTTGTTCTGCTGCAGGAACATTATATGTGTATAATCTGATTTGTCAAATAACCATATGGGCTTTTTCAAGCCTGAAATAAATAAATCAATAAAAAAAAAAATCAATCAATTAAAGGCGTGCTTTAATGGAAAATCTGTATTGCTGTACAGGGGTTAACTGTCTAAATTAGGCTGTTCACACAATTAAGCTTTTCTGAATATTACCTTTATGGAATTCCATGCGTTCCTAAAACATGTCATGTTTAAAATCCAGAATTCAGAAAAGCTAAAGTGATTTCAAATAGTGAATAGTCTAATTATATCATAAACATTCGGCTTTCGTGCCAATCCCCACCCTCTTTGACCCTTCGTATGCTCTGAAGTAATGCTTTATTAAAGGCGTGCTTTTTTGGAAAAGCTGTATAGCTGTACAGGGGTTAACTGTCTAAATTAGGCTGTTCACACAATTAAGCTTTTCTGAATATTAACTTTATGGAATTCCGTGCGTTCCTAAAACATGCCATGTTTAAAATCCAGAATTCAGAAAAGCTAAAGTGATTTCAAATAGTGAATAGTCTAATTATATCATAAACACTCGGCTTTCGTGCCAATCCCCACCCTCTTTGACCCTTCGTATGCTCTGAAGTAATGCTCTTAAAGGCGTGCTTTTTAGAAAAGCTGTAATGCTTCAGAAGGGTTAAATTTATTGTGACATTTCCTGGGGTACTTTAATTGCTTGTGTGAAACACACTTTAGTCATTATTCCACTTCAATTTCGGCTTTCGTTCCAATTACAAAAGCTCTAATGCCATAGAATGGTTAAGTGTGTGCTTTTAGGAAAAGTTATGTTGTCAATAAAGCGGTGTAGTTGCCATATATATTGTGTATAATTTGTTAATTTTAAATAAAATATCCCTATTCACAATAATGTATTATTCCAATTCATTCAATTCATGCTCCCAATCAGACTCCATATATGTACATGTATTTGTAACAAGTCATGGTGTGACTAATTCACATGCGAAGTGTTCACCACTTAAATTATCGGATCATGGTCTAATTAAATCTAAGCAATTAGTGCGCCATAACATCGTTCACGGCGCGTGTTGCAGTTTAGCGCACGTCTCGTCGAGTTTGCACTCATAACAAGCTTTGACCTAGTTGTAATGTTGTGAAGAGCATTATATACTGTTTCACACTTCCTTATTGTTAAGTTTATGCTAATGACTTATTAACTAAGAACTATATATTCACGCGTGTAGGGTTCGAATGGTTGGGAATGCAATACCGGTAGGTGCTGTTCCGGTATTTGCCAAATTTTTTTCAAAGTCAAATTCTAAGTTGTGAAACTCAATCAAATGGTTATGTTTATTTTCTAAATATGCACACAAAAAAATTATTTCCAAAAAATCATGTAATGTTGCTAATTACTAATATAGGGTTGGCAATTATCGCAATACGATAGGGGAACACTTTGTCAGTTTGACGTTCTTACTCATATTTCACCAATTTTTGTACCTGGCTTGCTTGTCCTAAGTTTCACGGGAAAATGGCTAATTTGATTCTATTTGTCGTTATATACATATTTATCACCCCATTTATTATTCATTTTCATAAAAATAAAATAAAATAAAAGAAGCCGAAGATGACATGTTTAAAATGTTTGAAGCATGAATTTGGCGATAAGTTGTTATCAGAGTACGTTATACTTGTGATAGTTACGTTACGCACACAGTGTTCCCCTATCGTATTGCGATAATCGCCAACCCTAATATAGGCCTGTTGTGACGATGGCCTAATTCGTCTATATATAAATGAAGTGCGGGATTCCGGAAGTGACGGAGGAACCGGCACATAAATAGGCCGATCGAAGGCCCGCAGCTCAGACCAAAAACAGACCTCATTGAAAACAGATGTTTAATTGTTGCTGATTTATTGATGTTTATCTATTGCAATCCGTCGTCTTCTCTACATGTACAATTTGTGAGTATTATATTTCTATTATATTATATTGTAAGCTATTAATATCACAGGAGTTTGTCAGAATGATAATAAATAATAATAATAATAAATATATACAAATAATAATAATAAATAGTAATAATAAGAGATAGTAATAAAAGACTAGGATTGAAACAAGGGGATTAGTGATTTGACCTATAAATGTTTATTTATAAACTAGTTGACTCGAAAATAGGAAAGCTAAAACGTTATCGATTGTTGCGATCTTCAGACAGATTGCTAGTATGACTATTATACATATGTACATCAATCTGACCGCATGTAACTTACATTTAGCTTCGCATTGAATATATTGCATATGTTCTCTTCATATCACCGCGACGACAGGTTTCATTTGCGAAGTGTTTGCTGCCGTCTCTGACACGGAGCCAGGTGACAGTGCCCCGGGCAAAAATAGAATCGTCCCTCGATAAGATCCCCGGGTCCGTGAAGATTCGGCGGAGGGAAGATTCAGCAGGGAAGATTCGGCTGGTTTTATCGGCCGAATCTTCCTTGGTTTATACCAATATATTGGGACGGGAGATTTTATGTTTTAAGTTTTATGAATTATGTGGACATATTTTTTAATAATATATTACATGAATAAATTAAATTAAATGAAGCTATTACTTTTATGTTTTGTTTGGGATAATTTTAGAACTGGTAAGTTTATTTCTATGTTTCATGAGTGAATATTTTAAAAGAATAAATTACTTTTATTATTACTTTTGTTATTACTTTTATGATGTTTTGTTATAATCCCTCTAATTAGTTGTTATTGTTACAACAAAGAATAAGTGTGCACACAAGCTTAGTCCCACATAAGCTGTAATCCCCAAGCCGTAATCCCTCCACTAATTAGTTAGATCAACGACTGGCCGAATCTTCCCCGCCGAATCTTCCCTGCCGAATCTTCCCTCTGCCGATGATTCCCGAACATCACAACCGAACCTGCGATGGTGATTCTTGTGTATTTCCGAAACATACCGAATGGTATCGGGAATCATCGGGGGATCTTCACCAGGGAAGAAAGTCCACCTTGCCGACGGATGAACCTGGCGCCTTGTCGGAGAAATCAGCGGACGGTTCGAAAATGAAACCTGCCGTCGCGGTGATATAAAGAGAACATAAGGTGATATTGCCAATGCCATGCTAAATGTAGATCCCAGCGGTCACATTGATGTATAACAGTCATAATAGCAATTAATGAATATGGAGAGCGCCACGAGCGGTAAAGTATTTTCATGTTTCTGATTTTCGTGGTATTAAAAAAAAAAAAAATATGACGTAAATCACTAATCCCGTTGTTTCAATCCTAGTCTTTTATTACTATCTCTTATTATTACTATTTATTATTATTTGTATATATTTATTATTATTAATATTATTATTTATTATCATTCTGACAAACTCCTGTGTTAATATGTACATAAGGCCTAAACAAAAAATACGTTTGTTTCCGCTAACCCGACCGACCCTATTTTAAACCGCCGACCCTAAACTTTTTATTGCCATTGCAAAAAAAAAAAAAAATTGGACCAAAAAAAAAAAAAAACAAACAAATTTGATTTAAAATTTTTTTTTTTAAATTTAGGTCCCAATTCATATCATAACAAGATGCAAAACATTTATATATTTATATATATTGACATAAGAAATTTAAGTTTAAAGTATGTTTGGCTTTATCTAGCTTTCATCTGTGAAAACTTCAAATAATTTGAGTTCAGGTACGGTATGTTATCATTCAGCGTTCAGACTTCAGTATTTCAATCAAGTACAGCACAGGAACATTAACAATTTGATCAAATCAACCTGGTTATCAAGTGGGATCTCATAATACCAAATGAAAAATTAACATAGAGATTAGTACCGTACCATATATAGTCATTACTATCTTAATACATGTACATTGTTTCTGTACTACATGTACATGTAGGATTTCTGTATTACATGTACATGTAGTATATTATGTACGGTATGTGTCTCACTTGAATTTTATAAAATAGCCTATTTATGAATTAGAGTGATGATGGCAAGTCTAATTTCAAGCAGGATAAGGCTTCCGATAAGCATAATCCATAGAACCAAAATATATCTGACAATAACTTATAAGCATTTCCAATCCATACATATATAAAAAGTTCCAAAGTTATGCTTGAGAAACTTGATAAAATTGACCTCTCTGTAAAATTCAAAATACTGACTCAAAGAGCCTTAGATTAGATCTAAATGCAATGGATTTTCAAAAAATTTCCAGGGGAAGAACCCCCACCATCATCAGGGGGTCACCCTTCCCAAACATTCCTCCGATCAGGCCTTCAGGTTATGCCTTCGGCATATCATTGCCCAAAAACAGGTGTCCCCAAAAAATACCTAGATCCTTCACTGAATGCGGAGAAGGTGGTGTTGTGAAGCCATCCTTAAGAGATCGGTACAAGACGGTCACTCCAATATGTGTACAGTGCAGTGGTGCTGGACTGACTCCAGTTGTCGCCAGACCATATAGGAAATATTAGGAATATCAAAGACTATCTTAGTATATAGACTAGTATATATGTAAATATTAAAGCAAATGTAAGATTGAATTGGAGTTTCTAGTTCCTCTGTCATCTGGGTTATTGACAAGTATTATACAGTTATTTTTAAAGATACTGAAAAAAAAAAAGTTAACAAAAAAAAAAGTAGTTAAGCCTACCTACCTACCCTAATTTTTTTTAGCTCGTTAGCGGAAACAAAGGTATTATTTGTTTAGGCCTAATGTAGCGCCTAATTTTTACAATAGGCCTACAGGCTACATGAACAGAATCCTCTATTCGGACTCTAATCAAATTTTGGAAAAATTGGGTCCACACAGACATTAAGGCTTAAATGTACAATAGGATGTGGATGTTGAAGAAAAACGCACGGGTAACTTACCGCTTGAAAAAATTAATGTCTTTATCGAGCACAGAAATATTTGTTAAAAACTTGGTTCGCTTCATCGTATCCTACAATACATTCATGACGACAAACATAGTCAATACCGGCACTTCTTCGTTCGTTCCCGGACAGGGGTTTTCAGTTCATATTTATTATTTTATAGTTTTTAATTTATACCCACGCAACTATTTCAAATGTGTTATTTAAAGAGATAATCCATCTTTAAGTCGCAGTGGCAAATAAATATTTCTCACAAACTGCACTTATTGGGGCGATGTCCGTTATGTATGTACCAACAAATAACTGTAGTGTTTTTGGGTATCAATTAATTAACGTGGATGACAAACAAAACACCGAAAAGACGTGATCGGAAGATATACAAAAGAGGTCATATTTGACCCCGACAACAACCGCGGGAGAGACAATCACGAAGTCAAACGAACACGGCTCGGCCAATTCCGGAACTGCACGGCGACGCTCTCCCGATGACGAACTTCCATCACTCGACCCACAATCTTCAAACCAACAACATGTCTTACAAATATCGTCTATTCTATTGCCTGTTATTCTTCATGTAATGTTCCTAGCCTTTAATCTGAGACCCTGGCTGATTGGGACGTCAATTTTGGCAAACTGGGAGCTTGACTAACTTGGATCTTGGTTAACTGGGGCCTCAAATTACCCTCAATTCTGGCTAATTGTGACTTCTATAGAACAGAGCTAGTCTGTGCTGCACAGAACTGAAATACCCGCAGATAGCACTTGTAAGGTGTTATATTGTTTGCTTTGTTTATATTATTGTTTTAAATTGTATTTATTTCAACTTATTAAAATTTGATTTTAACAAAATTATTTTGTCAATATTACCTGTATAAATATGAATGTCCCAGTTAGCCAAGGTTCCACTTGGTCAAGGTCCAAGTTGGTCAAGGTCCTAGTTATCCAAAGATCCCAGTCATCCAATTAGCTGGCTTTCGATATATTTGTAGCACACGTCACGCTGATAGGCACGATAGCCGGTGTGGATGTTTCAATGTATCGCTACAGGTCAATCGAACGTGTAAATGATTGCCTGCACACACCACTCTTAAGACGAAACTTCCCCTGTATGGATTTCCCCATGCTGTGCCAGATCGATCGAACGTGTAAATGATTGTCCACATATACCACACTGATATGAAGTCTCTTGCGTGTGGATTTTTCTATGTCGCAACAAGTCATTTGTACGAGTAAATACTTTATCACAATCATCACACTGGTACGGACTGCCCCCTGTGTGAATAATTTTATGTTTCGCAAGGTCGCTTGACACAAAAAATGATTTCCCGCATACATCGCACGAATACGGACCATCTCCAGTGTGAATTCTCTTATGTGTGTTAAGGTGACTCGAGCGAATAAACAATTTTCCACAAATATCACAACCATACGGGCGATTTCCTGAGTGATTCCTCTTATGTCTTGCCATAGTACTCGAATGGGTGAAAGATTTTTCGCACAAATCGCACTGATATGGGCGATCACCGGTGTGAATCCTTTTATGTTCCAATAAGGTATTCGACCGAGCGAATGTTTTCCCGCACACATTACAATCATGGGGGCGATCTCCTGTGTGTATTTTCATATGATCCGAAAGGTGACCAGACTGAGTAAAAGACGTTCCACACACATCACACTGATATGGACGGTCTCCTGTGTGAATTCTCTTGTGCAAATTTAAAATACTTAGTTGAGTGAAAGCCTTTTCACAACACTCACACTGGTAAGGGCGATATCCTGTATGGATTCGCTTATGTTTGTCCATTGTTTTCTGTCGGGAGAAGTATTTTCCACATACATCGCACTGATGTGGAAAATCTCCTGTGTGAATTCTCTTAATATGTTCCCCCAAGCGGCTCTTATTGGTAAATGATTTCTCGCATATGTCACACTGATACCGGCGATTGCCCGTGTGAGCTATACTAGGCTTTGTCAGGTCAATGTACTGAGCAGCGTCGATCTGTGTGAGATCGCCCGTGTGAGCTATATTATCTTTCATCAGGTCAATGTGATGAGCAGCGTCGCTCTGTGGGGGATCGTCTGTGTGGGCTATATTATCTTTCATCAGGTCAATGTGCTGTGGGTGATCGCCAACTGGTGTGGATTCTGTTATGTTCTGAAAAGTGATAAGGGTGATTGAAAGTTAAAAAAATATTTATCACAATCACCATTTTGTAGAATATTCTGGCATACGACATGTAGTTGTAAGTTTCCCCGTCAATTATGTTTTGCAAAACTATATATAACTCCGACTACAATACATGTAGCTCCAGATTGATCACCCGCTGCTTAGTTAGTACCGTGTCCAGTATTATGTTTATCTGAAACTATTTGTAATGAT
Organism: Siphonodentalium dalli; assembly: GCA_032622095.1. Classification (NCBI taxonomy): domain Eukaryota; kingdom Metazoa; phylum Mollusca; class Scaphopoda; order Gadilida; family Siphonodentaliidae; genus Siphonodentalium; species Siphonodentalium dalli. The sequence continues at coordinate 66,459,839 of CP136063.1, read as the reverse complement.
AATAGGTTTTATGTATTAGGCCTGACAAGTATGCTGAAACTATACAAAGACAGAAAGGCCACAATACGATAGCGGCCATCTCGGTCAACTGTGTACATCACGATTCTAGTATCCAAGTAAGGATAAAGGAGGCCGAAAGTCATAGAAGATGCCCGAAGAAATCCCGAAGTGGACGATGTAAAACAGTGCCAACAACAACATGCAAATGGCGATTACCTCTCTCACAATTGAACTCTCTTGCCATCAACAGGTCGGCCACAGGTGCGAGATAGCTCATTTGAGCTCACGTAGCTAAATTTTTAATTCACACTGGAGACCGTCCATTTCATCAGGTCAACACATGCATCAATTTATCGCATTACGAATTTACTTTCACTGGACCAACTTAATCTTGAGCTTCACAAAAATAACTTGTGCTCATCTACTCTCAACAGTCTTGATTTATCTTTTACGTAACATATGTGAGAAAAAATTTAATTGACCTTTTAGTCGACAAATCGTGCTGTGTCAGCTCTGCTTCGCCATCTTTATGCTTATCCTAAGATAAAATAAAACGTGATTGGCTGCTCAAAATAGGCTCCGTCTATGTGTTATTTATGGGTATGATGATTCTAATTGAATTTCATTGTTTGGAACGTATGGAAAGCCACATGCTTTTATTATATCGACACAAGAGAAGACGCAGGGACCATTGTTCTCACAGGGACAAATAAGATTCAACAGAAATGTCGCATCGCGCAACGACAAAGATAGCGATGCCGGGAAAGCTTGCGAGATAGGCAATTTCCGCGGTCCAATCGCAGCGACGCCTTTCGATAGAATTGTTACAGAATGCGCGCGGGCCAATCGGGTCACAATTCCAACTTAATATATCCGTTTTATGTTTGCTTTTCAACTCAGAGATCTGTTTTATGTTCATTCCAATTTCAACTTTTTAATTCTAATATTTTAATTCCAATATTATATCTTTTAGTAGTAGATTTGTATTTAGCTTCTTACTTCAATTTTTGCAGTTCCCATATGTGCGCATTTCCATTTTCATAAATTTCAATATGTATCAGTTACTAGTATATTAATTTTGTCATGTATTTTATATTTGAGTTTTATTTTCTGTTTTCTCAATGATCCCATATTTTACTCTTTTTTTTTTTTCAATTTGCCCAAAGTTTCTCAAAAATGGGCACACAAATTCAGAATTACCAAACAATTGGCCAAAAGTTGACAGCATGAACCTGATTAGGCTATTTCTGGCTTTCAATGCATCTCGGGAACTCATGGTTAATTTGGTAATTAAAACCAACCTCTGACCAAGCTACAATTAAAATATTGAAATAGAAATATTAAATTAGAATTAAAATATTAAGTTGGAGCAGGGGGGTGGGTCGGAATTTTTTTCCAGACACGTATGCTACTTTTTGGCCGATGACCACTTTTTGGACCCATCCACCCCCGACCCCAATTTTTTTCCCATTTCATAGAGTTTTTCCCAGCATTGTTTTGACACCCACCCCCTTGTGGAACGCAAAACACAAACATATACAGAGAAAACCAGGACCAAAACTCCTACATTGAGATTCAGCGAATCTAGCAATGAACAGCAGGACTGGTCTCTAGCAGTATATTCTTGACTGCAGTGGATTTTGTCCCTAGAAACATGATTTAAACACTTACAGATGTGATTGTGATGTAAATGTTGAAGATAACATGGCAGTTCAGTCAGACAGACTCTGACCCAGTAGACCACACTGCCGTTTTTGACGGCCTCCAAAGATATGGCATCATTAATCGTTTTTGTTAAATATCATATTTCCACAGCTGTGCAGTCAATTTATTTTAAAGCTTAGTATATGAATATAGCATGCCTTGGAGTTGATTACACGAATGTAGTGGCCAGTGGGAAGGGTGTAGTTCATGAGCCGAAGTGAGTGAACTACACCATCCCCACTGGCCACTATATTCGCGTAGTCAGCACCAAGATATAAAATATTTTGTTGCTAAACTGAAGTCATTGTATTGTGTCCAGGTTACATTCAATTTCCTTCTCGTCACAAAACCTATTAAGCAGCTTTATTGCTATTGTGAATAGCAGCTATACCTGAGTGGGTAACTGGTCACTGACACAGCGCGCACGGTTAATAATACTTAATAGTCACTGTTTTAGTGCCAAAATGTGTGTGAAAGTCCTTTTTAGAGACTTTTTTTGTTTTTGTGTTTTGTTACTTTGTTATGGAAATTTATAAAGATATTATGTCTAAACACCAGGTAGGTGATATTACTCTACACCAGATACCCCCGGTAGCTGATTTTGTTTTACACCAGATGGGTGATTGTATTATATCAGATAGGTTAAATTATTATATGCTACATGCCACCCAGACTCATTGGACATTACTAAAACATGTTTATCGCACATATAGCAATATACTAGAGCACCAATGGGAAATCTAAGAAAGTTAATGTTACGATTGATTCCAATTGATTCTGATTGGTCAGAATTGGTTAGGAATTTTATAACGTTCACAGTTTATCTTGTATGAATTCAGGAATCTTGTATGAGTTCAGAAAAGGCATAATTTTTTATTGGATTGTTCAAGTGTAACACGTGAGAGTAAAGCATATAATAAAAAACAAACCTACACTTTTAGTAGATACCTGTATTAACTCATTCATGACTACATGAGATTATGAATTATTAACATTTTCTACATGTATGTTAATGTCCATGTTTGACCAGATTTGGCATTACATTTATTTCTTTAAAGTTATCCTTATTTGATATTAATTACATAGAATACTGCATGGGCGATTCAGCTGCATTAAGAATACTTTTCCTTGTCCTAACGAGGTACAAACCAACATCCAATGGCCATAGCGTGTTTAGTGTTGCTGCAGTTCCTTATTATTGATTTCTTAGTGTTACAAACCAGTACAAACTATAATTTGCGCTTAAGTGCAAATATTTATGCTTAAGCGTAATTCATTTGCTCTTAAGCACAAATCATTTGCGCTTAAGTGCAAATCATTTGCGCTTAAGTGCAAATCATTTGCACTTAAGCGCAAATAAAAATTAATATGCATTGATTCCCCCCCTGAATTAATTTTAAATGGCACAGGCCTAAACACATCACTAAAGTTTATATAGCCCCACCATTGAGAGAAACAATCCCCCAGTAACCCCAAGATCTGTTTTATGACCATGGAAATGGTATAGATCTGTGTAGGATATGTCTCTTTTATAAAATAAACTATATCTCTGGGATGGAGACACAAATTATTGGGGACAAGGATGCTGATATTATGAAAATAGGGGTTTTACCCCATATCAAGTCAATAAGTACACCATATGAGGGATGCAAACTCCCAGTAACCCCTAATTCCCTATTTATGACCATGGAAATGGTATATATCTGTGCAGGAGATGTCCCTTTAATATAATATACTTGAGCTCTGGGAGTGAGGTACATGTACCAATTCTTGGGACACCAGTGACAGAGGTGCTGATATGCATATGGATATTTTTCTTCAACTTTCCAGTCTGTATGGGGCTGCTACTATGGGCCCATGATAATATAATATGAGATGGACTCAACAATTCACATCAGAAAGATGTAAGGGAGTGTTAGGTATATATGCGCTTAAGCGCAAATGATTTGCGCTTAAGCCCAAATAAGTTGATAGACACATGTTTGCGCTTAAGCAAAAATATTTGCGCTTAAGCACAAATAAATAATAAATGTGAAAAGGGCCTCCCATAAGAACGTAAAATTACCGAAAATGCAAAAGTAATTTCAACTGATTAGTCGTAATCCGGTAAAATATGAGAACAAGGCTAATATATTTTATAAAGTACCGGTACTGACTTACGGTATATGGATAACTTGCGCAATTCATGGTTATATGTAGCCATTTTGATCAAATAATTTTGGCTACATCCCTACCAATCCAAAACAATGGAAACAATAGGTGATATGTTAATAGGTGAAGGTTGAGTTATGGATAAACCACAGGGGCCTGTAATGAGCTCCGCTGTCCACCCTCCCCTTTTGCACTGCCCATATACAGTACACCGCCTCTATATACTCCCATCAGAACCATTCATAAACGTTGCATTTGATAAACTTTTAACCACCGAATATTGTCTCGGGAGAGCATAAATTTCCAGATTGATCCGTCTCAAATAACAATGGCGGAAATATTCCTCTAAATTCACACCCACATGACTTACTGTAATTAAAAATCTGTCAGACGATCAATTAAATGTTTGGAGCTCAGTGATTTCTTTTCTGCTGATAATTTATTTACTCATACAAATCAACACATCGTCAGTAAACAATTTCTATAGAGGAGAAATCTGTTGATAATTCCAACTTTTAAATTTTTTTTTGACAAGTCACACAGTTCATAATTTTTATATTCATTATGACCTGACCTTTCCAATGACTGCCATAGTAGAAACAGCCAATCACCGCTCAGTATTAGAATCGAGGTCAGGTCATAATGAATATTAAAATGAGGAGCTCGATTCTGTATGAATGGTTCTGATGGGAGTTTGTGCTATTTATTGAAAGATGAATTCTTTGCCGATCCATCCGTGTCTATATTGTTAGCCTTACTGGGGTGAATGGGCTAAATTTGTGCGACTCCCGAGCGATGGTGAAACGTTGAATTTCTACAGTGTCCCTTGTCTATATAATGTTACCATTAACGTGAAGAAGGCGCGTATATAGAGGCGGCGTATATGGGCAGTGCATAAGGGGGGCGGACAGCGGTGCGCGTTACATGCTCCTGTGGGATAAACCTATTTATTCACCCGGGGTGTTTAGTTACATATAACCATGAATGGCACTTAAGCGCAATTGATTGCGCTTAAGCACAATTGATGGCGCTTAAGCGCCATATGGAGCTTAAGAACAATTAATCGTGCTTAAGAGCAATTGATTGCGCTTCAGTGCAATGATTGTGCTTAAGCGTAACTAATTGCGCTTAAGCGCAATCAATTGCGCTTAAACTCAATTCAATATTAAATGTGAATTTAGCCTTTCATATAATCTGCCATAAAAATGAAAATTCCACGAGCACTCGGACGATGCAAATATCCAGACTACCTAAAAGTTAAGGGCCGAAGTAAAGAAACACTCAAAAAGAAGATACACTACATCTGTACAAAATATAGTAACTATAGTACAGGGGAAGATGAATTTAAAGGTGGATTATCTATTTGTAAACATGTATTATATAGTTACCGGGGTATAAAATATTAGATTTGAATCGAAGACTCCTGTCCGGAAATGCTTCTATCGATTAATATTAATTTTATTTCAAATATTTTCTTGTCTAAAAAGGTGTGTTTGTTCAGCTAACAAACAATAGTGGTTACTGTTAACAGAGACCATAAATTTTATTGTACAATTTTGTGACAAATAAACAATAATTAGACTCATTATCGCTTATATATGTGGAGCAAGACAATACAAACAATCAATCTGGGACATTTGACTTTCGGTGCGAAGCCATAGGAACTGCCCAGTGCTCTATATCGCAATATGGTATCACCCGAATGGTCTGTTCTAAAAATAGTAACATAAACAGTCCCGATTTAATATTCGAAATAAAAATCAATATTAATTGATAGAAGTTTATCTGGACAGGGGTCTTCAGTTCACATCTATTATTTTATACCCACGCAACTATTTTAAATTTGTTATTTAAAGAGATAATCCATCTTTAAGACAATTAGCAGTAGACTATGCTTTTCAATTTCCAATGCCATTAATATCATTATTATCAATTTCATATTCATATCATACAATAAATAAAGAATTATTTAACACAATGTTTCTGTTATATATGGGGCCGACTTTGTGCAGGGCCGACTTTGCGCGGGGACGTCTTCGTATGTGGCCGACTTCGCGCGGGCCGACTAGTGTTGTGAAATTGCAATAAACATTAGAATCCGGCGCCAACTATCGGCAGTTATTCATCTGGCTGGAAGCACCAGTCTGGTGTGTTTGTTATTGGTGAACGGCGACACCTAACGGAACCCGCAAAATGGAGGAACCAGTTTCCGGGAGTTGAGAGGTCAAGTGATACCCAAACCAACTGATACTCTCGGAAAAAAGTCAAGTGATACATAATCTCGAGTCAACCTTCTTTTCGAGTCAACTAATACCTTTCTGAGACAAATGATACCTTTTATTATTTAAGTGCAATTATAATTTCTCTTGTCAAATTTTTATAGAACTGGACTCGGAATTAGGTATCACTTGTCTCGGGTGTCATTTTTATAGAACTGGACTCGGAATTAGGTATCACTTGTCTCGGGTGTCACTATCACTTGTCTCGGGTATCACTGAACTCGAAATTAGGTATCACTTGTCTCGGGTATAACTGAACTCGGAATTAGGTATCACTTGTCTCAGGTATCACTGAACTCGGAATTGGGTATCACTTGTCTCGGGTACAACTGAACTCAGAATTAGGTATCACTTGTCTCAGGTATCACTGAACTCGGAATTGGGTATCACTTGTTCCGGTATATAGCATTTAACTCGGAATTAAGTATCACTTGTCTCGGGTATCACTGAACTCGGAATTAAGCGAGTATATATATGCGCGGTTGAGCGAGAATAAAAATATCGAAAACTTTTTATATTTACTAAACCCATAAATAACTTGCTTCTAATATATACGATATGTTAAACCTATATCGAGCTACATAATTATATGTCTACACATATGGAAGGAGGTATAAAGTAAGTTGACAAATGCACAAAATATTGGCTTTAGTACAAGGGATGGTCGATGACAACATGCAGGTCGACAGATATACGAACTAGACCAGGATGGATATTTACTACCCCCCCCCCAAAATTAAAAAAAATAGATCGATGGATATCGATTTGAAATTGTCCTCAAACTATAAGAATAATTTTAATATTAATCGACGTTATATGCATGTAACAATCATTCCAAAAATTAACTGACGCAAGTATAGATCATTCCCGGACATTTTCATGATGGGCGGTGTTAACACATTTGGGCGTGGTTTGTAGCCGTCACATTCTGCGCATGTCCAAAAGCATCCAATCGCTGACGCGGAGTCGCATAGATTTTTCGTGCTGGAAATATTATCTGATAACAAGCGTTTAGTTCTTGTTCGACTTTCATAGGGTACATATCGTAAAAAATATATCATAATTTAATTATAAAAATTAACGCAATACTTCAAAATTCCTGTAAATATGACAATTAGATGTTGAAGCAAACACACGAAGTGATACTCTAATTTAGTAATTGATGCCTGGCATAAAAGTTAGAATTCTAAAAGCCACTTGAACTATTTATAACTAAATATAACTATAAGAAAGCAGCATTCGGGATTCTAATCGGTGATACTTTATAGTAAGTAATTGATGACGGGCGTCAAAGTTGTATAATAAAAAAAAGTGTAAAAACGTTTGCTGCTTTTTGTTTAATAAATAGTTTTGGTAATTTGGTCGACGTTTCGAGAAACTGGTAAACTACCAACTGAACTCATCAACGAATTGTCAGTGTTATTTGGTTCACCATATTGGGTGCAGGACAAGTGATACCCAAACCAACTGATACTCTCGGAAAAAAAGTCAAGTGATACCTAATCTTGAGTCAACTGATACCCTGCTGGACAAAACAAGTGTCCACTTAACCGCGGTGCGGTTAGCGTTGCCACCGCGGCCGAAATGCAACTACACTGCGGCTCCACCGGCTAACAACAGTTGGGCTGCGGTGTATTTGCCATTCGGCCATGGTGTAGTTGCCGCGGTGTACGTTCATTAAACTGAAAAAAGATGATACAAACCCGAAATCTAACCACGATGTACATGCCATTCGGCCGCGTTGTAGTTGCCTTTCGGCCATGGTGTACTTGCCGCTCGGCTGCAGTGTACTTGCCGTTCGGCCGCGGTGCTCAACTATGGGAGGCCAAATTCACATTTATTAATAATTGCGCTGAAGCGCAATTCAATTGCGCTGAAGAGCAATCCAATTGCACTGAAGCGCAATCCAATTGCGCTGAAGCGCAATCCAGCTTGATTCATATCAATTGCGCTGAAGCGCAATTCAATTGCGCTGAAGCGCAATTATTGTTACAAGCTTACACCCCTGGATAGATAGGTTATTCCATTATCATCAATTCATATGGGATATCCACCAATTGCGCTTCAGCGCAATTCAATTGCGCTTCAGCGCAATTCAATTGCGCTGAAGCGCAATTAAAAATTAATTGCGCTGAAGCGCAATAAATTTTTCACATACTACCCAAGCAATTCAATTGCGCTTCAGCGCAATTATTATTATTAAAGTTGGGTTGAATAGGTGCAGGGAGAAAATTAACTGGTATCGCATCGCAATTTGCTACCCAAATTTGGATAATAGCTATGCAATTTGGTATGAATTTTATATGATTTCAGAACAATGCTATCTAATTATGTCATTATGAGGTTATTTGCTAATCAAAATTTCAAAAGTAATTTGCTCCCTGAATAGGTGGGTTATTCCATTATCATAAATTCATATGCGATACCAACCAATTGCGCTTCAGACTGCTTCCTTGCCCCTTATCATGAGTATTATGAGTTAACTAAAGACAGTAAACAATCATGAGAGCACCCCTACCTTTTACATTAAGGGCTGAGAGGATAATATCAAATGATTTATGGGCTGAGTCATTTTATATTCGTTTAAAACCACATCAAGTCTTCAGTCACATACAGAAGGAATAGAGGCAAGGAGACTAAGTTTCCACTGCCGCACCACATAATAGCATTCCCTTCAGGGCGACTCACAAAACATTTCCTTCTGTTTTAGTCGGTGTGACTCTCGATAGCATGACCTTATGTATTAGTCGGGGTAACTTGCGACGCCGGTTACCTTCTGTTTTAGTCGGGGCAACTCATGATAGCATTATAATCTGTATGAATCGGGCCGACTCGTGATAGCATGCCTTCTGTATTAATCAGGGGTACTCACAATAGCATATTTCCTTCTGTTTTAGTCGGTGCTACTCGTGATAGCATTACATTCTCCATTAATCGTGAAGACTCGAAAAAGAATTAGCTTCTGTTTTAGTCGGGGCTACTCGTAATAGCATTATCTTCTGTTTTAGTTGGGCCGACTCGTGATAGCATTATCTTCTGTATTAGTCGGGGTGATTCACTTTTGGATTATCTTCTTTATTTGTTTGGGCTACTCTCGAGTCTCGATAGGATTGATTAGTCAGTGTCATGGCGACTTGCAATAGCATTATGTTGTTTTAATCAGGGCGACTCGTGATAGCATTACCTTCTGTATTAGTCGGGGTAACTTGCGATACCGGTATATACTTTCTGTTTTAGTCAGGGTGACTCATGATACCATTAACATCTGTATGAATCGGGGCGGCTCCTGATGCCAGTGATGGCATTGCCATTGCCTTATGTATTAGTGATCAGGGAAATTCACGATAGCATTTCCTTCTTTTTTATTCTTTATGTTCTCTATAAATCGTGGAGACTCGCAATAGCATTACCTTCTGTATTAGTCTGGGTGACTTGCAATACCTGTAGCTTCTGTTTTGTCCGGTACGAAAATTGCATTGGCTAAGCACTGTACATAATATTGGCATTATTATTTCCCGACGCAAATCTGAATACGCTGGTCGTGATGCTCGTCTGTTATATTTGAAGTTTCTATATGTGGTTGTTTGGGTAGCCTTTATTGTCGCGTTGGGCGACTTCTTTTTGCAAGAATACCGGCACAAATCGAAATTATTTTTCTGTGTGGGCGCTGGGTTTCCCCGGCGATAAAAATAATATCTGGAAAAAACAGTTGTTCTAAAAACTAGCACCGGAATATGGCGGAAGGTAATAGATATTTTTCGATCGGGGTTAATGTCGTGGCATTGTCTGAAAATCTTATCAAATGAATTTTGTTGCGTAAAACTTGTGTTTATCAGCCATAGGTGTAGTATTTTTCTCCATTCCTCACAGTGGATCGTGAGACTAATAACAGGCAGCGTCATACTTCTGCATTTCGGTTTCTGTTGTACGATGTAGGTTTTGGAAATTCCGGTAATGTTCGAAATAATTGACAGATTTCTTCAGTTCTGTTCACACAAAAATTACAGAAGGTAGCACTGATAATACAGACGTACCAGCAAACAAGATTTTTTCCATGTAAATCGGATGATAGACTATTACTAGTAAGTTTGGGCAATAGCATACAGAGAAATAATATGTCAGGTGCCATTTTCAATTAAATGTCAGGCCCCACTCATCTGGTACCTGACATTTTGTCCTGCACTCAAATAAAAATTGGATAGCATTATATTCTGTATACTTCAGGGTGACTAGCGACTTCTGTTTTAGTCAGATAGACTCACAATATAATTATCTTCTGTTTCAGTCAGGGTGACTTGCAATAGCATTAGCTTCTGTATTAGTTGGGGCGACTCCGCAATACCAGTACCTTCTGTTTTAGTTGGGAATTGAAGCGCAATTGAATTGCGCTGAAGCGCAATTATTTTTCTATTGGATTTATTCATACCGTTACCTTCTGTTTTAGTTGGGAAAATAATTGCGCTGAAGCGCAATTGAATTGCGCTGAAGCGCAATTATTTTTCTATTGGATTTATTCATACCGGTACCTTCTGTTTTAGTTGGGAAAATAATTGCGCTGAAGCGCAATTGAATTGCGCTGAAGCGCAATTATTTTTTCTATTGGATTTATTAATTAATTAACTGGGGGTTTTAGCCATATATGAAAAATTAATTGCGCTTCAGCGCAATTCAATTGCGCTTCAGCGCAATTAATTATGAATTGCGCTTCAGCGCAATTGAGTTGCGCTTCAGCGCAATTGAGTTGCGCTTCAGCGCAATTGAATTGCGCTTCAGCGCAATTGAATTGCGCTTCAGCTCAATTATTAATAAATGTGAATTTGGCCTCCCATACTCAACTGCAGTTACAAACTCTGACACCGCGACCGAACGGCAAATACACCGCGGTGCCAATGGACACTTGTTTTGTCCAGCGGGGTACCTTCTTTTCACCTGGACTGCAGATCGCGTGTTCTGCAACAGCCAGGAAAACTGTGAGTAACATGTTTTTGTTTGCAAAGTACGTGATACTCTAATTGGTCAAGTGATACCAAAATGGCTGTGTCATTGTTTCAGGTCTTTTTTGCGTCAAATGTATCTAAATCAAAAATTTTTGATCAAAGGTACCATTTGACTCAAAAAGGTATCAGATGACTTGGCCATTTTGGGTATCAGTTGACCGATTTTGGGTATCACTTTGTATGGTATCACTTGACTCGGGTATCACTTGACTGTAATATACGGTAACTTATAAGCCGTAGATTCTTAGACAGAATCTACGACCAAAACAACGTTCAACCTGTATTATTCTAATATATTGAAATCTTCATAAATCCTCTTATTGCGTCAACCATTATTGGTTATTATTATATCCTTTGCTTTGTTATATATTATTCTTGTATGTGAGAACCAGATTTTCACATCATTTCTGTATTTCCAAATTCCATTGAGTGATTGACATTCTATATGAGGGTGACGACCCCCCTTTTCGGATGCCGGATGCCGGGTCTGTTATGGCGTATTCCGGATGCCAGACCACTGTACGCCGGATGCCGCCGGGCACATATATCGGATGCCGGATGCTTCCATTGATAATCTTTCTTGACGTTAACAGCAAAAAACACAACCAAATTACGTCCGCTAATTTATAGTTATTTGCTCGGACACAATATTATCCACAATTTAGCTAATTATATATACGTCTCGTTATCAATTCTGACATATATAAATAGTGATAATTAATATATAGTACCTACGGTAGGCCTACTGTTAAAATAAATCGCAATGCTGATCTGCGATATCGGTTTGTTATATTATCCGATAGAGTTGTCGCCCATCTGATGTCTGCTTGACAGTAATTTTTAATATCATATATTCAATATGTAATTAACTTTTATTAAATTTAAAAAAAATGTATTTAGAAGCCTGCATGCGACTTCAATTTAATAAAACCATTAAAATGTCTGAAACTCGCAGTTTTGGTCTAAACTTCAACGAAGTAGACAATCCTAAGTACAATCAGGGCGGTGTTGAGAAAAGAATATGCACTTGGCGAATGGGTTAAGACACTCGGAGTCTCGAACTACAGGTTCATATTTGCACTGAAGAGGCTAGCAAGAGATCCCGAGTATCCAAATGGAAGATTTTTACCACTCCTGTCATTTGGAGCATGGTCTATGCCTTTCATCCCCACACAATACGCCCTGTCATGTCATTAACTCCCGGCCATATTAGTTCCACCAGTTCCGGTTCCGTGATATAAGAGATTCCTCCATGCAGCCCCGGGTTCCGTGGTTTTATTGCTACAAAATCAAAGTTCTGGAGTAGCATTTCCATATATGATCATATATCGAGCTTTTGAATATTCATAACTTTCATATATGTCATACATGTATATGGAAATGCTACTCCAAAACTTTGACCTGTAGCACTAAAACCACGGAACCGGACCTGGTGGATCCAATATGGCAGCGAGTAAGTTAGACAGGGCGTATATATGCGTGATAGTAGATCATACCTTTAGTAAAAAGTTTAATCTTTCCGTAAAGCTGCTAAATCAAATCATTACTAGCCAATACGGAGACTAATTCCAATACCTCGTGCCAACGTTTACTTCGTTCCTGAGTCTGTTTTCAATAAATTTAATTAAATAGTATTCCGGATGCCGTCTCTCTGTTATGGCGTATTCCGGATGCCGGGGTTCCAGTTTAAGCCGGATGCCGGATGCCAGGGGGAGGGGGGTCGTCACCCTCCTATATCCACATTGTTGTAAGTTTACAACAATGGGCTATCTGATTATTACACCAGCTGTATTCAAAGCAATCTGTCAAGATATACAATATAATTTACCATAGTGTGATACAGTGATCTAAATTGTTATATACGGCTTCTAGTTCCAAAAATGGACCAAAGAACTAAGAACCGTTAAGAAAATGTTCGGTTCCACAAAACGGTCCCAGTAAAATTGTGGTTTTTCACAATAGATACACACATAGAACGATATGCTTTCATTGAAATTAATTGGTTCTCGCTGGTAATTCTTCTATCTGGTTCAGTGATCAGTGCTATACCAATTCGCCTATATAGCGCTGATTTTTTTCCTTTTTATTTATATAATATAATAAGTGCACAAATGATCATGTGTGGCGAATAGGAAATAGGGGAGTCACGTATGGCCAATGGTGAGGTTGAGTAAGTGGTACTGGTATGCATTGAAGGGATGTACGGCCATTGGTGATGTATATAGATACGTATGTACCTGGCTTGACTTTTTTGGTCTTGAGTGGTTATGTTGCTATGGGTTGCCAATAGGTACACATGGAAGTGACAGTATGGCCAATTGTGATGTGGTGTGCAATGCATTGGTATGTTTTTGAAGACTGCATGACCATTTGGTGAGATGTACATGTTTATACCTTGTGTGACACAATATACATGGGGTGGGGTGTATCTGTATATCTGTAGTACCGTAGCTATATGGTCATGGTGTGGCTAATATGTGTATGTGGAGTGACTGTATGGCCAATGGTGATGTGAATTGGTAAACAATAATTGACTATGTGACCACGAATGTGGTTGTGAGTATACAGCGAGCAGGGGGCGTAGCTGGCGTACAATTATTCGTACGGCCGAATAATATGGGGCACAATTTACATCTTGTAGGAGGGGGTTCGGGGTGCATGCACTGTGGAAATTTTTTAATATTACATTCAAAATGACGCATTTTACTTGGTTTACTGATATATATACATGCATATAGAAGTGGTTAGAAAAATGGAAATCAGTAATATTTACTGTAATATTCAGGGGGGGGGGGGGGGTGAAAACAAAATTCCGGCACGTATGCCGGGGTGGGTGGGTGGTCAAAGCCATCAAAAAGCAATTTTTTCCGCAACTAAAAACAAAAATTCCTGCTTGTTTTTTTTAGTGTTTGGCAAAGAGTTGGGCTTCAAAACCACTTTGAATGAGAGAAATAATGTAATTCTAACTGGTAAACTGACTGCAGGCAGTTATCGTGTTGTATTTTGTTGCAAATTTTGAAATCCAAGATGGCCGCTGGCAGCCATGTTTTTTTTGGCCGAATGACCTCAAAATGACTCATTCCTATTTACATGTCCATGTTAACATCCATGATAAATAGTATGCACAGAAATTCATATACAGCTGTTTACAGTGAATTTCCCCCCGCAAATCTCTGTTTTAGTGTTAAAAGGGGGGTGGGTGTAAAAAAATGGTCGGAAAAAACTGCCGAAAACGGAAACAAATTTGGCGTGGGGGTGGGTGGGTACAAAAAATGATCGAAAGGGAAAAAATGCCATACGTGCCTAAAAAAAAAATTCTGCCCCCCCCCTGTAATATTGAGTAAGATAAACTCGATCCTGACATTGGTGGCATTTCAAGTAGATTATATACATGAGTGAGTGACAATTACATAACTACATTCGCCGATGTATGTCACTGCAGAAGTTGGTGAGGGGAGTGTGGAATATATATATATATATCATACGTGTGGGGTATTTATATAACATGTCGATGTTCCAACAACACAGTTGATCATGATGTGGGACAATTACTGCGAATTGAACAGCTCAACTGCATGCTTGTTGAATTTATTTGAGCACTGGTCAGTCTCTCGGCCGACCATTACCCTCGAGCCACACATCACAGAAGTAAGATTAAGTTTGAATAACAAACTTTTGTCCAAATGTCTGCATGTGCAAATACTTAGCGAATGAACAGTCGACATGGTTGCTTGTCTTTGTTGGTTTATTGTGTCGGTTCAATGTTACAATAACTCTGTATTCTGATATCGGTCGTGAAACTGTGACAATGTGCAGGTTTAGATCTCGTAAGATTTAACTTCAAAGTTCAAATGTCATGATCACTAACCAGGCTTTTTCCGGAAATATATTGTCCAACTTCAGCAGTGTGCGAGAATGTCTGTCCAGGGATGTGGCTAGAGGGTCTCCGTTGGGGGTGTCCACCTTGGGAAATTCCAATTGCACCCCCCCCCCCCCCCTGAATCAGAATCACAGACCAAACACAAGTTTTGCATAATTCCATTTCCACCCCTTGCACATCAGTTCTCAGGCCTAATATCCTATGTATCCATAAACTATGTTGTTCTATATGCCCGGTATAAGAAAATTCAGATACTTTAACCTGAGAATTGCATATATATATCCTAACATCTAGTAGCCTAATCCAGACAAATGCACACGGCTACGGGGAAGAGACCAGGACATTGTGTCCGTCCATGTTTGTTCAGCCCGGTGTGAGAAAATTTGGAAAACTATACAAGAAAATCGAAAATCCTAGCATCTAGACTGGCCTCAACTGAAGCTTCCCTAGTGTTGGAAATTTCAAACCTCATACTCCCTCTTAGGTTGGGAAATTCTCCAACTGATGACCATTTCAGTCCACAAGTTTTACCGAATGTACTAAACTATTGTTTTGTTAAACTAATTAGCAGTTTTGTATTGGTCACGGGGGAGGGACAGTGACAAACCGGGCCGACCATGGTTCGGCCCGGTGTTCGAAAAATTTGAAATCTGAACAAGAAAATCGCAAAATCCTAGCATCTAGACTAGCCTCAAGTCTTCTTAGAGTTGGAAATTTCAAACCTGACCACCCCCCCCCCCCCACTTAGGTTGGAAAATTTCCAAATGATGACAATTCCAATGACAATGTTGACCAAATGTATGACACTATTGTTTTCTTAAATTTAGTAGCAGTTTTGACTAGCCACGGGGAGGACCTTGACACAAGCTTTCCAAGTGTTGGAAATTTCCAACCTGATCCAACCTGTCACCCCCCTAAGGTTGGAAAATTTCCAACTGATGACCATTCCAACTAATGTTTTGGCAGGTATGAAATTTCCAACTGTTTGACCAAAGTTGGGGTGAGACACCCCCCACAGGCCCACACCCCCTCTAGCCACATCCCTGTGTCTGTCAAGTACAAGTACATCCACCATATTAGCATAGGCTGACAGCACCTGGTGTGTAATTTGGAGCGTGGAGAACATGAAATCGGGTATCACTTCCGACGATAATGAGAAATTTGCTCATCCGAAATCCCTCAGCTGAAATTGCATGTACACTGCCATTGGTGCGGCATGCAAGCTGGTTGAAAAAAAAAAATGCTATAGCCTATACCTGAATGACTGAATTTGGCACTTGGTTGTGACATCCTACGGTTGGCGATACACGTATCGTAATGTTCAACTAAAATTACCAAAATCCACACTCAATACCACGCACTTTCCTGGCAGTTCTTAGCCCTGCATGGGGCATAAATTAGGAATAGGTCTATATACCGCCCTATATCAGAAAGGAGTTTGTGTTATGGCTGAAAGGGCCTTTGGTGGGCGTGTTTATATATAACGCCAGATCTATACCATGCATGTGCTGCATATTATTCCGTGCATACATGAATTGCTTGGTGGGATGCATGTAGTGATGTACGTATACTTGAATTGCCTACTGTTATGGTGTAGTGTATATAATGTATGTACATCTTGAGTATCTAATTGACCAAGGCGTGGCAAATATATATACAGGGAGTGATTGTATGGCCAATTGTGATGCGATACGTGTAAAATAAGTGATTGTATGGTCATGAATGAGGTGTAGAATGATACCTGGTATGCCTGCATGGTGACTCATGGCTGTATTGTCAAGTTTGTGTTGTACGGGTATACCCAAGTATTTCTACATTGTCAGTTGTGTTGTGTTTATGTATATATGATTATATGGAGCGAGTGTATCGTCATGGGTGGGTTGTACATGTGTACATGTGGGGTGGACATCCCTTTAGAATAACTCAGGGATATGTTAATCGATAGAGAAGTAGGCCTAATGTAAGAGAGTTATAAATCAAGATGGTGGTTTATATGCACTCTGGGGAAAACGGATTTCTTGACACCAGTCAATCAATTTCGCTGAGCCAGTATGTTACTGTTATTTGGCCTGGTGAGTAGCCACATAATATGACTCCTTTCAGTTCTGTTTTAAAGTTGTGTCCATTTCCGTAAAAAATGGTCAGATTCCCAAAAGAACTTTTTAGGCAATATTCCACACTGCATCCTTTAAAATGAATTTGTCATGCCTCATATGATACTGTGAAATCCAAAAAGAAAGAAAGTTAGTTGTCAGTTGATTAAGTAACATGGTTAATACAAAGTGGGTCGCAATTTGATATCTTCTTTGAACATCAGAGAATAGTCGGATTCCTTATGTCGCAAAAAATGGTCGCGCGTTTTCGGAATGTTAAAAGCGATATGAGAACAGTTTCTATACCACCAGTGTGTCTATTTTCAGAATCTACCTGTTTCCAGCTTGATATTTTAGTGGAAACAGGTTTGTGTGGGGCTTTTGTTTGTGTACCCCTCTATTTCCCCCCCCCCGCCCACCTGGTAATAAAAACATGCTATTACGCATAGCAAGTTCGGTAAGTGGCTTTCTTTGTTATTGGAAATCGAAAAACATGGGGAGATCTTGCCACAAATTACTTAATTACATATCTTAATGTGGAAGTTTATCAAAAATAATCAGACGAATTGCATTTATGACTGCATTTTCAATTTTCTTTCCCAAATATTAAGGTATTGTATATTCTTAAATTGAGCTATATCACATATGGACGAACATGAACAATCTACAAGGATATCTTGGTCATATGCCACAAACAAAACTTCGATACATGGATTTTTGGTAAAGATATCGCAGAAAAGCTACCCCTACCCCCACCCTCGCTGATTTCACAAGTCAGATTCCTTTGGTCGAAAACAACGGTCGCGCCATTTCGGATTGTCCTAAGACGACATGCGAACGGTTTTATTTATCAATATCGTGTCTACTTTCAGAGTTTACCTGTGTCCAGTTGAAATTTTATTGGGAAAAAAAGTGTTTGGACTGTTTTAAGAATTTAAAGAGCGTTTGCTTATTATACAAATATTAATCCTCATAACTAACCTTCTGGTGGACTGTGCGAGTTGAAATTAACAAAAGTATCAATATGGCGGTCTACTTTCAGAATCCACTTGTTCCAGTCTGACATTTTAGTGGAAACAAATTGTTTGGACGGTTTAAACAAATTAAAGAGCGTTTCCTGATTATACAGATATTAACTAACACGATTAGCCTTTTCCAGGCGATTCTTCAAGGATTGTCCACTTATAAACGGACAATCCTTACCTAAAATGGTCATTAATAAATGGACAATCCAACCACGCGTGGCACGCGAGCTTGGGATTGTCCACTAAAGAGTTTTTGACGAAATAACACAAATATTCGAAGAAGTGTTTTTAACGAGCGTTTATTGCCAGGACGAAGTACCGCATAATACGGAGTTGTGTGCTAACAAATCTGGGAGTCATATTTATGTAAGTGTCAGTCAAAACTTTTAGGACATGGGAATATTTTTTAATTGCGTGGCCATGAAATACTAATTCGTGGCCACGAAATAACTAATTCGTGGTCACGAAATAAATAATTCATGGCCATTAAATAATTAATTGTGGTATACGATCGTCAGTCACTGTTGTAATGGAAGCGGATAGAGATGATCTGGTTGTAGTTGTCCACCATCTTGGCATGAGCCACGGCGATTTGAGATAAAGCGTGTTGTAGGGTGGCCCGTAAAACAAATTAAGTAAATCACCCCTTTCACCAACCCGATCCAAAATTGCCGCCGTCCTGGGGTGGGTTACATGGGCACACCCGACATTCAGTATATCTTGGGGGCCACTATACAGCACCAATTATACCACATCAAACGGTTAAGGGGTCGAGAAATTGTATAGGTGTCATATTTGAACCCATCTGGGGTGGCCATTTTGGATCGGGGATGGTGAAAGCGGTGTGAACATTTAGTTTGTCTCATGCAGGGGTCACCCTACAACACACTGTATTCGACCTAAAATGGGGGGGGGGTGCATGGTACCATATATGGACCCTTCTGATCAGTTATCATTTTCGCTCGAGTGGGCTGAATGTGTGAAAATTCAGCTTTCTTTGTGAACCACGGTAGAACACTCTTTATTTGATCTATATCGGTCAAGTGACCGAGAAATAATGTATACCCCATTTGACCCCTTCTGAGCGGCGACCATTTTGGACCGGGTATGGTTGAAAGGGGTGAATATTTATAAGCTTGTTTTGGGCCCACCCTACAAAACCCCTTATTTGACTTAAATCGGCCAATATGCCGAGAGAAATGGCATTCCCATTCGATCCCTTGTGGTAAAAACTAATGAATAGTCAGTTTGTCTTGGAGCCACCTGACCCGTGTTTCCCCGTTCTCTCTAGGATAGTTTATATATGACGTCCATACCCCCATAGAGCCCGGGTCCCACACCATAAGGGGTTTATATGTAGATTCTCTGCTATCGTACGCATTGTTTCTAAAACATCGTCAAGTTAGTGTAATCATACCGTAAAGGCATCTGGATATATGCAAAGGTTAATTAGTTATTTGTTGGCCACGAATTAGTATTTTGTGGCCACCAAATTAGTTATTTCGTGGCCACGAATTAGTATTTCGTGAAATAAAAAACAAATTCTCATGTCCTAAACCAGGCACCGTAGCTTATGGAACATTCTGTTTTAGTATTAAATTTGGAGAAACCCAACCAGCATCAACGTAACAACTACAACAACTCATCTATGCCAATGATATGTTTAGCCAAATAGATGTGGATAGGGTGGTATTGTTTAAAAATGTTAAACAATGTTATCATGTCCATGTTTATTGCTAAATATTGCTGGGCTTACATAGCTGGTTGTTCTATAATTCCTGGTCGGGTTTATCCAAATTGGGATTTTAAATTATGTTCATCTGAGTATAAAGAAAACACTTTCTCCGTCCACTCGATACCCCCCCCCCCCCCCCCAGGATACATGCTTCACATACTAAATTAACATCTTAGTCAACATAACAAATCTCTCCCTCAAATACCCTGCCACAAGAATAAAAATAAATTGTCAGTATAAATAGGCAAGACATCTCTGGACACTTTCTAAGAGATAATTTATTTATAAGAAGATATATATGTGCATTATTTGCTTGGTCTTATAAATTATATAGTACAACACAGTAAGATACAAGTGACACAGTGCGGGGACAGTACTGTGTCGAAGAACATAGTTAAGGGGACCCTTCCATCGTCCTTCATAATGTATCATGACTCCATCTGTTGTGAACAAACCATCGACTTAGGCTTAATTGATCGTTCTCCCCCAATAATATACTTGGCTTTGAACCGGCCATGGTATTTTCCCGTAAATGAGATAGTGTCTATAATCAGATGGTATTGGTTATGTTCAAATGGTGACACAGATATGAAACTGTACATGTTTGTGCCCCATGGGCCATTGATCATTATAAGATCGAGAAACTTAGTCTAGGAAATTACCAGGAATTCACTGGAAATTGCAATTATAGCTTATAGGGTCGTAATTCAACGTTTGCGTTTCTCGATACAGTTAATACCCAAATGTGAAATTTGAGATATACCTGGTCGTCAAAGTAAAGTGAACCAGATGTCTTATTTAAGGTTAGCAACGGTTGCTAATCAAATACCACAATTGTGTACTAATCATTTATTGGTATTGCCTTAATTTAGTCAGTGTCTAATCACATGGTGATGGCTTTGTTCAAAGTTGGGCACATGCATGTCTAAAACTATATATGCAGCCATGTTCTGCATAGGCCACTGATCATTATAAGATCGAGAGACTTTGCCACCGGACCCGATAGCTCATTAGTAGCGGTTACTAAGCACCTACTCGGAATGCAGGAAAATGCATCTATGGTTGATAGCTATTTTACTCATTAAACTCTACTAGTGGAAATTCGAATTTACTTGATTTTCACAGCTATACACGAATGGTGGAGATTAACTGTGGTCAGAATATTGATGGTGAATGTTGGGTTTCAGTCGCTGCACTGAAGTTGGTCAAATGTAACTGGCGTGGGAAGCGTGAAAGCAAAGCCTATACCGCTATAGTAAAGATCTCAGCTGCACCGAAATGTCCGTTTATCAGTAGCACAAATCCTGCGAAAACACAGATTCTCTCAGTGCATGTTGGATAGACTCATATGACAACGATTGAGTTAATGACAGCGAACAACTACCATCTATACCTGTGTATTTGTGACACTACATCCCGTTATGATCAACGATGTGGTTTTAAAACTAGTCAGTGGACAACAATACAGACAAGTATCAAATAAAACAATGATATAATATGTAATCACATCGTGAACAGTCTTGTTGTGAATATTTTCATTTGATTGAACAGGCTGCATATTATCGAAACTACAAAACCATTCGACACTTACTTTTGCCAATTACTGTATCTTGAGGCATAACTATATCATATGTTGCAACTATTAAATCACGGATAGTTATAGCGTGTCAAACACGAGTGTTAAACTTCATATATTTGCGCACGATTGCCAATAAGTGATGACTGATATTACAATCAACGTTTGAGCATAACACGAAATTCTCCATAGGGTTAAGTGTTAAATTTTGATCGCAACTGTAGCCAGCAAGAATCATCTGATCACATCCATTCCTTTTAAAACTACGTCTGTGTTTCATATTTTTTAGGAATATCAGTACGCGCATATCATCATACGCGAAATGGCGCCATCTATCCAAAGTACTAGAATCTCCATAGGGCTCAGTGTTAAATTTTGATCACAACTGTAGCCAACAAGAATGAACCGATCACATCAAAATTTTCAAAAATACATCTAATGGTCATATCTAGTAGTTTGGAGAAGTTTCAAATCGCACCGATCACCATACGCCAGATGGCACCATATACCGTTTTCTATAAATACGAAACGCTCGCTAAATGATGTTGACCCCGATTTAGACCGACCCGCCAAAATTAAAGAATGGAAACAAGTCAATCCCGAAAACACACCTGCTAGGCATACATAATCCGTTTTCAGATCGCTTTTAACAAACCAAAAATGCAAAATGACATAAGGAATCCGACTAGTTGTCGCCCGAGTATGTTCTATTGTCGCCCGAGCAATACTCTTCAAATTTCGACTAGAAACCTCCAGTTTTCTGGCGATAAACGTCTCCATGGAGCGGCCATTAGCTTCTGTCTTCAACATGATGATTAAAGGGGCATGCAATCAGACTATTTATGCAGTACATTCTCATAAAATTATCAATGTTATCGATCAATGTCTTCATTTTCCCGATATAAACAGTATTCGTGGTTGGAAATTTTCCCACGTCAGTATAATAACTAGTCGCACATTTTTCTTTGAAATTGTGCTGAGCGACAGCTATATACCAGTAGGTCTATGGTAAATCTGGAGCAGGGGAAACAAGAAAACCATAGTCAGAAATGGTAAGCCACCAAGATCATATTATTAGCCATAAATATAAATTATAATATAAAATATATTGGTTACATGAATGCAGTTTCCTTTCTAAATGTCTCCTCTAATATTTTTTGGTTGTTAACAAGAAAAAAAAACGTGACCGCAGAGACTCCAAACAAGATGGCGTCCATCGTGGCGGCCATTTTTTATATGCACCAGGTCTCTTTGGTCGCCGTTATAGTAAAGATAATATCACATGCGGTCTTGTTTTCCACTCGATTCGTTATGCTAGTATACAACCCTTACAAATTAGCCAAAAATCCGACACCAGAATCCTATATGGTGGCCAAGATGGCCGCCGAAATGTGAAAATATGCTATTTTTCTGACATGTCACCACATTTCGTTTGTCTCTGTGGGGAAATATTGGCATCTTGGCGTGATGTTATACATTTATCATATAGAAGAGTCATTGGCGAACACAAGGGGATCATAATATATATTCATTGTGGGATATTTTTGTTCGATATCACGTTTTCCCAAATGCCGGTATAATAGGTCGAAGCCGAATACACACTAATAACGCGATGTAATGTTTTGAATCAATAAATGTTATTGCTAGCATAACAACACCCATGCATATATATATGCAGGAGATACTCGAGCTAGGATTCCTCCTATACCTGAGTTGATGAATATTTACCCAAATCCAAGATGGCGGCCAAAATGGCCATCTGACAGCAATAGAAACATCGCCGATTTTAACATCAGTGAGCATTATTGTCATGACAACCCCACACCTGCTTACTATTGTGTGTTGGGAACACTTAGGCGAAGAACTGTCCTTGTACCATATCTAAATAAATGTCCCCCAAATCCAAAATGGCGCCCACAATGGCGGACAGATTTTGAAAAAATCACCGAAATCCCCCCATATTGACATCATTGGGCATTATTGTCGAGACAACTCCACCCATGCTTACAATTGAGTTGGAAATACTGATGTGAAGTAATTACCTTGCATCTCATGCAAGAAATGGTTTTCCAAATCGAATATGACGGCCAAAATGGCGACCGAAATTTGAAAACACGGCTACATTCCTTTACTTTCGTACGGTAGGCGTATTGTTTCGAGATTTCTACCCACCATTACATGTTGATATGGAGTATTGATATGAAGTATTCATTAGGGTTTGGCAATTGATACTCGCAGTCAAGATCGCTGCTAAATTGGCGGCCACAAATTGAAAAGAAGCTGATATTATCACAAACTAATTCAACTTTTTGTCATAATATCGATCTGTGTAGACGAAACGGTACATACTGTAAGCCAACTATTAGTTCCAACGTAAGTCGTTGCCTTTTTGAAGGATGAAAACCCACAATCGCGATGTGAAATTTCAACAGGTAATTGTTCTGATATGACTATTCGGCGCACATACGCCTACGGCCATTATCGGCGCTAAGTGGAGAATGGATTTCGAAATGCCAAATCGCGATATTAATTGTATGTTTCCATCTTTCCAGAAGGATACGAGCTATGTTGTACGTTTTGATACGTTTAAGTTGAACTAGTAGATGGTTTATGTACAGTTTCGTCCATACATACCGATATTGTAACGTTGAAATTAGTATGTGATAATTTCGGCTTTTCAAGTTGTGGCCGCCATATTGACTGTGAGTATCAATTGCCAAACCCTAATGAATACTTCATATCAATGTTCGATATCAACATGTAATGGTGGGTAGAAATTGCGAAACAAATCGCACCTCGTAAGAAACTAAAGAAAGTAAAGGAATGTAGCCGTGTTTCAAATTTCGGTCGCCATTTTGGCCGCCATCTTCGATTTGGAAAACCATTTCTTGAATGAGATGTAAGGTAATTACTTCACCTCAGACTCAATTGTAAGTATGGGTGGAGTTGTCTCGACAATAATGCCCAATGATGTGAATATGAGGGAATTTCTGTGATGTTCCAAAATCTGTCCGCAATTGTGGGCGCCATTTTGGATTTGGGGAAATTTTATTTGAATATGGTACAAGGAAAGTTCTTCGCCTAAGTGTTCCCAACTCATCATAATAAGCAGGTGTGGAGTTGTCATGACAATAATGATCACTGATGTTAAAATCTGTGATTTTTCTATTTCTGGTGGCCATTTTGGCCGCCATCTTGGATTTGGGTAAAAATATCCCACAACGAATGTATATTATGATCGCATGTGTTCGCCAATGACTCTTCGATACGATAAATGTATAACATCACGCCAAGGTGCCAATAGTTTCCTACAGAGACAAACGAAAGGTGGTGACATGTCAGAAAAACAGCATATTTTCACATTTCGGCAGCCATCTTGGCCGCCATATTGGAATCTGGTGTCGGATTTTTGGCTAGTTTGTAAGGGTTTTATATTAGCATAACGAATCGAGCGAAAAACAAGACCGCATGTGATATCATCTTTACCGTGAGTATAACGGCGATCAAAGAGACCTGGTGCATATAAAAAAAATGGCCGTCACGATGGACGCCATCTTGTCTGGAGTCTCTGCGGCCACCTTTTTTCTTGTTAACAACCGAAAAAAATTAGAGGATACATTAAGAAAGAAAATTAGTGGGGTGAAGTTGAGTCCTGGGGTGAAGTTGAGTCCTGGGGTGCAGAGGTCGACCCATATCTTCTGGAATATTCAGTCTCATGCAGGTTGTCCAAAATAATGTAAACATCCCTTCCTTGTTTTATTTTATTCAGGATGGAAGTCAGTGCGACAGATGGAACCTTTCTATCACTTGGGGATTCATTGCTGTTGACTTGGCTGTTGTTCAGATTTCATCGCTGCTTACTTCAAACATGTGTCTGTGGGGGGGGGGGGGGGGGGGGGGGGAAACAAGTGTCACAATTTTAATAAAGTACCTAAAGATGTAGCAAATTATAAAAAAAAAACATCGCATCAAAATCAACACCAGGACGTATAAGATGCTAAATCGTTATTGGACAAATTCCATAAGATAGAACGACCGTGGAGCCAGAAAATGATGCAATTAACTGAATTACGGTAAACTGTTATACAGGTCAGGAATCGGAACGCTGAAAATATGCAGGTCGTGAATCGGAACACTCCGAAAACAGAATCGGAGCGTATGGTAGTGTTACCTTGAAGGCATTATTTCAGGCTAAAATCGCGTAATTTGATCAACTGTCTTTTTAAAGTAACGATGGGATGTTTGCGGACACACATAAGCTATCTGTTCTTCAAAACCTTATTTCTTTGCTTCGAAATTCACATTTGTTCGCAATACTTTTTTTCTTTGTGTGTGGATTTAAGTGAGCAAACCCTTGTAATTTGGTTCAGCGTGCTATATATGGGACAATAATAAGTAAGCGAAGAGTAAAATACCTTAGGAAGAAGTCCTCTCATTGGACTTGGCCATCCCGTAAGCTTCTTCACCGATGTACACGAATTTGTAAACATAGTCATAGAAAATCGAGCAAAGCTTTCACGGAATCGGAACATATACCGCTCAGAATCGGAATTTTGCTCGGGCGGAATGATAATTCGAGGAGCATATACACCACGCAGTGGATTCAAGGGGATATTTGGTTTTGATTGAAGGTTCAATTGGTGTTTTGGTTTGGTTCAAGGGGGTGCGAATGTAATTACCTTATACTCGTATTTAAATTCGCGCAGTACTATTTTTCGCGCACACATTGGTGCGCGAATTTGAAACTGAGCGAAAAATAGTACGGCTCCCAAATCTAATAGGTCCATAGGAAATACAAGAGGGACTTTTTGCTGAATTTACATATATTATGAACGGTTGAATAGATCAGTATGCCTATACATGTATGTGTATAATTTATATTCGACCAACCGCTATCAAGACCATTGCTCACAATATACCAAGCGGCAAATCATGGTAGCATAGACATTGTTGAAAAGTCTTTGTATAAGAAATACTAATATTCCAGGTCGCCACAAAATAATGATGCATATATAGTTACTAGTTTATTGTCTACAAAATGTAAATCCGCCGCACGTATGTACATGTATATTATATACAGCAATGACCACCCACATTTAGCTACTCGAGATTTAGTGTATAAGAACCGAAACTTTCGTCAGCTTCAAGATATACGATAATATCACGGAAATATTACGAATTTTTTTTTTTTAGTTTTTAATTCGCGCAGCTAGCTGCGCGAATTTAAAGCGCGCGAATTCAGAACTGAGCGAAAAAATAGTACTACGCGAATTTAAATACGAGTAAGGTATGCAAAACCTTGTCTCTGGTCTTATTCTGGGGGGGGGGGGTGAAGTTGGAATTATCAAGGTGGATACCCCAACGGAGACCCTCTAGCCACGTCCCTGCTCTCGACATGCGGCCTCGGCCTCGGCCTCGGATATCGAGTCAAGTTGTGGCTCGAATATCGAGTCAAATGAAATATCCCTCAACAGCCTGGAGTCTTCCAGTGAAAGCATTGACATTTCCTGTCCTTCGTATAAACTGAAAACAATAGGAAGTTGCATCAATTATCTCCTATCGTACGCCCCTATACGTACAGATATAGGTGTACTGGTTTTAAACATACATGTTGCATAACCCATATATATTTATTTCAAATTGAGATCAATATAAGCTCTTTCGACTATAGCCTTATAGGAGTGGTCAAAAATTGAGAATCTCTCATCTGAATCTGCTCGAAGTGTAAATATGAATCTACAGGACATTGTTGATCGGCAAAGAACTGGGTCTTATGTTCGGGAGGTGAACTGATCTTATCTTCGGTGAACTGGAGCTTTTTCGTCACAATTTCAAACCTAAATATCTTATGATTCCAAGGTCATATATCTACTGTCCGCGGGGAGACAACACACTTTTGACTAATAAAACCTTGCATTATCGTGTCAGTATCGAATGATTCGTTTTTCTCACGTATAATATTGGAAATATCAAATCTCATGAACAGATGGGGATGTGCGGCAGTCATATTTAACACAAAACGGTATATTCTCTTTCCTTTCTGATTCCATCTACAGAATTGAGCGCCAGCCAGCGCCAGCCAACTTAAACAGATCACGAGTGAACTGAAGTGCATCGGAAGTGAACTGGACACAAGATCAGAAGTGGTGTCTGTCTCGCGGAGCAGTTCCTACCCCGTGCTCTTAGAGAGTTTGAACTCTAAGTCACGCCCATAAAGCACATCAATTTCCACCACGTATATTCAAATGGCTGTATCTCACATACGTCTCAGCGTGCGGAACTACGCAATACGTCGTTTGGACGGATTAGTCGAGTGCATCTATGAGAAAAATGCCAAACCCGGAACTATTTGCAACAGAATTTTTTTGGCTCGAACAAATACAAAAACCCTCCATAAACAACATACTAAAAATCGGAAAAAAAAGAAATTGGTGAATTTCGTGAAATAAATTTGTGGAAATTTCGTCAAATCATCAATTTATGGATTTTCATGGATGCATATAACAAAATCAAATTCACATGTCCTACAAATATCATGCATATTTTGTTGTCCTCACTTTCCTGAATCCAGAACTGAAAACCATTTCAAGATTATTGAGTATTTTTCAAGTTGTATGCCACCAAAAATGCGAATTTATCTTATTTCGGAGCCTAAAATTTGCAGAATGAGCCAAATATAATATTTTATGGTTAATTATTAAAAAAATTCACGCAAAATACATAGCTTTTTCCCTGTTTTTGTAATTTCCTCACTAGATAAAACACACAAAATGATTAATATGTGCACCTATTGTTAAGAAGAATAAAATATTCACAAACAAAATGTGTGTTCCATTGTACAGAACTCGTGTGATGAAATGCAATATATGAGGTCATGTAAATCAATAAATTGATATCCATATGCCCTGCTTTTCTTATAACCTTTTAAGCATACTAGATTGAACAAATTGCAAGGATATTAACAAACCATTGTTTAAGAAAATCAACTTATGGCCCTTTTAATCCTTGGTCTAAACTTGTTTCCAAAAATGCCATGTTGAGACATTTTTGTTCATTCAAAAAGGTTTCTGGGCATAAAGAGAAAAAACAAACGGTGTTTTAGTGCGTAAAATTATTTGAACTTTCCTCCCAAAACACTTTAGTTTTGAAAAATAAGCCTTACATTGGTTACGCCCTCGTATATCACTTGATTTCTCTCATTTTTCAGTAAACTGACTCCAAATTTGAACGTTGGTATAGGGGTAGGGGAAATAATAAAATGCAATATTATTACCAAATTACAGCCATTTCAGACACAAATTGTTTTCTTCCAGTTTGTGTAAATTCCTGTTGCTTTATTAAACAGCTTAATACGTTACTGGACGTTTATTTAGAATGTTATTGCCATGTTGTTTAAAAATAATTCCAAAAAGACAATTTGACATTTCACTGCCAAATTACGACAAAACGGATAATAGCTCTGTCAATGCATATAACCAGAGAAAGTGTTAAATCACGTATGGAAGAACAATGCATGCAGAAGCTGATAATATAAAGTTGTATGTTTCAAGATGCCTGATTTTGAAGTTTTTGTTGATATGCTTTCCCCTTCCTCATGTTTCTGCCATTCAAATTTGGAGTAAATAATCCGAAGTGATGAGTGAAATCCAGTGACAATGTGACATTTATTGGTATAACCATTGAAATCTTATTTTCGCAACAAAAAACTAATATAAGAAGAAAGATAAAATACTTTTACATAATAACTTTCGTTAATTTTTCTGAATATGCACAAACACCTTTAAAAAAATTACAAAAATGCCCCAAAATAGCATTTTCGGAAAAGAGCCTAGACTAAGAGTTCATGGAGCCATAATTTAATTTTCTTCACAAATGTATTTAGAAATTCCATCACAATTTGTTCTATCTTGTATTCTTAAAAAGGTAACGAGAAAAGCAGAGCATATAGATTGTAATTTATTGAGTTACATGACCCCAAATATTGCATTTCATCACACGAGTTCTGTGCCAGTGGCAAATTTGGCTAACGAACATGACAATTGGAACTTATTCCCTATTCCTTATTTTCAAAAATGTCGCTTTCGACCGATTTGACGGCATGGGTGGGTGGCCCGCCCCAAATACCACCTAGAAACAACCCGACCCCCCACCCATCTCCCCGGGGGGTGCCACCCCGAGGGGGTGAAAATGGAGTATGGAACATTTTCGAGAACGGTAAGGATTTCGACAAATTTGACGGCATGGGTGGGTGGCCCGCCCCAAATACCACCTAGAAACACCCCGACCCACACCCATCACCCCCAGGGGTGCCATCCGAAGGGGTGAAAATGGGGTATGGACCATTTTCGAGAACGGTAAGGATTTCGACCGATTTGACGGCATGGGTGGGTGGCCCGCCCCAAATACCACCTAGTAACACCCGACCCCCACCCATCACCCCCGGGGCGCCACCCCGAGGGGTGAAAATTGGGTATAGACCATTTTCGAGAACGGTAAGGATTTCGACCAATTTGACGGCATGGGTGGGTGGCCCGCCCCAAATACCACCTAGAAACACCCGACCCCCCACCCATCACCCCCGGGGGTGCCACCCCGAGGGGGTGAAAATGAGGTACGGACCATTTTCGAGAACGGTAAGGATTTCGACCGATTTGACGGCATGGGTGGGTGGCCCGCCCCAAATACCACATACAAACACCCGACCCCCCACCCATCACCCCTGGGGGTGCCACCCCGAGGGGGTGAACATGGGGTATGGACCATTTTCGAGAACGGTAAGGATTTCGACCAATTTGACGGCATGGGTGGGTGGCCCGCCCCAAATACCACATAGAAACACCCGACCCCCCACCCATCACCCCCGGGGGTACCACCCCGAGGGGGGTGAAAATGAGGTACGGACCATTTTCGAGAACGGTACGGATTTTGACCGATTTGACGGTATGGGTGGGTGGCCCGCCCCAAATACCACCCAGAAACAACCCGACCCCCACCCATCACCCTCGGGGGGGGGGGGTGCCACCCCGAAGGGGTGAAAATGGGGTATGGACCATTTTCGAGAACGGTAAGGATTTCGAACGATTTGACGGCATGGGTGGGTGGCCCGCCCCAAATACCACCTAGAAACACCCCGACCCCCCACCCATCACCCGAGGGGGTGAAAATGGGGTATGGACAATTTTCGAGAACGGTAAAGATTTCGACCGATTTGACGGCATGGGTGGGTGGCTCGCCCCAAATATCACCTAGTAACACCCGACCCCCCCACCCATCACCCCCGGTGTGCCACCCTAGGGGTGAAAATTGCGTATGGACCATTTTCGAGAACGGTAAGAATTTCGACCAATTTGACGGCATGAGAGGGTGGCCCGCCCCAAATACCACCTAGAAACACCCCGACCCCCACCCATCACCCCCGGGGGGTGCCACCCCGAGGAGCTGAAAATGGGGTATGGACCATTTTCGAGAACGGTAAGGATTTCGACCGATTAGACGGCATGGGTGGGTGGCCCGCCCCAAATATCACATAGAAACACCCCGACCCCCACCCATCATCCCCAGGGGTGCCACCCCAAGGGTGTGAAAATGTGGTATGGACCATTTTCGAGAACGGTAAGGATTTCGACCGATTTGACGGCATGGGTGGGTGGCCCGTCCCAAATACCACATAGAAACACCCCCCACCATCACCCCGGGGGGTGCCACCCCGAGGGGGTGAAAATGGGGTATGGACCATTTTCGAGAACGGTAAGGATTTCGACCGATTTGACGACATGGGTGGGTGGCCCGCCACAAATACCACCTAGAAACACCCCGACCCCCACCATCACCGCCGGGGGTGCCACCCCGAGGGGTGAAAATGGGGTATGGACCATTTTCGAGAACGGTAAGGATTTCGACCGATTTGACGGCATGGGTTTGTGGCCCGCCCGAAATACCACCTAGAAAGACCCCGACCCCCACCCATCACCCCTGGGGGTGCCACCCCGAGGTGGTGAAAATGGGGTATGGACCATTTTCGAGAACGGTAAGGATTTCGACCAATTTGACGGCATGGGTGGGTGGCCCGCCCCAAATACCACCTAGAAACACCCCGACCCCCACCCATCACCCCCGGGGTGCCACCCCGAGGGGGTGAAAATGGGGTACGGACCATTTTCGAGAACGGTAAGGATTTCGACCGATTTGACGGTATGGGTGGATGGCCCGCCCCAAATACCACCCAGAAACACCCGAACCCCACCCATCACCCCCGGGGTGAAAATGGGGTATGGACCATTTTCGAGAACGGTAAGGATTTCGAATGATTTGACGGCATGGGTGGGTGGCCCGCCCCAAATACCACATAGAAACACCCCGACCCCCCACCCATCACCCCCGGGGGTAAAAATGGGGTATGGACCATTTTCGAGAACGGTAAGAATTTCGACCAATTTGACGGCATGGGTGGGTGGCCCGCCCCAAATACCACCTAGAAACACCAACCCCACCCATCACCCCGGGGGTGCCACCCCGAGGGGGTAAAAATGGGGTATGGACCATTTTCGAGAACGGTAAGGATTTCGACCGATTTGATGGCATGGGTGGTGGCCCGCCCCAAATACCACCTAGAAACACCCCAACCCCACACCCATCACCCCCGGGGGGTGTCACCCCGAGGGGGTACAAATGGGGTAAGGACCATTTTCGAGAACGGTAAGGATTTCGACCGATTTGACGGCATGGGTTTGTGGCCCGCCCCAAATACCACATAGAAACACGCCGACCCCCTACCCATCACCCCCGGGGGTGCCACCCCGAGGGGGTGAAAATGGGGTATGGGCCATTTTCGAGAACAGCCGCAATCGGCCATACAACCATAGGGCGTTTAATTAGTCTGCAAAAGCTGTCAGATCACATGATAATCTATTTCATGACACAGTAGTTGACAGTTTTTCTTGCACAATTGTATGGACGAATGCCGGTCTATGTCCTATATGCTTTGCCAGACTCCGTATATGACTGAATTCTTTCTGATACAAATCACACTTGTATGGACAATCGCCAGTCTTTGTCCTCTTATGATTTGCCAGACTCCATATATGACTGAATTCCTTATAATACACGTCACGCTCGTACGGTCGATCGTCGGTGTTCGTCCTCTTATGCATTGTCATAGTCCATATATGTCTGAATTATTTATAATACACGTCACGCTCGTATGGTCGATCGTCGGTGTTCGTCCTGTTGTGCGTTGACAAACTCCATATATAACTGAATTCCTTCTCATACACGTCACTCTAGTATGGTCGATCGCCGGTGTTCGTCCTCGTATGCATTGTCAGACTCCGTATATGACTGAATTCCTTCTCATGTACGTCACTCTCGTATGGTCGATCGACGGTGTTCGTCCTCTTATGCATTGCCATACTCCATATATGATGAACTCCCTATGATACACATCACGCTCGTATGATCGATCGCCGGTGTTCGTCCTCTTATGCATTGCCAGACTCCATATATGATGAATTCCTTATGATATACGTCACGCTCGTATGGTCGATCGTCGGTGTTCGTCCTCTGTTGCGTTGCCAGACTCTATATATAACTGAATTCCTTCTCACACACGTCACTCTCGTATGGTCGATCGTCCTCTTATGCATTGCCAGACTCCATATATGATGAACTCCCTATGATACACGTCACGCTCGCATGGTCGATCGTCGGTGTCCGTCCTCTTATGCATTGCCAAACTCCATATATGACTGAATTCCTTCTCATACACGCCACGCTCGCATGGTCGATCGTCAGTGTCCGTCCTCTTATGCGTTGCTAAACCACTTTTTCTAACACAAGAAAAACATTTCTTTCTTTCCAAAACTTAAAAAAAAAAATCAGAAGAAAAACGTATCGCTTTCACTATACTAATCACTTTCTAAACACAAGCACAAAATTCTTGCTTTCTAATAGGTGTTCTTATAATCTAGAATGTTTCTCTTAATTCTAGAAAACAATTCTAGACAGCAGAGTATGTGATAAATGTGAATAACGTTTTCTTAAACGTGTTCTAAGAATATTATTTCTTAAAATGAAAACATAAATCTCAAATGAAGAAATATTTTCTTGGTAGAAAATAGTTTCGGTATAAGTGTCTATTCGTTCACGCCCATACGAAACAGAAGCACATGGACATCCCCGGAATAAAGGTGGATGTTGAAACCACACATAGTGTACTATTTCCCAAATCAAATATCACATTAAATAAGACTACACAAAATAGTAATGTCTCTCTGTAACGGAGTGGAGAATTATTAGTATTTTCATTTTAAACATCCATATTTTAAACTAGTTATAACAGGTTCCCTTTGGGGGCCTCCATACACAATCATATGACCATGTGGTCCCTTTGTCCTCAAAAGGACGAACACCGGCGATCGCCCATACGAGCGTGAGGTGTATCATAAGGAATACATCATATATGGAGTCTGGCAATACATAAGAGAACGAACACAGGCGATCGCCCATACGAGTGTGACGTGTATAAGGAATTCAGTCATATATGGAGTTTGGCAAAGCATAAGAGGACGAACACCGACGATCGACCATACGAGAGTGACGTGTATGAGAAGGAATTCAGTTATATATGGAGTTTGGCAATGCATAAGAGGACGAACACCGGCGATCATCCATACCAGTGTGACGTGTATCAGAAGGAATTAAGTTATATATGAAGTCTGGCAACGCATAAGAGGACGAACACCGGCGATCGACCACACGAGCGTGACGTGTATCATAAGGAATTCAGTCATATATGGAGTCTGACAATGCATAAGAGGACGAACACTGGCGATCGTCCACACGAGAGTGACGTGTATGAGAAGGAATTCAGTCATATATGGAGTCTGACAATGCATAAGAGGACGAACACCGGCGATCGTCCATACGAGTGTGACGTGTATCATAAGGAATTCAGTTACATATGGAGTCTGGTAATGCATAAAAGAACGAACACCGGCGATCGACCATACGAGCGTGACGTGTATCATAAGGAATTCAATCATATATGGAGTGTGACAATGCATAATAGGACGAACACCGGCGATCGTCCATATAAGTGTGACGTGTATCAGAAGGAATTCAGTTATGTATGGAGTCTTGCAAAGCATAAGAGGACGAACACCGACGATCGACAATACGAGCGTGACGTGTATCATAAGGAATTCAGTCATATGGAGTCTGACAATGCATAAGAGGACGAACACCGACGATCGTCCATATGAGAGTGACGTGTATCAGAAGGAATTCAGTTATGTATGGAGTCTGGCAAAGCATAAGAGGAAGAACACCGGCGATCAACCATACGAGCGTGACGTGTATCATAATTAATTCAGTCATATATGGAGTCTGACAATGCATAAGAGGACGAACACTGGCGATCGTCCACACGAGCGTCGTGACGTGTATGAGAAGGAATTCAGTCATATATGGAGTCTGACAATGCATAAGAGGACGAACACCGGCGATCGTCCATACGAGTGTGAAGTGTATCAGAAGGAATTCAGTCATATATGGAGTCTGACAATGCATAAGAGGAAGAACACCGGCGATCGACCATACGAGAGTGACGTGTATGGGAAGGAATTCAGTCATATATGGAATCTGACAATGCATAAGAGGAAGAACACCGGCGATCGACCATACGAGTGTGAAGTGTATCAGAAGGAATTCAGTCATATATGGAGTCTGACAATGCATAAGAGGAAGAACACCGGCGATCGACCATACGAGCGTGACGTGTATCATAAGAAATTCAGTCATATATGAAGTCTGACAATGCATAAGAGGACGAACACTGGCGATCGTCCATATGAGAGTGATGTGTATGAGAAGGAATTCAGTTATATATGGAATCTGACAATGCATAAGAGGAAGAACACCGGCGATCGACCATACGAGCGTGACATGCATCATATGGAATTCAGTCATATATGGAGTCAGACAATGCATAAGAGAACGAACACCGGTGATCGTCCATACGAGTGTGACGTGTATCAGAAGGAATTCAGTTATATATGGAGTCTGGTAATGCATAAAAGAACAAACACCGGCGATCGACCATACGAGCGTGACGTGTATCATAAGGAATTCAGTCATATATGGAGTGTGACAATGCATAATAGGACGAACACCGGCGATCGTCCATATAAGTGTGACGTGTATCAGAAGGAATTCAGTTATGTATGGAGTCTGGCAAAGCATAAGAGGACGAACACCGGCGATCGACCATACGAGCGTGACGTGTATCATAAGAAATTCAGTCATATATGGAGTCTGACAATGCATAAGAGGACGAACACTGGCGATCGTCCATATGAGAGTGATGTGTATGAGAAGGAATTCAGTTATATATGGAATCTGACAATGCATAAGAGGAAGAACACCGGCGATCGACCATACGAGTGTGACGTGTATCATAAGGAATTCAATCATATATGGAGTGTGACAATGCATAATAGGACGAACACCGGCGATCGTCCATATAAGTGTGACGTGTATCAGAAGGAATTCAGTTATGTATGGAGTCTTGCAAAGCATAAGAGGACGAACACCGACGATCGACAATACGAGCGTGACGTGTATCATAAGGAATTCAGTCATATGGAGTCTGACAATGCATAAGAGGACGAACAGCGACGATCGTCCATATGAGAGTGACGTGTATCAGAAGGAATTCAGTTATGTATGGAGTCTGGCAAAGCATAAGAGGAAGAACACCGGCGATCAACCATACGAGCGTGACGTGTATCATAATTAATTCAGTCATATATGGAGTCTGACAATGCATAAGAGGACGAACACTGGCGATCGTCCACACGAGCGTCGTGACGTGTATGAGAAGGAATTCAGTCATATATGGAGTCTGACAATGCATAAGAGGACGAACACCGGCGATCGTCCATACGAGTGTGAAGTGTATCAGAAGGAATTCAGTCATATATGGAGTCTGACAATGCATAAGAGGAAGAACACCGGCGATCGACCATACGAGAGTGACGTGTATGGGAAGGAATTCAGTCATATATGGAATCTGACAATGCATAAGAGGAAGAACACCGGCGATCGACCATACGAGTGTGAAGTGTATCAGAAGGAATTCAGTCATATATGGAGTCTGACAATGCATAAGAGGAAGAACACCGGCGATCGACCATACGAGCGTGACGTGTATCATAAGAAATTCAGTCATATATGAAGTCTGACAATGCATAAGAGGACGAACACTGGCGATCGTCCATATGAGAGTGATGTGTATGAGAAGGAATTCAGTTATATATGGAATCTGACAATGCATAAGAGGAAGAACACCGGCGATCGACCATACGAGCGTGACGTGTATCATAAGGAATTCAGTCATATATGGAGTGTGACAATGCATAATAGGACGAACACCGGCGATCGTCCATATAAGTGTGACGTGTATCAGAAGGAATTCAGTTATGTGTGGAGTCTGGCAAAGCATAAGAGGACGAACACCGGCGATCGACCATACGAGCGTGACGTGTATCATAAGAAATTCAGTCATATATGGAGTCTGACAATGCATAAGAGGACGAACACTGGCGATCGTCCATATGAGAGTGATGTGTATGAGAAGGAATTCAGTTATATATGGAATCTGACAATGCATAAGAGGAAGAACACCGGCGATCGACCATACGAGTGTGAAGTGTATCAGAAGGAATTCAGTCATATATGGAGTCTGACAATGCATAAGAGGAAGAACACCGGCGATCGACCATACGAGCGTGACGTGTATCATAAGAAATTCAGTTATATATGGAGTCTGCCAATGCATAAGAGGACGAACACTGGCGATCGTCCATATGAGAGTGATCTGTATGAGAAGGAATTCAGTTATATATGGAATCTGACAATGCATAAGAGGAAGAACACCGGCGATCGACCATACGAGCGTGACATGCATCATATGGAATTCAGTCATATATGGAGTCAGACAATGCATAAGAGAACGAACACCGGTGATCGTCCATACGAGTGTGACGTGTATGAGAATGAACTCAGTTATATATGGAATCTGACAATGCATAAGAGGAAGAACACCGGCGATCGACCATACGAGCGTGACATGCATCATAAGGAATTCAGTCATATGTGGAGTCAGACAATGCATAAGAGAACGAACACCGGTGATCGTCCATACGAGTGTGACGTGTATCAGAAGGAATTCAGTTATATATGGAGTCTGGCAAAGCAAAAGAGGACGAACACTGGCGATCGACCATACGAGCGTGACGTGTATCATAAGGAATTCAGTCATATTTGGAGTCTGACAATGTATAAGAGAACGAACACCGGTTATCTACCATACGAGAATGACGTGTATGAGAAGGAATTCAGTCATATATGGAGTCTGACAATGCATAAGAGGACGAACACCGGCGATCGACCACACGAGCGTGAAGTGTATCATAAGGAACTCAGTCATATATGGAGTCTGACAATGCATAAGAGGACGAACACTGGCGTCCACACGAGCGTCGTGATGGGTGATGGGTGGGGGGGGGGGGGGGGTTGGGGTCTTTCTATGTGGTATTTGGGGCGGGCCACCCACCCATGCCGTCAAATTGGACGAAATTCTTACCGTTCTCGAAAATGATTGCCAATGAGTATGGTTTGAGATCCCGTGGTCATATAATGAGACGAAGCCTAAATATTCATAATATGAGAGATCATCCAATAAATACTAAATTAGACTACAAGTTTTATCAAGTTTACAAAGGGAGCTTATAACCGAACAAGGGTCCCTAAAGAAATGCATCTCGCCAAATCCCGGAAACCCAAACTCGGCCCACCCCCTGATAATCATAGGTATATATGTTTTAAAAGGAAGGCGATCGACCATACGAGCGTGACGTGTATCATAAGGAGTTCAGTCATATATGTAGTCTGACAATGCATAAGAGAACGAACACCGGTGATCGACCATACGAGAGTGACCGAAATAAAAATGACATCTTTTCGAATGCACGTGGATCACATTAACTCCCGATTTTCTGTACTTCCGGTACACTATTGTTATGGTGCGGCGCGACATTTCCCAAAGATATATAAACGGAGAAATGGGAGGTAATTCTATTTGAGAACATTAGAAAAATCATTCACATTATTCGACATATAGACTCATCGCATCAGCTTTAGTTTGAGTGATAGACCGCTCTTTGAACAGCAAATGCCAGAATTAGCGACTGAGCCGCTCCATCCCATTAAATTCAATTTACCACATCCCTGTACTCATTGTAATTGGTATATTCTATTTGATTTTTATAAACTAAATAAAATAATACAAACTAAAGATACTGGCATGCAATAATAATGACCTTATGAGAGAATAGTGGTGCTTGTGCAAGAAGAAGAATCTGCCAGACTAACGCCGATGAATACAGTCTAATTACATATTATCGCTCTTGGCGGACAATGTATTTGAGGAATTTTATGCGATGAATCTAACAACCACGAACGAGCAATCCATCTAAATGGTTTCGAAATTTGGTTAGGCGTTATACTCGAGTGCTATGTGTTAATAATTTCCGTCAGAATAAAGCATAATAAAGTAAAGAATAAAGCATAATAAAGTAAAGAAGAAAGCATACAGTTTGGTATAATTTCGCCAAAACATGGCAATATCATGGCCCAACTATTTCCCATCTCCCTGTAACATCACAGA
Organism: Siphonodentalium dalli; assembly: GCA_032622095.1. NCBI lineage: Eukaryota > Metazoa > Mollusca > Scaphopoda > Gadilida > Siphonodentaliidae > Siphonodentalium > Siphonodentalium dalli. Next base: position 66,420,674 of record CP136063.1, on the reverse strand, counting down.
ATAAATGCCCCCCCCCCACCCCCACCCCAAAGAGAAAAAAACTTAGCAAAACATACCTTTAGATTTCTAGACGTGGTTACTGTGTGTACTGGTTTTCGTCGGACTGGGCAAACAATTCTATTTTTCCAAGTATATATAGGCCAGTGGATATTCACCATGGACCAATCACATATTACGTGAGATCACACAAGACGCACAGATTAGAACAATTTGTGAGTGAACTCGAAGGCATCTCCGATCTGACTTGAGCGATCTTTCGCCCGTGAATTATCAATGATTGATTGTCGCCTGTCTATCGCCATTATAAGATCACACAATAAACACGGATTAGAACAATTTGTAAGTGAACTCGAATGTATCTCCGATCTGACTTCAGCGATCGTTCGCCCATGAATTATCAACAATTGATTATCACCTGTCTATCGCAAGTATTACACTAAAGATGCCCAATCGAATCTGGCTATAAAAAATAAAGGGACTCCTGCCTTTCCATTCATGCGATAACCCAAAGTTTAAAGAGCCTTCACTGATTTAAGTATAATTGTTACACCACCCCACCCCGCTGGAACGTCGTCCTCGGCGTTCTTATCATAATCTTATTCTACTTTGCAAAAAAAACAACGATACAAATATTTGTATAATCACGTGGAGAGATGATAGAATAATAACTGGGAAATGTCATTGATCTTGAACTTTATCTTCATCCTATATAGTTTCTGTATCATTAACGGTTCCAGAGATGTGTTACGAAGGCACGCAACAGTTCCTCCCTGTGTTCAGTATATTCAGTATCTGAAATAATTTTGATATATTACGTCTCATGGAACAAAATCATTCAACCATCTTAGTTTCTTAACTTCTTGCCCAACTCGTGTTCTTCTGGGAGAGAGATTACTAATATCCCAATCATCTATAATTTGAGGTGATATTTCATGAGTACTTTCATCAGATATGGATGCGTCATCTAAAATTGCCCCCTGTACATCAGGGCTTCCCAAAATTTTATGATCATAAAATTGTTTTCTCTGGCATAACTCTTTCTGTGTAAACACGAATTCTCCTAGATCTTCATGAACTCTGCGGAGGTTTTGTAAGAAATGACACAGACTCATTTGTTGTTTGAAGTATTTTAGTGAACATGTTGAGGGGAATATTAATCTCTCCCCCGAACATTAAGCGATTTTGGGATACACCAGTAGTTTCATGTTCGAAACTACGATATGCCATCAATAACAATAGAAGGTAAACAACCCAATCTGATGGTTTGTCATTTATAAAAGTAGACATCATTTTAAGTAAAGTACGATTAAAACGTTCCACTTGTCCATCACTTTGCGGGTGATATATGCTGTTGTTCTTGTTTTAGATATTCCAAAACATTGACATAGTTGTTGTACTAACAGTGATTCAAAATTTGTACCTTGGTCACTATGTAAATGTTTCGGAATTCCATATCTTGAGCAAAAATCTATTAAACAATCAATAATGACTATAATTTGTTGATGAGGCAATGGATATGCTTCAACAAATTTGGTATAATAGTCAGTGATTAAAAGAATGTATTTATTGCCTGTTTCTGTAATAGGTAAATGACCAAGAACGTCCATAGCTATGCGCTCTAATGGTTCTCGGGGGACATCTACTATAAGTGGAGCTATCATGGATTTTGTTCTTGGTTTCCGTCTTTGACAACAAAAAATAAAATCCTTGCTATCCGTGCTGATACCATGCCAGTGACATGACTGTAAAATCTTACTCATTGTTTTACGCATTCCCAAATGGCCACCAGTTATTATACTGTGAGCAGATTTGAAGACTTTTTGCTTTAAATCCGTTGGTACAACCCATAGTAAACTCATCTGTTTCAGCTTTTCATCATACCATATTCTATATAACATGTTATTTTCAAAGGTATAACTATTCCAATTTCTTAAATAGTATCGCAGCTCAGGAGAGTGCTCGGATATAAATTCAGCATTGGGCTTATCTTTGAATGTTTTTAATATAGAGATGAACTTACCAATTATGTTGTCATTTATCTGCGCCTTCTGGATGTCGTCGTCAGCACTTACCACCTCTACTACATTAATTGGGATCCTGCTCAAATGCATCTGCATTTCTATGTTGGGTGCCAGGACGGTGTTAAAGGTGGACTATCTCTTTACAAACATGTATTATATAGTTACCGGGGTATAAAATATTAGATTTGAATCGAAGACTCATGTCCGAAAATGCTTCTATCGATTAATATAAATTTTATTACGAATATTTTCTGGTCTAAAAAGGTGTGTTTGTTCAGCTAACGAACAATAGTGGTTACTGTTAACAGAGACTAGAAATTTTAATGTACAATTTTGTCACAAATAAATGTTAATTATACTCATTATCGCTTATATCTGTGGAACAAAACAATACAATCAATCTGGGACATTTGACTTTCGGTGCGTAGCCATAGGAACAGCCCAGTGCTCTATATCGTAATATGGTATCATCCGAATGGTCTGTAATAAAAATAGACACATAAACGGTCCCGATTTAATATTCGAAATAAAATCATTATTAATTGATAGAAGCTTTTCCCGACAGGGGTCTTCAGTTCATATCTATTATTTTATACCCACGCAACTATTTAAAATTTGTTATTTAAAGAGATATTCCATCTTTAAGTTTGATAATAACATCGTCAAGCAGATTAGAGAAGTTTTCTATGTCAGCGAACAGGGAGGTGTTAGGTCGGTATATAGAGCCTACAATGTATGAATTTTATTTACCCGGATTTATGTCTACAAATAATGTTTCAACAACGCGGGGAATGAATATCGAGAGGTCATTCCTAATTTTATATTTAAGGCTACTTTTAATGAATATTCCGACCCCACCCCTTCCGTCATCATTGTCGGGACGGGATTTGTACTCGAAACGGTGATATCCGTCTAACGTGAATTTGTCCGTCACCCTAAAGACTTCCGATAGCGCAATTATGTCAAATATGTTTTCCCCTGATTGTTGAATATTACATAGGTCAACAAATGAGTCCCAGTTCGCGGTCAAACTTCGGCAGTTGTCTTCCTTTCAAATGATAATTTCTCCTTGATTTGAAGTGGGGCATAATAGTCTGATTGGTGATTCAGAATGTCGCAAATGTTACTCCCGTTTTCACAGTCATCGCCCTTATATACGGTGGCAAAGTTATAATCATCACCCTGGAGCTCACCTACAGATAACCTATCGGTAACCATTATCTGAAATTATATTAGAGTTATATATTTTACCCCAAGTCAGCAATGTACTTTTATTTTCTGGCATATTTTGTAGCGTGTCCGTGTAAAAAGACATAACGTGCTCATCCTTGTCACACAACAATATGATCTTGAGCAGTAAATAATAACAAAACATTAAACATATACAGAACAATTTGATGGGAATCATATACATATATACATATTAGTATAAGCGATATACGTGTATACATGTGTATTCTTGTATAATCAAATACAATGCGTATCAGTGGCATGATATATGTGGTGGTCCGCTATTGTGCAAGTCGCGTTATCTGTTAGTCGATTATGCCTTCATGGCTTCCTTTCGGCTACATTGAAAAGAATTTGAAAATCCGACCTTTTCATTATGCAGTCGAGAGTATCAGTACTGGCAGTGATAATACATCAGGGAACAAAGCACTTGAGTCACTATTCGACGACGACGGCGTTGGGTCCACAACAGGACGACCAGTTCATATCAGTAAACATACAACACACTCTATGACGCAACAACTACTTATTTATTTGGGACAAATTTGTTTCAAATCCTTGCTGGTTTGATTTGATGGGGCAATGTAGGCTTTATTCGCATTATCGTGCATTGATATATGTATTAATACATATCCCATTAAAATCCTACACCATGGCACTCCATATACAGTGTGGATGCCCGACTGACTGGCAACACTCTTATATGTACTCGTATGATTGATCACCTATGTGTGTGCTCTTATGCTTTGGCAGGGAATCAAGTACCGGACTAATTAGATGCCTCCTGGTACACGTCACACTCATATGGGCGATCGGATGTGTGGATTATCTTGTTTGTTGTTGTGTCATCCGGACTGTTATATGCTTGTCACTCGAATGTGATTGGTCTCTCCGTGTGGATCCTTTTATGTTTCGTCAGGTCACTCGAATGCATAAATGATTTCTCGCACATATCACATTGGTACTGGCGATCACCCGTGTGGATCCTTTTATGTCTCGTCAGGTTACTCGACGTAACAAATGATTTATTGCACACATCACAATGCAACGGGCGACCCACCGCGTGGATCCTCTTATGTGAAGACAGGTTACACGACTGAGTAAATGATTTATTGCACACATCACATTGATAGGGGCGATCCCCCGTGTGGATCATCTTATGTGTAGACAAGGCACACGACTGAGTAAATGATTTATTGCACACATCACAATGATACGGGCGATCCCCCGTGTGGATCATCTTATGTGAAGACAGGGCACCCGACTGAGTAAATGATTTATTGCACACATCACATTGATACGGGCGATCCCCCGTGTGGATCATCTTATGTGAAGACAGGTCACCGGACTGAGTAAATGATTTATTGCATATATCACATTGATACCGACGATCTCCTGCATGGATCCTCTTATGTCTCGCCAGGTGACTTGACTGAGCAAACGATTTCTCGCACACATCACATTGATATGGGCGATCACCAGTGTGGGTCCTCTTATGGATCATCAGATAACTCGACCGAGTAAATTCTTTCCCGCACACATCACATTGATACGGTCGATCCCCCGTGTGGATCATCATATGTCTCACCAGGACACTCGACTCAGTAAATGATTTTTCGCACACATCACATTGATACAGACGATCCCCTTTGTGGACCGCCTTATGTCTCGTCAGGTGAGTCGACTGTTTAAATGATTTGTCACACATATCACATTGATACGGGCGATCACCCGCGGGTATTGTCTTATGTACCAGCAAATGTGCAGTTGTATTGCATGTTTTCCAGCATATATCGCGAATATCCTTATTGGGCAAACTGCTTAACGAATCAACGCCTATTTGTGATGTATTTACCGATATGTGTTTATCATCTGTCTCTACCTCCCCATACATGATTCAACTGTATCTTTTTTCCGTACAAGATCCGATTAGCACTAATATAGACTTATCACTGGGATTACCTGACTAAAGCTGACAGCAAATATCATGCAAGAGTTAAATTTATGGAACAGACGATCGATACAGTTAAGTTAAGAAACCCTCGGATGATAGGCGGAAATGAAAGTCAAATTGTTTCTGTCTCGAAACGCGTTTAAAAAAGTGGTCTTATGCAGCGGTATGTAGAATAGAACAATGTCACAATACATAGTTTATGAAAAAGTAATTGTGCTTGAAATCTGAACAGCATGGAAAAGGAAGATCCACAAAACAGTTTTCGTGACGTTTATGGTTTGTGATTTCGGGGGAACTGTTGAATATATGGAACTAGACAGTAATACGGATGTCGGACCACATTAGCCGTGACAGGTTAGAAAAAGATTATGCAGATCTATATTGTGTGAGTTCTATCTAGTATCTATATTGTTATCAATTATCTATTATTATCTATTATTATTATTATTATTATTATCTATTATTATTATGTTTATTCGACTTTTGTCCACTCTCAAGGAGGATATGTAGGTTTGTATTGACTGTCAGTTAAAACCGTAACAATACAACCTAAACTGTCTTCATAGATGTTACCTTTTTGAGGGTTCTCGATGTTCCAAGCAGGGCTGTTTTTTGTAAGTGTCCAACGGATAGTGTTGCTGGTATTAGTTTGAGCCAGTTAGACAAGTTTTTGCTTATGGCGCCTGTTGCTCCGATGACAATTGGAACTATAGTTGTCTTTAAAGGTGGATTATCTCTTTGTAAACATGTATTATATAGTTACAGGGGTATAAAATATTATATCTGAATCGAAGACTCCTGTCCGGAAATGCTTCTATCGATCAATATTAATTTTATTTCGAATATTTTCTGGTCTAAAAAGGTGTGTTTGTTCAGCTAACGAACAATGGTGGTTACTGTTAACAGAGACCAGAAATTATATTGTGCAATTTTGTCACAAATAATCGCCGCTTCTATTTCAATCAATCCTCTACCGCCTTCTTTTCTGGGCGTGTAGAGCCTTTCTACATCTGCTTTCCTGTCATGAACCCCATATGCGGCTAACAGCTTTCTGGTTGTGCGGTCTATATCTGTCGCAATTCACTGGAGATCCAGTTCAGAACACCAAAGCTATATGATAACACAGGAACGGCGATGGGATTTATAGCTGTTATTTTATTTTTGGCATTTAGTTCTGTCTTAAAGATGGATTATCTCTTTAAATAACAAATTTTAAATAGTTGCGTGGGTATAAAATAATAGATATGAACTGAAGACCTATGTCCGGAAAAGCTTCTATCAATTAATATTGATTTTATTTCGAATATTAAATCGGGCCCGTTTATGTTACTATTTTTAGAACCAACCATTCGGATGAGACCGTATTGCGATATAGAGCACGGGGCTGTTCCTACGGCTACGCAACGAATGTCAAATGTCACAGATTGGTTGTTTGTATTGTTTTGTTCCACAGATATAAGCGATAATGAGTATAATTAACGTTTATTTGTGACAAAATTGCACAATATAATTTCTGGGCTCTATTAACAGTAACCACTATTGTTCGTTAGCTGAACAAACACACCTTTTTAGACCAGAAAATATTCGAAATAAAATTAATATTAATCGATAGAAGCATTTCCGGACAGGAGTCTTCGATTCAAATCTAATATTTTATACACCGGTAACTATATAATACATGTTTACAAAGAGATAATCCACCTTTAAGTACCTGGCGTATTCTTCTTTTGTGCCCCTTTATCACTTTGTTTTTCATTTTTCCTTGATCAACTTCTGCATTTTCTTCGACACCTAGATATTTGTACGCACCGCCTTGTTCTAATTCTTTTATTTCATCGTCATCTTGCAATTTTATATCTCCTCTCCTCTCGATGTTACCACCTATGCATGATATTTTTGCGCACTTATCTAGACCAAATTGCATTCTAATATCTCTACTGAATTCATCAACTTTATTTATCTGCGTGTGTAGATCTTCATCGTTAGGTAACTTAATATCATCGATATATAGTAAATGGATGATATTATTATTATTATTATTATTATTATCTATTATTATTATTAGTAGTATTATTAATATTATTATTATCTATTATTATCATCTATTATTATCTATTATCTATTATTATTATATATTATTATCTATTATCTATTATTATCTATTATATATATTATCTATATTATTTTAATCTATTATCTATATTGTGCGAGTTCTGTCTATTATCTATATTGTGCGAGTTCTATCTATCTATTGTGCGAGTTCTATCTATTGTCTTTAGATATGTAGGGGCCTAGGCTATTCCACTGCCATCAATTCCTATCTGATGCCTTTCTGTTATTCATGTTGCTTATTTTATACAGATTTGTCTCGATAGAAGACAGGAATGCCCGGTCGCGAACTTTATTAGCTTATCCCAATCAAATTTTAAAAAATACTCCTGCATGCGATATGGATCAAATCACCTTAGTCGGGACCAACTGACTCACCGGTGTGGATCCTCTTATGTCTCATAAGAGGATCCACACCGGGGATCACCCATATCAATGTGATGTGTGCCAGAACTCATTTACTCGGTTGAGTCACCTGACGACACATAATTATTCAGACATTATTCCGCCAATAATGGAACAGTGTCCCAAAATCTCTAGCACATTATTGATATCTGTATCATTATATGTTTACATATGTGCTAACATCTTATATTAATCGTCAGTGGCATCAACATCACGTTAGGTCAATCATCGCAAATGACTGGTGTTAAAGTACTCGTCTCTCTCTCCCTGTGTCCGTATACTGTGCATCTATATTTGTGTTTGTTTGTATGTCTGATTGCCAGTCTGTCTGTTTGTCGTGCATGTATACCTGTCTGGCTGTCAGCTACATGTGTGTCTATCAGTATGGCATGCACGTAAGAAGGGGTGACAAGACATGGCTGTATGTCCGTACGTATGTATCTGTGTGCATGAGTTATTACCAACGTGGGTGAGTGATTAGGGGGGCTAGCCCAGGATTGTCGAGAGGCCCTTTCCTTAAGCCCTCATTTTATAGCTTTAATAATCAAACAAGAAAAATAGCATTTTGACTCTTTTTGATCATCGAATTCTTCTGAGTTATTACCAAATTTGTACATCTATATTTATTTGTTCGTCCGTGTATGCGCTGTACCGACATAGCCACAATAAGAACGACTGAATGTGACTCTATTGTTAAATGTCTGGCTAGGTCAGTTTGGTTCTCCATTGATATTGAAACCTTTGTTGTACATATGCTTGCCATTTCCAATGTATGATACACTATGTCATGTATTAATTATTATTTGTTCATATAATATAATGTTTATATATATGAATCTCCATACATGGAGGATAATAAAGACATATATAATATGATTACGTCAGTACGTATGGACAACCCAAAACACATACATGTATGCTCATCTATAAAATGATAAATGTATGTTTCATGGGTGCTCTAGCTATAGTGCCTGTATTTCCAGCCTACTTGGGATATAGGATTACGTCTGTACGCACGACATGTATGGACGACATGTCTCTATTTCGAAGATTCGCTATTCCGAAGGTTCACTATTCCGAAGGTATTTTATATATGTAATATGGGGGTTCGAATATTAAGTGGTCCTTTAAAGTTGATGTTTCTTACATGTAGTTTATTTCAGTCATGCAGTCATGGTGTTTTCAACTTTCCATAATAAGCGATAAACTGATACTGTCTTCTTTCAATTAATAACCGACATCTGGGACAATTTGGGAATTAGAATGGAGTGTATAAATGTACTATATGTGAATACTATAGCTTAATAGTATTTTTCATTCCTCGTGTGGTTTTCGTGGGGGGGGGGGGGTGCAAATTTTAATTAATTTTTGCGAACCTTCGAAATAAGGAACCTTTGGAATAGCAAACCTTCCGAAAAATGAACCTTCAGAATATGAAGCCTTCGGAATAATGAACCCGATCATGTATAAACAGCCCAAGACACGTCCACTACATCAATAAATGTATACATGTTCATGGGACTGTTTATATATACATATAAGACTGGAGTAAAGTTGAGACCAATACATCTTTGTTAATCTTCATGCCCGGAATTCAACGGAATTTGGTGTGGCGACTCAGGGTGCCCTGGTAGAGTGTATAATGGCGTTAGTTTTTCTAAATTTAGATTTAAACAAATTTAACTGAATTGAATAAAAAATAGGAATCTACATGTATGTGAATATATATTTAGGTAGAATATAAACCTATTTGCAAGAGCATATGTTGCAGCACCAGATATAGGGGAATATATACATGGGTCAGAGTGAGACATAGCCACTAACATTTTTTTCTAATTTTCAGACCAATATCAATGGTGCCAGTCCAGAGATATTAGACTAAGCCATATAACATATGTTACTATATTTGTTCAAAATGCTATCATCAATTAAAGGTTGAATCTGGCTCAGCAGCCAATTTTCAAGGTAAAATTAATTAATTTAATTTTTGCAATTTTAAAGGTGGATTATCTCTTTGTAAACATGTATTATATAGTTACCGGGGTATAAAATATTAGATTTGAACCGAAGACTCCTGTCCGGAAATGCTTCTATCGATTAATATTAGCAATAGGCAACGATTTTTGTTCAAACCATTTTCCAAATATTCAGATGCAGTTTCAGTAGCTTTAGTAACCAAAATGTTTGAAAAAATTGACGTTTTTGTCAAATAATTGGATTGGGGTCCGGGGGTAGACAATTCGCTGTTCGGGTGCGGGAAACTGATAAGCTATTTGTCAGGCGCTACCCCAACAGGAGGAATGCAGGATTCTACTAATAACATCGTAAGCAAATCAATCGTACATCTTCATAGAAAACATCGTCCAAACTACCTCAATTGTAAATATTTACCTCTCGGTTCTGGATGTAACTCTCGGAGATAAACTAACGGAAGCTATTTGGCTACCGAGAGTCACTGCATTTAATTAATATATAAGAACTAGCAGGTTAGCCCGCCACTGGCGTGGTTGGTCAGAAACATGACATTGTTTTAATTATTTTTTTTTAATTTAATTTAATTAAATTAATTTTTTAATTTAATTTTGTTTTTATTTTTTATTTTTTAAATTTAAATTTTGTTTAATTAATTTTTTAATTTAATTTTTTGTTTTTCAATGAGTTAATTCTGCCTTTTTAGTTTAATTTTTTGTTTTTCAATGAGTTCATTCTGCCTTTTTAATCAAGAGAAATGATGGTACCAGTCCCTAAAAGAGTTATGATTTACCGTACATCGGGCGGAAAAAACTGACCCAATGAAATTCTCCCCCTTCCTATGAACGACAGACATAAGAATCACATAACACGCATTTTTTTTTCAATGAGTTAATTCTGCCTTTTTAATCAAGAGAAATTATGGTACCCGTCCCTAAAAGAGGTATGATTCGCTGAAAATATCCCCCGTTCCTAGGAACGACAGACATAAGAATCACACAACATGCATTTTTATACGCCCTTTTGAAAAAAAGGCCGTATTATAGTATTGGTCTGTCCGTCCGGGCGTCCGTCCGTCCGTCCGTCCGTCCGTCCGTCCGTTAACCTGTTGTCCGGATGATAACTTTAGTTAGAGTGAACCAAAATTAGTAAAATTTGGTATGTGGGTTTATTAGCCGAAAAGTAAGTTCAAGTTCGAATTTGGGTTCCGCCCGCCAATTTTCACCGGAGTTATGCCCCTTATTTAACGTTTTTTGACTTAGAAAATCCTTGAAATTTGTTGTCCGGATGATAACTTTAGTATAGTTTATCGGAATGAATCCAAATTTGTTATATTACTTTCTCCCACCAAAACACAGGTCAAGTTCGAACTTGGGTTCTGTCCGACCATTTTTGGCAGAGTTATGCCCCTTTTTCGACTCAGAAAATTCAGTTTTTCTTATGTTTTTTGGTTTCCGGATGATAACTCGATTTTGGAATGTTTATACGCAAAACCCGTATTTTTGTGGATTACATATATCGAAATACAGCTCAAGATAATTTTTGCGAGAGTTATGGCCCCTTTTTTGACGTAATTTGACTTAGAAAATCCATGAAATTTGTTGTCCGGATGATAACTTTAGTTAGAGTGAACCGATTTCAATCAAATTTGGTATGTGGGTTTATTAGGAGAAAAGACAGCTCAAGTTCGAATTTGGGTTCCGTCCGCCAATTTTCACCGGAGTTATGCCCCTTATTTGACGTAATTTGACTTAGAAAATCCCTGAAATTTGTTGTCCGCATGATAACTTTACTAGAGCTTATCGGATTCAATGATAATTTGGTATATTACTTTCTCCCACCAAAACACAGGTCAAGTTCAAATTTGAGTTCCGTCCGCCAATTTTTACCAGAGTTATGTCCCTTTTTTACCAGTTTCCGCCGACCCAAGAGAGGGCGTATATTGCACGCCTAGCGTAGCTCTTGTTTGTTTTCCAATGAGTTAATTCTGCCTTTTTAATCAAGATAAATGCATTCCACCATTGCGGTGCGTTTTGCATCCATAGTTTCGTACGCATAGGTGACCGTTTAGCAACGCCGATGACAATAAAGAGCGCTACTCGGTTAACAACGCCAAATTTGGTCAATATCAAGAGTGTGACGACCTTAACCCCCGCAGCGCCGAGGACGGCGATTTTGATGATTGGGAGTGGAGAATGAGTGTTCAGAGCTTCTCGAAAAGGCCGCATTCGCACAGTTCGTGGTTTTTTACCCTTAGATAGGAAGTTTGAGCTCAATCTGTCCAGCCGTTTTCAATTCTATAAAGGACACACACACATATATATATATATATATATATATATATACGGAAGTATCAAAATAGCAGGTTAGCCCGCCACTGGCGGCGTTGGTCAGAAACATGACATTTTTTTGGCTTTTCAATGAGTTAATTGTGCCTTTTTAATCAAGAGAAATTATGGTACACGTCCCTAAAAGAGGTATGATTTAAGGTACATCGGGCGGAAAGAACTGACCCGATGAAAAATTCCCCCGTTCCTAGGAATGACAGACATAAGAATCACACAACACGCATTTTTTAATGAGTTAATTCTGTCTTTTTAATCAAGAGGAATTATGATACCCGTCCCTAAAAGAGGTATGCCAACGATGTCGTTGGCATTCACGGCTTGGGGGCCACCCGAAGATTCTCATATTGCTGTAAAGAGAAAATAGCATTGTGTGTATTTAATTATTTTCTCGCCAACAAAGTCCAACAATGTCGTTGTTGTTGGCATTCACGGCTTGGGGGCCACCCGAAGATTCTCACATTGCTGTAAAGAGAAAATAGCATTGTGTGGATTTAGTAATTTGAACTAATTATTTTCTCGCCAACAAAGTCCAACAATGTCGTTGTTGGCATTCACGGCTTGGTGGTGACCCCACCTTTACGAGATGGTCAAAGGACAAGGCAGTAGAAGTCCCGTCAGATTCGGGGACGTATCACAATGCCACGTATTAACTGAACTGTCAGCAGCCAGATAAGCTGCGTGAGTTAGCACGAATTGAGGGGTGTAAGTGTATAGCTTGTTTATATGAATGTATCGAAAATAGACTAAGATTTTCAGCCGTAACAAGAAATGTATATATCAGAAAATGTAAATTCTATATTTTGCGAGGTATTAGCAAGTTTTGGCACAACGGGTTTAGCAGTTTGAAGTGAATATGGATATAAAAATATACATATACAGATATAAAAAATGTAGAGTTATGCCTCTTGGATCGCGAGCGAATCGATAGCGACACCCATTCTATCCAAACGAAGGTCGCACTTTAAGGGTCAAGGAATGCTCAGAGCTTGTCCAGAATGCGACGTTGACGATCCCCGTGTGTTTTTACACTTATATACGAAATTTGAGCTCGACCGACCAGCCATTTTCGAGTCTATGAAGTACCCACATATATACACACATATATACACACACATATACGGAGTTCTCAAAATATATAGTAGACTAGCAGGTTAGCCCGCCACTGGCGGCGTTCGTCAGAAACATTAATTTCAAATTGTTTTAATTAATTTTTTAATTTAAATTTAGTTTTTTACCCGATTTGACCTTGAGTTGATCATTTTCAAGGTCAATGTCAGATCGGGGTCACAATTTAATCCGTCCACGACACTAGGTAGCAAGTTTGAGCTCAATCAGTTCGAGTCATGTGGGTACCCGTTTCAAGGTGAATATATTGTGGGTGCCCGTTTCAAGGTGAAGATCACCTAGGGCGGAAAAACTGACCCGATCCGCGTTCCTAGGAAGCCCTAAGTACATAAAAATCACACAACACGCTCATGCCTGTATACTAACGCACACGCCCAGACCCAGACGTAAGAATCACATTACGCACATACGCTCTTTATCAACTACACTGCGGATAGGAACGCTCTTTAACTATCAACGCGATTAACACCCGCAGTGCCGTTTGCGGTGATTTTGATGATTGGGACTGGAGAATGAGTGCTCAGAGCTTGTCCAAAACGCGACGTTGACCATTCCTTAGATAGGAAGTTTGAGCTCTATCTGTCCAGGCGTTTTCGAATCTATGAAGTACCCACATATATACAAACACACATATATATACGGAATTCTCAAAATATATAGTAGACTAGCAGGTTAGCCCGCCACTGGCGGCGTTCGTCAGAAACATGACAATTTTTAATTTTGTTATTAATTTTGTTATTTAATTTTTTTTTATATTTTTGAATTAATTTTTGGTTTTTCAATATTTTACCCGATTTGACCTTGAATTGATCATTTTCAAGGTCAAGGTCAGGTCGGGGTCGCAATCGGTCAGGTCGGGTCACAATTTAACCCGTCCATGACACTTCCAGTAGGTAGCAAGTTTGAGCTCAATCGGTTCGAGTCTATAAAGGACACACACACATATATATCATTTGTGGGTACCCGTTTCAAGGTGAAGATCACCTAGGGCTGAAAAACTGACCCGATCCGCGTTCCTAGGAAGCCCTAAGTACGTAAGAATCACACAACACGCTCATGTCTGTATAATGACGCACACGCCCAGACCCATGACCCATGATTTTGATGATTGGGAGTGGAGATTGAGTGCTCAGAGCTTATCCCTTAGATAGGAAGTTTGAGGTCAATCCGCGCAGCCGTTTTCGATTCTATGAAGTACCCACATATATACACACACACATATACATATATATATATATATACGGAGTTCTAAAAATATATAGTATACTAGCAGGTTAGCACGCCACTGGCGGCGTTCGTCAGAAACATGACAATTTTTATTTGTTTGAATTAATTTTTGGTTTTTCAATATTTTACCCGATTTGACCTTGAATTGATCATTTTCAAGGTCAATGTCACAATTTAACCCGTCCATGACACTTCCCGTAGGTAGCAAGTGTGAGCGCAATCGGTTCGAGTCTATAAAGGACGCATGCACACATATATATCATTTGTGGGTACCTGTTTCGAGGTGAAAATCACCTAGGGCGGGAAAACTGACCCGACCCGCGTTCCTAGGAAGCCCTAAGTACGTAAGAATCACACAACACGCATATATATAATTTGTGGGTACCCGTTTCAAGGTGAAAATCACCTAGGGCGGAAAAACTGACCCGATCCGCGTTTGTCTGTATAATGTCGCACATGCCGAGACCCAGACGTAAGAATCACATTGCGAAAACTAATAAAAAATGTAGAGTTACGCCTCTTAGATCAATACGTCGATGACTATAAAGAGCGTTAACCGGTTACATCTCCCAATATGGAAGATATAAGGAGCGTTGGTGTGTTAACCCACACGGTGCCATTTTTGTGACTGAGAAGAGAGAAGCGGTGCTCTGAGCTTGTCCAAAATGCGACATGGACGATCCCCGTGGGTTTTTACACTTATATACGAAATTTGAGCTCGATCCGCGCAGCCGTTTTCGATTCTATGAAGTACCCACATAATATATACGGAAGTCTCAAAATATAGAGTAGACGATGTTGTGTGTTGTCAATTTGGGCAAGATTATTCTCCATTTCAATTTGATCATCCTGACGGAGTGTTTCACATCACTTTAAGGTATTAAAGTGTGCATGATGATGACTAATTAAATGGGGTGAATTCAAAACAAACATTTGATGGAAAGGGTTCATCATCACAGTGTGTTGTCACTTAGGGGTGTTAACTACGAGGTGTTTTTACGGCAGCAAACTTCTTTGAGAAATGTCCGACATTTTATTCCAAGAATTAAAGACCACCTCAGTGCAGTGCGGTGATCCACATTCCACCGCACATGCCCCATCGACATCTATGACATTGATGCAATATTATTTTTCCGTACTTCGTTTAAACTAGTTATCGTTTGAACATTGGCGCATTATCATCACTTCGTACATCGCATAAACTTATCGTTTGAACATTGATACATATTGTTTAATTGTCGCTGGTAATATACATGTTTATATTGTATATTATTTATTATTATTTTACTTTCAATTAAAAATCAACAAAGTACCTGTACATCCCAGTTTTCTATCTAGTTATATCAATGACAAGATCATAGAATAATCAGTCTAATTGCACATATGATAATCCCTTCACACCTCCTAATTACTTGTATAATTTTAGGCGAGTGGGTTGTACCACAGAGAAATGGGCAGGGTAGTCACGTACCCTTGTCGATTGATTATAAACCAACACAATTAGTGATGTTTATCCAATATGGCACATGGATTTTGGCAACTATAACATTAACAAATAGTACATGTATGCTACCAAATGATTTACATAAGCCTCAGTGTTAACGAATCCCACTGGCCTGTATTCGCAGGCAAGCTTTGACCCTGTACAAGTATTTACAATTAAAGAACGTCATTTGAGACACACGGAAATGTACCCGAACGTACTTTTAGCGTGGTGGATCACTGTGTAGCTTGACAAACGTCACAATACCTTTAAGTGCTTTGTGGACCCAATTTTTCTAAAATTTCCCAAAATTTCCCAAAATTTTATAGAGTCCAAATAAAGGATTCTGTTCATGTATATTAGTAATTATAGAAACCATGCCTATTCATGCAACATTTTGAGAGTATACATCATGGTGAATTATGTTTACAAGCAATGGTCCAAGAAAGTCCATATCTAAGAATTAAATATGGGAATATGTACTGAACATTGTGATGATGTATTACAAAACAAATATTATATTTCGTGAGTGAAAAAATTACTTTGAACCAGCTGTTGACAAATAATACATGCGTGCTTAAACATTAGCTGTGTGGATGCTAGCATGCATGGGTTAGCAGCTGGCCATTGTAAAGCAGTGGACTCTGTTTACAATAAAATGCTAATCCCCAATAAAACCAACCAGACCATGCCATACTAGTTCTAGTATGTAGGTCAACACTCACTCACAGGATAATCACAGATGTGGAGTTGACAGTGGTAAAAGCCATTCACACTGGACTGGACATAATGTGACCCATAAACTGCTGTCCCTTTGTCAACCATATTGTGAAGTTGTATACAGCTGGTTCCCAAAGTAATTCTTTCAAAGAACACTCGCGAAATATAATATTTTTTTTGTAATACATCATTCATCACAATGTTCAGTACATATTCCCATATTTAATTCTCAGATATGGACTTTGTTTTTCTTGGACCATTGCTTGTAAATTTTAAATCTTAATAAAGTTGGCATTTTGTATTTCTAACATAATTCACCATAAAGTATACTCTCAAAATGTTCCATCAATGGGCATGGTTTATATTATTACTAATATACATGAACATAATCTTTTATTTGGACTCTATAAAATTTTGGGAAAAATTGGGCCCACAAAATAGAGAAAAAATGACATCGAAAAAAACCACAAACACCTCCCATAAATTATTCGCCATTTGCACAGCCATAACCGTTCACCATGTGGTTATATTTGATGTTTCTCGACGGGAAACACTTTTGTGCATTTTTTCGTGCACTTTTCATCCATGTATCATTGATCATTCAGCTGCCATAATTTGTTTTATGCTTATCCTAGCTTGGTAGTGCCAGGGGAAATCACTCTACTAATTTGTATTTGGTGTATTGTAACCGTTAATTATACTCATTATCGCTTATATTTGTCGAACAAAACAATACAATCAATCTGGGATATTTGACTTTCGGTGCGTAGCCATAGCAACTGCCAAGTGCTCTATATCGCAATATGTTATCATCCGAATGGTCTGTTCTAAAAATAGACACATAAACGGTCCCAATTAAATATTCGAATTAAAATCAATATTAATTGATAGAAGCTTTTCCGGAAAGGGGTTTTCAGTTCATATTTATAATTTTATACCCACGCAACTATTTAAAATTTGTTATTTAAAGAGATAATCCATCTTTAACCACCACAATTCACTTCAACTGAAATCAGTTTGTCAGCGGTATTTGCATACATTGGACATGGACAAGATCGTACATGTAGATAACATTTCACAATCGTGCTATACTTGTGCATCCTTACGACTGTAGTATACTGGGGTTCTTATGAGCAGGGAGGTTAGTGTGTCATGACCCTCTGGGGCAGGTTCCTTCCCGCGTCAAGGTATGACGCCACATTCCCTAGGCCCAGTATGGGGGAAAAGTAAGATATTGGCATATTTATTGAAGTATGAAGTATGTATAGATATCAATATTAATTTAGAGGGAATTGTGCAGAAGTTATTAACTAACTTATTGTATTTACTCGACTGATAACCATGTACCTACTGTAAGTCATCAATACAGTGAAATATAGAATAGCAAACGGTGCCATCTAAATGAATCACCACTAAAGATCGGAATGGTTACGAAATGTACCGGAATGGTTATGGAAATGTACCGGAAGTGAAAGCGGTACGATTTTACTTAAGTATGAATAATGTACTAGTATGTCCCAATTTCGTGCAACAAATTCGTTCCAAAGAAATGGCCATAAAAATGCATGTGTTAGCAACTTCCAGTTGGAGGCGGTGGAAACCAAACTCACTGTTGGATGTATTGAGCGAACCGACGATTTGGAAAAACGTGAGGCCTCTTATACCATCGAGTGTGGGGCGCTCGTCTTGGCAAAGCCAATCAGAGATGCCCATACACCCGAGGCCAATGAGGATCAAGCTTCCACATCGCCGACGGCCCGAAAAGTTGAAGTGGTGACAACTGCTCAGTGGTCAGTCATTTCCATATAGATAACCCTCAGGTAAGGACCTTCCATTGACAGCTGTCACCACCCAACACTCCTACATTCCTCCCTCCTTAAAAAGGACATAATATTATATATAACATTCATGAATGTCATAAGAGTTCTGGCACACAGCATTCCAAAATTGAGAATCTTCCACCGATTAGACACAGTTCTCCATTGTCACAATATCCATCACACTGGTAACGAATAACTTTCTCTTTATCCCGCTGTGGACGAGTATCCGACAACTGTTTAGCATCAATGATCCATACGACCTCCGAATCCTGATGTTGATATGATGTCAACTCATCGATATTCCATGTATCTAACCAATTGGACTTGTCTGTCGAAAAGTACTCACTTTCGGTTTCATCATTAACATAGTTATCATTTAAATCAACCACCGGACAAATCGTCATCATCCAAGAAGAATATTCGTCTTGTGACTCATCAACCATAGCTGCTGATGGCTGAATCATGGGATCATCTTCGCCTTCCGAATTGAGTGGAAACTGAGAACTAATAACTCCTACCAGATTACGACAACTAGATGCAGGTGGTATGGATGGCACATGGCCAATCGAGTCCAACTCATCAGGAGGTTTGGATACCTGTAAGGTGCCAGGGTCTTGTGTGAGCTTACTGGAGTTCGTTGGTTGTCTACATCCTCTCCACCTGAACAGGAGGGGCAACAAACAAAAACACCTACACATTTTTTACACTCAATTCGTGACAGCGAATCTACATTTTGATGACGATTTCCCAGTCTGTGTTCGATATCAAATGAATAAATATCAACCTCTTCTTCACCATTTTGTATCTGTGAAAGAACACTGCCGATCCCGGTTCCACTAGCATCAGTATCCAGAACAATTTTATCTGTTGAACTTGGCAATACTAAAATGGGAGGTGCAATCAAAGAATTCTTCAACTGTTCCAGTGAGGTTTGACATGATTCATCCTTACTTTGCTCGGCATTTACTACTGTTTTTGCTATAAGAAGACCTTTGTCAGCAAGTGATTTATAGGGCTCCGCGAGGGCTTCGTTCCCATTGACAGGCTGATTAACTGACGCTTCCAAAAGGACCTCAGAATATGGTGGGATTACTTGATCGTCATGAATTTGCAGACACGCACTTGAATAGGAGTGTTGATGAAAAACCCTTATTTTACCAGAGCTCACTTGCAATATCTTCCTTGGTACATCCAAGACACCCTGATTATGTTAAAAGAAATCTAACCCAAGTATACATGTGAAAGTATTTATATCGGCTATTAGAAAATCTTGCTGTACTGCAAAGACTGGGAACTCAATAGCAACGGCGACTGACCCTTGGACGTTTAATGCATGCCCACTTGCTGTAGAGAGCTTATCATCGGACGGTTGAATAACAGTACTGTGAATACACAACTTTTTAATGAATCTGTCATTTAAGAGTGAAACCGGTGAACCTGTGTCAACTAAAAATGTGCAACATATTCCATGAATTACTGCACAGCAAAATAGACAAGATTTAGATGACTGCATGGAGAGAGTAGGTACATCCTTTGGAGTCTCGGTGCAGGTTGACGCAGCTACCGTTTGAGTCATTGGTACATAGTTTACTCCATTTTGCTGATCTGCTAATTTCCCCCGACACCGGGCCTCCACATGTCCCACTTTCTGGCCATAATAACAGGTGAGTTGTCTATTGGTAGATGGGGATGGTGTATTTGACCCTGATCCCTTATTTGGTTTTCAAGTGATGAAATCCTATCCGAGAGCTGATGTTCCACGTTACTTTCATCCCTGGGTAACCTTGGCTTATCTAATGGGCCTTCGATGGATTCAAACTCTGTGGATAATGCAATGGCATGATTAAGAGTGACAGGATGCCCATACTGTACATGTTTCTTTAACTCCAGATGTCCCAAACCCCAAATGAATTGCTCTACCAAAAAAGGTTCCACATAGAAGTGGGGTATTCCAGGGTATGCTTTTCGAACTAAGGTAGTCAAGTTATACCCATATTCAACAATAGACTGACCAGCTTTCCTGGTACATTGGCGAAATTTGGCCCGGTGTGTAGATAATTGTTGATATTGGCTGTATCGGCATGTTAATATACTTTTAAGGACTGTGTAGTTATTAATTTGGTCAGGAGTCAAATTTCCCAAGATTGTTTGTGAGTTACCTCTCAGATTTATTAATAAATGGTATGCCATTTCTGGACCCTTCCAACAATTTAACTTGGCGATGATTTCGAAATGAGTTAGGTAGTCATTTATATCCCATTTCTTGTCATCGAAAGTTTCCGAGTTTACAATGGGTTTGAGGAATTTATTCTGAGATGAAAGATGCTCAGAAACTGGATTGTAAACGGACTCGCTGGTGGCAGAATTGTTGAGTGTGTGCTTGGGACCTATGTAAGTACCGCGAGAATAAATTTTGATTGAACATTTCAGTATGTCCAGTCAAAATGCATGGAGGGTTGTTTGGGTACCCTGAATCTAAGTTACTGCATATTGGTGTTTCTGGTACATAGTAGTTTAAAGAACATTTACTCCCCATGAACCCTTGGCTTGGGATAGTCCTAAACGTGGAAATTGGAGTGGAGGCCACTGACGTCACACTTGAAGTAACAGTGGGTCCACCCCATCCTGACGTAGTGAGTTGTAGGGTATACCCCTTTAGAAGAGGGCTATTCATGTTAAATAAATGTGTGGGTATGCCAAGTGGGTCAATCAAATTGGGTTCGCTCCCACCTCCAACTGAAACTTGTCGTGCAGTCATATCTGCCCTACTTAGGAATACACGAAATTGGGTAATGATGAGTTAAACAAAATGTAAGGTAAAATTCTGAATATAATAATATCAAATATTACTTAACTCAGAAAACAAAAAAAATATGACAATAATATATCTATTAATTGAATATCCTGCTCACGGCACCAAAATGTAGTATACTGGGGGTCCTATGAGCAGGGAGGTTAGTGGGTCATGACCCTCTGGAGCAGGTTCCTTCCCGGGTCAAGGTATGACGCCACATTCCCTAGGGCCAGTATGGGAAAAAAGTAAGATATTGGCATATTTATTGAAGAAGTATGAAGTATGTATAGATATCAATATTAATTTAGAGGGAATTGTGCAGAAGTTATTAACTAACTTATTGTATTTACTCGACTGATAACCATTTACCTACTGTAAGTCATCAATACAGTGTAAATATAGAATAGCAAACGGTGCCATCTAAATGAATCACCACTAAAGATCGGAATGGTTACGAAATGTACCGGAATGGTTACGAAATGTACCGGAAGTGAAAGCGGTACGCTTTTACTTAAGTATGAATAATGTACTAGTATGTCCCAATTTCGTGCAACAAATTCGTTCCAAAGAAATGGCCATAAAAATGCATGTGTTAGCAACTTCCAGTTGGAGGCGGTGGAAACCAAACTCACCGTTGGATGTATTGAGCGAACCGACGATTTGGAAAAACGTGAGGCCTCTTATACCATCGAGTGTGGGGGCGCTCGTCTTGGCAAAGCCAATCAGAGATGCCCATACACCCGAGGCCAATGGGGATCAAGCTGATGGCCCGAAAAGTTGAAGTGGTGACAACTGCTCAGTGGTCAGTCATTTCCATATAGATAACCCTCAGGTAAGGACCTTCTACTGACAGGTGTCACCACCCAACACTCCTACACGACTATGCAACAAGTTCTCACGGATCAAACTACCAGTGACCCTCCGGAAGTTCACATTGATACCGGCGCCCATTCAGACGCGAGTGGGATAACCCTGCACATGACTCGGCCACACACGGGCAGGATACGTCAACCCCAATATTTAAACGACTATGTCACAGACTACATAACTTGTATCTGCATAAGTAACTCAGCACGTGCCACTGGCTCGCGGAAAAGTGGTTGTGTCATCACTTCGGGAATGACTGCGTTATAGTTACGCCGTGCAATGGTGTTAGCTGTTTGTTTAGACCAACTTCCCGCCAAGTAGCATTTTATGTTACTAATTGTTTAATTCGCTAATTTCTTGTGTTTCCGTGTTTAATGAGGAAGCCCTAGGTATTCTATGTAGATATATATATCTCTTAACTGGCGTTCATTTCAGCTGCTTAAGACCACTTTTAATCGCGTTACGAGGTTTTACATCTACTTTCATTACCGCCTATGTCGCCTAGCAATTCTCACACTGTCTCATGTGGACAAAGTCTATTGCTACATGTAATTGGATCTTGTACGGGAACAGATGCAGTCACATACTGTTGTGGAGGTGGAGCCATCGGCAATGGAGACAATAAATGATAAACACACATCGGTAAATACGTCACAAACAGACGATGATTCGTCGAACAGTTTGTCCAATAAGGATATTCGTTCATATCAATGCGATATATGCTGGAGAACATGCAGCACATCTTTAAATTTGCTGGTACATAAGAGAACCCACGCGGGTGATCGCCCATATCAATGTGAAATATGTGATAAGTCATTTACTGCGTCGAGTAACCTGACGAGACATGCGAGGACCCAAACGGGAGATCGCCCGTACCAATGTGATATGTGCGCGAAATCATTTGCTCAGTCGAGTGCCTTGGTGCAACATATGAGGATCCACACTGGTGATCGCCCGTAGCAATGTGATATATGTGAGAAATCATTTGTTCGGTCGAGTGACTTGGTGCAACATCAGAGGACCCACACGGGGGATCGCCCGTATCAATGTGATATGTGCGAGAAATCATTTACATACTCGAGTCACCTGACTACACATAAGAGGATCCATACAGGTGATCGCCCATATCAATGTGATATATGTGAGAAATCATTTACTGTGTTGAGTAACCTGACGAAACATAATATGGGTATATATTCTGGGTCATCTGAAATCATTTGGATTTGTTAACAGTCCGAAGATTATAATAGTAGCATGGCGTTGATCTATGCTACGAACCCGACGGGCATGAAAGCGACAATGAAAGTCATGATTACGCCTGAATCTTGCTTCATCATTGGTTGTAGATTCGTTCTTATGCATGTGCATCTTGGTGCTGACCATTCCCGCTCTGGATAACATTATTTACATGACACTCAAACGGGCAATGGGTAAAGGAACATACTTTAGAGACAACTCATACCGCTATGCCTAATGTTGTTATCATATAACCATAAACATGTATCTCGTGCAATATAGACGGGCTATGGTTATAATGGGCTATCTCATTCCGGGGACGTAACTCGTGGTCATCAGCCCAAGACACTTCCGGTAGAGTCTCTCGTACAATGGATACTGCTGTTCTGGACTAATATCAGGGTGTTGACACTGTTGTGTCGGCAAGTTTATTTGCGAAAATACCACCCCTTTGTGGCAGTTGCGTGTGTTATTATATAAACGGTGATTGTTGTCCAAGTATATAGCGGAAATGGCGATCAGTAAACACGAAATATGAGTCGGTGAAACAATAGGCGCTAGATTCCGCCAGGAACAGACAAAATCGTATTCACGGCTAAAGGATTTATGTGTTTACTAAGCCCGGGGACAGAATATACTAACACGAATTTATCGCATAGAGAACTATAAAATGGAAACCATGAACCATGTACATACATCTATTCACGATTTCAGAATCTACTCCAAAATACGACGAAGGAAGTACTGCGAAAAAGAAATGAAAAACTGTCTAGTCGCAAACATGAACTAGTTGACCGGTATTACAGTCGTTTTTGTTGCAAATATACCAAAATAATATCATTTCCATTTGTAAAAATATTCACAATTTAAATGATTTTACGAAGTTAAATGAAAAAGAGAGAATATTGAGTAAAACATTTAATTTGGTGTGAAAAAAATATAAATTTTCTCCCGAAATAAGACAAACGCTCTTTGTTGCTGCCATATCAGGAATAGAATGAGGAACACCCTTTTTTGGTCCATGTCGTGCGAATGGCTGTTTTTTTCAATGCGTCTTTTGTGGTTACATAATGCCCGTAGAAAATTAGTTAAGATATGCATTCAAAAGCTAATAATATTTTGTGTATGTTGAAGCGCAATCCGCCATGTGGCTTTACATTATTACTAAATCAGGCTGTTAACCCATGTAATGCCGTAAAATATACCATCTGGAAAACTTGAAGGATGTTGTTTCGGAATGTGGCACTTTTATATGTAAAAGCCATCCATTTTTAGCCAGCAGTCCAGATTGAATAGTTAGTGCTTCGAAAGTAGTTGAAGTTAACTTTAATGCCCCTATTCTGCACGAAACACCACGATTTCGCCAGAAACAGTTAACTACATTTAAAATGTTAAATCAGAAATTGTCTTTGAAAAAATATTTCTACCAGGTCCAGGGTCAGTTGTTGTGTAGGGGAGGAAAGAATGTGATTTTATCGTATACACATTTATTGACTTCAAAGTGATCAATATTAAATATTATATAAAAATGCACTGCTGAAGGATTGTCCTTGGATTCCTCCGTTTGGGCTGTGGTACTGAATGATGATAATACATGTAGTCCTGTGTCAATAACATCAGTGTCATCAATCGGCAGATTCACATATATAGAATTTCTACGTTATGTTATGAAAACTCGCTTGAATTTACGAAATGAACTGAACAGTATTTAAATCAGTATAGCACATATCGAGCTACATGTACTTCAATATAGAGGAATTGAACTTGTATTACATTAGATCAGTTATTAAGCAAAATCAATAAAGAGCGTTACTTATTTCATTAGCATGGTCCAGTACGGCTTCATTACAATGTTTATTAATAATTTATGAATTCTTGAAATAGCGAAAATATGAAATGCAGATAGGTAAATGAATGTTTTTGGTTATATACCGGTATAATGTTACATTGTTAGTTGGATATTTGCAAATGCATATGGTTATGTAAATTACATATTTTAAAGAGAATATAGATTCAATTGATTCGAGGCCAAATTGACTCCATTGTTTTATTCATTTCCATATACAGGTCATATCACAGAAAGAGGATTTTTGGTATTCACCATAACCGGCTTGAACTAATATCTAGAAAATAGTATTATCGTTCATTCGACCAGACTTTAAATTTCATAACCAGAATGTATGTCAGTTAAGAGTCATGTCACATGAAATTTAACTGAATTGTAATAATACATGTAGTCCTCTGTGTCAATAACATCAGTGTCATCAATCGGCAGATCCACAGATATAGTAAAAATGTATATATCATGCAAGCCGAATTTTAACTCACACATACGTTTCCATATTTAACAGTTTATGTGTTTTCATTAAAAAAACATACTTTTGTCATATCTGGCTAGAAATTGGTCATCAGTGAAATGTATAGCACAAACAACGGCAAATTCAACAGGTTCCCATTTGTCTTTCTCTTGATTGGCACGTTACTCCGTCGAATGGCGATTATCCATTTCTCACGAAGCTGTAAAGTAGCTGCATTGGCAGCTTTTGGAAATAAAATGTCCACCGCGATTGTTGCAGTACATTGCACAAGATTGTCCTGGCATTTTCTGTGAATATTTAGTTGCAGATAGCTAGATATTAATAAATCAGGCGTAATACATCTCCTTTGTTGTAAATCCAACGCGAAAGTGAATAGCCATTGACTTAACCGGAAATTGATATATCTGTTGGTGCGCCCCGTAGCGGCCGCTGGTGTTAAGGGAAATAACCGCAAAAAGATAGCCCATTGCCACACAACGTAGGGCTAAATATGGAGCCCAATTTGCATAGGGCTGTAAGGACATGGAATTCCAGAATGGGCGAGGTATTGTGCCAAGTAGTTGCCTGATAGAAGCAAATTTGATTTTTGAGACAGTGCAATTTTTTTATTTTTTTTTGTAGAAAAAAATAAATTTGCACTGTCTCAAAAATCAAATATGCTTCTAAAAATAGGCACCTGGTGTGTTGTATAGTCCCAAGCATGTTCCAAGGGCCAGCTCTGCTCGGCATGTTTCGGGGGCAATAAATATAACATTTCTACTGTGCTATATCTCCTATATATACTATAGAGACCTTAAAATGTGCATATAGTGTCCTAAGTGCGACGTCAGAATACAGCGGCCATTCGAGCTTCCTTTTTTTGGGTTGCTTCGGTGGCCGTGTGGTATTGACGTCGGACTTTGAGTCACAAGGCGCGCTCGCCGTCGGGCCGGGGTTCGTATCCCACCCAATCAACAAACAAAAAACAAAAACAAAAATCAAATTTGCTTCTAAAAATAGGCACCTGGTGTATTGTATAGTCCCAAGCATGTTCTAGGGGCCAGCTCTGCTCGGCATGTTTCGGAGGCAATAAATATAACATTGCTACTGTGCTATATCTCCTGTAGTTGCCCGATAGTTTGCACGAAAAAACGTGTTGCTTCAGAACTCTTCATTTGGTGTTATTGTTCTCGTTTTACAACAGGAGAATTTTTTTTTCGTAATTCATCGACTTGAATACATGTCGGCTTGTCACATAAAGCACATACAAATTATTGGCAGGATTTAAGTGGGTCATCATTGATATTAGTAGATTGTTAAAGTTGTGGCATAGTATGATACATTGCACTTCTTTTTCACATAAGTTATTATGCTACCCTTTTCTTGCAACCCGAGAATACATTCCTGGTATTCAGGCAAGGTTTCACATATTTTCTCCCGAAATAAGACAAACGCTCTTTGTTGCTGCCATATCAGGAATAGAATGAGGAACACCCTTTTTTGGTCCATGTCGTGCGAATGGCTGTTTTCTTCAATGCGTCTTTTGTGGTTACACAATGTCCGTAGAAAATTAGTTAAGATATGCATCGACCTATTCCGATAGGAGTAAAATTCAAAAGCTAATAATATTTTGTGTATGTTGAAGCGCAATCCGCCATGTGGCTTTACATTATTACTAAATCAGGCTGTTAACCCATGTAATGCCGTAAAATATACCATCTGGAAAACTTGAAGGATGTTGTTTCGGAATGTGGCACTTTTATATGTAAAAGCCATCCATTTTTAGCCAGCAGTCCAGATTGAATAGTTAGTGCTTCGAAAGTAGTTGAAGTTAACTTAAATGCCCCTATTCTGCACGAAACACTACGATTTCGCTAGAAACAGTTAACTACATTTAAAATGTTAAATCAGAAATTGTCTTTGAAAAAATATTTCTACCAGGTCCAGGGTCAGTTGTTGTGCAGGGGAGGAAAGAATGTGATTTTATCGTATACACATTTATTGACTTCAAAGTGATCAATATTAAATATTATATAAAAATGCACTGCTGAAGGATTGTCCTTGAATTTATGAATACTGAAAGACGGAACTTTCTTGAATGAAGATTCCTCCGTTTGGGCTGTGGTACTGAATGATGATAATACATGTAGTCCTGTGTCAATAACATCAGTGTCATCAATCGGCAGATTCACATATATAGAATTTCTACGTTATGTTATGAAAACTCGCTTGAATTTACGAAATGAACTGAACAGTATTTAAATCAGTATAGCACATATCGAGCTACATGTACTTCAATATAGAGGAATTGAACTTGTATTACATTAGATCAGTTATTAAGCAAAATCAATAAAGAGCGTTACTTATTTCATTAGCATGGTCCAGTACGGCTTCATTACAATGTTTATTAATAATTTATGAATTCTTGAAATAGCGAAAATATGAAATGCAGATAGGTAAATGAATGTTTTTGGTTATATACCGGTATAATGTTACATTGTTAGTTGGATATTTGCAAATGCATATGGTTATGTAAATTACATATTTTAAAGAGAATATAGATTCAATTGATTCGAGGCCAAATTGACTCCATTGTTTTATTCATTTCCATATACAGGTCATATCACAGAAAGAGGATTTTTGGTATTCACCATAACCGGCTTGAACTAATATCTAGAAAATAGTATTATCGTTCATTCGACCAGACTTTAAATTTCATAACCAGAATGTATGTCAGTTAAGAGTCATGTCACATGAAATTTAACTGAATTGTAATAATACATGTAGTCCTCTGTGTCAATAACATCAGTGTCATCAATCGGCAGATCCACAGATATAGTAAAAATGTATATATCATGCAAGCCGAATTTTAACTCACACATACGTTTCCATATTTAACAGTTTATGTGTTTTCATTAAAAAAAACATACTTTTGTCATATCTGGCTAGAAATTGGTCATCAGTGAAATGTATAGCACAAACAACGGCAAATTCAACAGGTTCCCATTTGTCTTTTTCTTGATTGGCACGTTACTCCGTCGAATGGCGATTATCCATTTCTCACGAAGCTATAAAGTAGCTGCATTGGCAGCTTTTGGAAATAAAATGTCCACCGCGATTGTTGCAGTACATTGGACAAGATTGTCCTGGCATTTTCTGTGAATATTTAGTTGCAGATAGCTAGATATTAATAAATCAGGCGTAATACATCTCCTTTGTTGTAAATCCAACGCGAAAGTGAATAGCCATTGACTTAACCGGAAATTGATATATCTGTTGGTGCGCCCCGTAGCGGCCGCTGGTGTTAAGGGAAATAACCGCAAAAAGATAGCCCATTGCCACACAACGTAGGGCTAAATATGGAGCCCAATTTGCATAGGGCTGTAAGGACATGGAATTCCAGAATGGGCGAGGTATTGTGCCAAGTAGTTGCCTGATAGAAGCAAATTTGATTTTTGAGACAGTGCAATTTTTTTATTTTTTTTTGTAGAAAAAAATAAATTTGCACTGTCTCAAAAATCAAATATGCTTCTAAAAATAGGCACCTGGTGTGTTGTATAGTCCCAAGCATGTTCCAAGGGCCAGCTCTGCTCGGCATGTTTCGGGGGCAATAAATATAACATTTCTACTGTGCTATATCTCCTATATATACTATAGAGACCTTAAAATGTGCATATAGTGTCCTAAGTGCGACGTCAGAATACAGCGGCCATTCGAGCTTCCTTTTTTTGGGTTGCTTCGGTGGCCGTGTGGTATTGACGTCGGACTTTGAGTCACAAGGCGCGCTCGCCGTCGGGCCGGGGTTCGTATCCCACCCAATCAACAAACAAAAAACAAAAACAAAAATCAAATTTGCTTCTAAAAATAGGCACCTGGTGTATTGTATAGTCCCAAGCATGTTCTAGGGGCCAGCTCTGCTCGGCATGTTTCGGAGGCAATAAATATAACATTGCTACTGTGCTATATCTCCTGTAGTTGCCCGATAGTTTGCACGAAAAAACGTGTTGCTTCAGAACTCTTCATTTGGTGTTATTGTTCTCGTTTTACAACAGGAGAATTTTTTTTTCGTAATTCATCGACTTGAATACATGTCGGCTTGTCACATAAAGCACATACAAATTATTGGCAGGATTTAAGTGGGTCATCATTGATATTAGTAGATTGTTAAAGTTGTGGCATAGTATGATACATTGCACTTCTTTTTCACATAAGTTATTATGCTACCCTTTTCTTGCAACCCGAGAATACATTCCTGGTATTCAGGCAAGGTTTCACATATTTTCTCCCGAAATAAGACAAACGCTCTTTGTTGCTGCCATATCAGGAATAGAATGAGGAACACCCTTTTTTGGTCCATGTCGTGCGAATGGCTGTTTTCTTCAATGCGTCTTTTGTGGTTACACAATGTCCGTAGAAAATTAGTTAAGATATGCATCGACCTATTCCGATAGGAGTAAAATTCAAAAGCTAATAATATTTTGTGTATGTTGAAGCGCAATCCACCATGTGGCTTTACATTATTACTAAATCAGGCTGTTAACCCATGTAATGCCGTAAAATATACCATCTGGAAAACTTGAAGGATGTTGTTTCGGAATGTGGCACTTTTATATGTAAAAGCCATCCATTTTTAGCCAGCAGTCCAGATTGAATAGTTAGTGCTTCGAAAGTAGTTGAAGTTAACTTAAATGCCCCTATTCTGCACGAAACACTACGATTTCGCTAGAAACAGTTAACTACATTTAAAATGTTAAATCAGAAATTGTCTTTGAAAAAATATTTCTACCAGGTCCAGGGTCAGTTGTTGTGCAGGGGAGGAAAGAATGTGATTTTATCGTATACACATTTATTGACTTCAAAGTGATCAATATTAAATATTATATAAAAATGCACTGCTGAAGGATTGTCCTTGAATTTATGAATACTGAAAGACGGAACTTTCTTGAATGAAGATTCCTCCGTTTGGGCTGTGGTACTGAATGATGATAATACATGTAGTCCTGTGTCAATAACATCAGTGTCATCAATCGGCAGATTCACATATATAGAATTTCTACGTTATGTTATGAAAACTCGCTTGAATTTACGAAATGAACTGAACAGTATTTAAATCAGTATAGCACATATCGAGCTACATGTACTTCAATATAGAGGAATTGAACTTGTATTACATTAGATCAGTTATTAAGCAAAATCAATAAAGAGCGTTACTTATTTCATTAGCATGGTCCAGTACGGCTTCATTACAATGTTTATTAATAATTTATGAATTCTTGAAATAGCGAAAATATGAAATGCAGATAGGTAAATGAATGTTTTTGGTTATATACCGGTATAATGTTACATTGTTAGTTGGATATTTGCAAATGCATATGGTTATGTAAATTACTTATTTTAAAGAGAATATAGATTCAATTGATTCGAGGCCAAATTGACTCCATTGTTTTATTCATTTCCATATACAGGTCATATCACAGAAAGAGGATTTTTGGTATTCACCATAACCGGCTTGAACTAATATCTAGAAAATAGTGTTATCGTTCATTCGACCAGACTTTAAATTTCATAACCAGAATGTATGTCAGTTAAGAGTCATGTCACATGAAATTTAACTGAATTGTAATAATACATGTAGTCCTCTGTGTCAATAACATCAGTGTCATCAATCGGCAGATCCACCGATATAGTAAAAATGTATATATCATGCAAGCCGAATTTTAACTCACACATACGTTTCCATATTTAACAGTTTATGTGTTTTCATTAAAAAAACATACTTTTGTCATATCTGGCTAGAAATTGGTCATCAGTGAAATGTATGGCACAAACAACGGCAAATTCAACAGGTTCCCATTTGTCTTTATCTTGATTGGCACGTTACTCCGTCGAATGGCGATTATCCATTTCTCACGAAGCTGTAAAGTAGCTTCATTGGCAGCTTTTGGAAATAAAATGTCCACCGCGATTGTTGCAGTACATTGCACAAGATTTTCCTGGCATTTTCTGTGAATATTTAGTTGCAGATAGCTAGATATTAATAAATCAGGCGTAATACATCTCCTTTGTTGTAAATCCAACGCGAAAGTGAATAGCCATTGACTTAACCGGAAATTGATATATCTGTTGGTGCGCCCCGTAGCGGCCGCTGGTGTTAAGGGAAATAACCGCAAAAAGATAGCCCATTGCCACACAACGTAGGGCTAAATATGGAGCCCAATTTGCATAGGGCTGTAAGGACATGGAATTCCAGAATGGGCGAGGTATTGTGCCAAGTAGTTGCCTGATAGAAGCAAATTTGATTTTTGAGACAGTGCAATTTTTTTATTTTTTTTTGTAGAAAAAAATAAATTTGCACTGTCTCAAAAATCAAATATGCTTCTAAAAATAGGCACCTGGTGTGTTGTATAGTCCCAAGCATGTTCCAAGGGCCAGCTCTGCTCGGCATGTTTCGGGGGCAATAAATATAACATTTCTACTGTGCTATATCTCCTATATATACTATAGAGACCTTAAAATGTGCATATAGTGTCCTAAGTGCGACGTCAGAATACAGCGGCCATTCGAGCTTCCTTTTTTTGGGTTGCTTCGGTGGCCGTGTGGTATTGACGTCGGACTTTGAGTCACAAGGCGCGCTCGCCGTCGGGCCGGGGTTCGTATCCCACCCAATCAACAAACAAAAAACAAAAACAAAAATCAAATTTGCTTCTAAAAATAGGCACCTGGTGTATTGTATAGTCCCAAGCATGTTCTAGGGGCCAGCTCTGCTCGGCATGTTTCGGAGGCAATAAATATAACATTGCTACTGTGCTATATCTCCTGTATTTGCCCGATAGTTTGCACGAAAAAACGTGTTGCTTCAGAACTCTTCATTTGGTGTTATTGTTCTCGTTTTACAACAGGAGAATTTTTTTTTCGTAATTCATCGACTTGAATACATGTCGGCTTGTTGCTTCAGAACTCTTCATTTGGTGTTATTGTTCTCGTTTTACAACAGGAGAATTTTTTTTTCGTAATTCATCGACTTGAATACATGTCGGCTTGTCACATAAAGCACATACAAATTATTGGCAGGATTTAAGTGGGTCATCATTGATATTAGTAGATTGTTAAAGTTGTGGCATAGTATGATACATTGCACTTCTTTTTCACATAAGTTATTATGCTACCCTTTTCTTGCAACCCGAGAATACATTCCTGGTATTCAGGCAAGGTTTCACATATTTTCTCCCGAAATAAGACAAACGCTCTTTGTTGCTGCCATATCAGGAATAGAATGAGGAACACCCTTTTTTGGTCCATGTCGTGCGAATGGCTGTTTTCTTCAATGCGTCTTTTGTGGTTACATAATGCCCGTAGAAAATTAGTTAAGATATGCATCGACCTATTCCGATAGGAGTAAAATTCAAAAGCTAATAATATTTTGTGTATGTTGAAGCGCAATCCGCCATGTGGCTTTACATTATTACTAAATCAGGCTGTTAACCCATGTAATGCCGTAAAATATACCATCTGGAAAACTTGAAGGACGTTGTTTCGGAATGTGGCACTTTTATATGTAAAAGCCATCCATTTTTAGCCAGCAGTCCAGATTGAATAGTTAGTGCTTCGAAAGTAGTTGAAGTTAACTTAAATGCCCCTATTCTGCACGAAACACTACGATTTCGCCAGAAACAGTTAACTACATTTAAAATGTTAAATCAGAAATTGTCTTTGAAAAAATATTTCTACCAGGTCCAGACTTGAATACATGTCGGCTTGTCACATAAAGCACATACAAATTATTGGCAGGATTTAAGTGGGTCATCATTGATATTAGTAGATTGTTAAAGTTGTGGCATAGTATGATACATTGCACTTCTTTTTCACATAAGTTATTATGCTACCCTTTTCTTGCAACCCTAGAATACATTCCTGGTATTCAGGCAAGGATTCACATATTCTGTGTCCATGACACAGTTCCAGACAATGCCAATATTTATCAGGTGGCGATAACAAAGACTCCTTGGCATGCTTCTATTGTTTCGTGAATGGTCGAGTGCATAATCTACATGCTGTTTCAAAAACACTGAATTATGTTTGCTTTGGGTCGAATGTCACGTGATACGGTCTGTGAATGTCGACGTTCGCTTAGAGTTAGTTCCTGATATATTGCTGGTATGTTACCACGAGGACGCGGATACGGGTATGCTGTTACATGTAGACAATGCAGACGCTTCGTGTGGAAGCAAGTTATTGTTTTTTGTTCCCATGATGTACATGTCGAAATACTAGAATGTTATGGTTTTCGTTGTATAGGAACTGGGATAATTCTTCATACTGAAAACAAATAGGTCATGTGTCCTTTCCGTGAACGACATATCGGACAGTATTGTCCAAGATGTGTGTGAACCCTTGCTTCTAATGCACGCGTTGACGGGCTAGGACATTCACAAACACCTATAAAATTAAGCCGTTTAACTCAGTAGTCAAAAGCAGTAAAATTTTATTCGAATTGTGTACCAATTTGTGCAATTTATTAATGTTGACGATAACACTATATATCCTATCAAGTTTGCATATATGGGCAATAGTATAGTGAGCAATAATGTCGTCAATTCGACACACACGTTCTTATGTTGTATAATCAAACACTGGAACACATCTTCTACCGCCAGCAGCCACTGACTCCTTAAGAAATCACATTAACACATCTTCGTGTGAACTATACCAGTGATTGGCACAGCATACTGAAAACAAATAGGTCATGTGTCATTTCCGTGAACGACATATCGGACAGTATTGTCCAAGATGTGTGTGAACCCTTGCTTCTAATTCACGCTTTGACGGGTTAGGACATTCACAAACACCTATAAAATTAAGCCGTTTAACTTAATAGTCAAAAGCAGTAAAATTGTATGCGAATTGTGTACCAATTTGTGCAATTTATTAATGTTGACGATGACACTATATATCCTATCAAGTTTGCATATATGGGCAATAGTGTAGTGAGCCATAATGTCGTCAATTCGACACACATGTCGTCAATTCGACACACACGTTCTTATGTTGTATAACCAAACACTGGAACACATATTCTACCGCCAGCAGCCACTGACTCCTTAAGAAATCACATTAACACATCTTCGTGTGAACTATACCAGTGATTGGCACAGCATAACTCCCCAGCCTGGTGTGCAATGTCCTGACATGGTCGCTCTTTGATTGGGTCCTACAAACAAGGTCGGATTATACTTCCTCCCGATCTACTGTGACTACTGAGCCTTGATTGTAAAGATTCACACGAATCTAACAAATGATCTTGTTTCATCACAAACTAACCATGTAACGATGTATGTGTAAATGTCTACAATAACCGAAATAGTGTAAATTTTGACGACTTATATGATGAGCAGAGTGAGAGAACTCAACTTATAGAATAGGAAGTACTAGCATGCCTTGAAAACTGCTTGGCAACACAATATTATATACTGCAAAAGTCATTTCTTTATTGGCAAAACATCCTCTGTATAACAACTAATTTCGTTAACATAAAATATTTCACCTGAACAGATGTTTACATCAGAGATAGGCAACTTAAATTGGAGGCCGGAAATTTGGGCATACAATTTCAATTTCTTCAGAAAAATATATATTTTAATATTACTTATCTAAACTGACCCAAAAGACACATGTTAGTGACGATTGTTTTAATATTTTTCACATTGACTTCTCAAGTATTCCCCCAATAAATGAGTATTTTAGTCCTTAAGACAATCAATTACTCATTAGGTTAAATTAAATGAATCAATAGTAGGGTTCTTCGGTTTGTTTGTGGTTACCTGTGAACTCGTGATTAGCAATTCCCTTGTCCCCAGATAACGAACTCAGCCATGTCTGTGGCGGAAAGTTTGAGAAACTTCGATTTTATTGGCCGTTTTGAATGCCATCCTAAACTTATTGTCTAATATGGAGCGTATGTAATGCCATATCTATTGTCAGTTGTGATCACTGTCCCGACATGCGCGGCACAAATAAGAAAATACCATTCTGTATAACGCAAGTCTCACTCATAAGCCTTTGTAGCCATATGTGTTCAGTTGAAATATATATATATATATATATATATATATATATATATATATATATATAATCTTTCCATACAAATTCAAGTAAAAATTGAAAAATATACGACATAGTTGCACAACGGTGATCGTATGAGGTTTTATGAACTTACTTATTCTAGACCAGTGTTATCGCGAGGTTATATCATAGCCTGTCAAAATTTCATCACAATGTTGTAAGTTTTACATAAATTAGTAAAATTTCTCGTTTTTCACAAATTTTTTTTTCAAATTTTAATCTTAGATCACGATCAGACGCCGTTATTTATAATTCCCTTCATCACTCTCTATACTATTTCAGTTTATGCTTCTAAAACCAACTTGACATTCAGCATTCTAAGTGTAAACTACGTAATTCGTTTTTCTGCAAAATTTATATTTTAGGGGGTGGGGTTAAGTTTACACACATATCACATTTTAACAGCAACACTCTTGGCATTCCATTATTAAAATCGTTTTGGTGTGTCAACGGGGCAATTTTTTAGCCATGTTGCGGACCAATAGCCCATGCTGTTCACAAGTTATAGCCATTTATATGTGACAATGTTGTTCAAAATGCAAGTAATTTTTCGCGATTTCAAAATATTTATCGCATTTTTTCT
The DNA here is from genome assembly GCA_032622095.1 of Siphonodentalium dalli. NCBI lineage: Eukaryota > Metazoa > Mollusca > Scaphopoda > Gadilida > Siphonodentaliidae > Siphonodentalium > Siphonodentalium dalli. The sequence goes on along the minus strand of CP136063.1, from coordinate 66,384,365 downwards.
AACTAGCTCATAAATTGGTCTAGTTTTGTATCTCATGTCATTTTATGATCATTTCTTATTAACACAAACGATATATTGTGCAGTTTATAAGTGCAATATTTTGTTTATGCTCTGACACTTGTACTAAAAAAAAATTTAGGGGTAAGAGTTGTATTCCCTAAAAAATCTATTTTGGGACACTTTCTGAAACGGGCAACAAGCAAACTCTGATGCGCCATATGATTACCTTTAATTTGATATATAGAAAACTTTGTTGGAGGGGGGTGCAGCCAATTTGAAAAATATCTTGCCTGGCCCACGGACTATATAATGACATAACTTTTCAAACTCTTCATGGTTATAGCTGGTTGGAAAAAATATTGGAACGCATAATATGCGGAGTGTCAAGGGTCACCTGGCACTATTTCCTGTTATTAAATGAACGTTTAATATCACAATTTATAGAATGGGTTTATTGAATGGAATAAGTGTAGGATACAATAATTGTGATTGGGCTTCCCTACCAAACCTATGTTATCCCCACAAAAAATGGGTTGACTTCTTAGTTAAGATTTGTTATTTAAAGAGATAATCCATCTTTAAAACCACTCAAAAATATTCGAAATAAAAGAAGCACTTTCGACAGGAGTCTTCGATTCAGAATTTACGGTAACTATGTAATACATTTTTACAAAGAGATAATCCACCTTTAATAAATAAAACTAGGTACTAAAGTACAAATATCACCGCCTGTAAAAAGCTGGCTACATTTGTGAACGATTTGAAAAGCTGGCTACCAATGTGATGGATGACACATCGTCGGTATTATTACACAGTTCTATTTGGGCCTCCGCTGCTTGAGACCAAAGTTTCATACCCTTTTCGAGATAGAACTGTTTTATTCCTTTTGTCGGGTATGATCCGAGGGCTTTTAACTTTAACTGCATTTTAACTCTTATATGAGATTTTTCAGATAGTCCGTGCACGGCACACATCGGAAGACAACAGCTACAGTTAGATTACGTCACAAACGGGGATGGATTCGTTGAGCAGTTTGCACAGTGATGGTGTTCGTCCTTATCAGTGCGATATATGCGGGAAATTATGCAGCACTTCTTCAAATTTACGGACACATAAGAGGATCCACGCTCGAGATCGACCGTATGAATGTGATGTGTGCAAGAAATCATTTGCTCAGTCGACTTCCCTGACGAACCATACTAGGATCCACACTGGGGATAGCCCGTTTCAGTGTGATACATGCCAGAAAACATTTAATCAGGCGAGCACCCTGACGAAACACAAGAGGATCCATAGTGGGGATCGCCCCTATCAATGTGATATGTGCGGGAAATCATTTTCTCAGTCCGGTAATCTTAAGATGCACCAGAGGATACACACTGGTGATCGCCCGTATCAATGTGATGTGTGCCAGAAATCATTTAATCAGTCGAGTTCTCTGACGAAACATAAGAGGATTCACACTGGGGATCGCCCGTATCAATGTGATGTGTGCGGAAAATCATTTCCCCAGTCGCGTGACCTCACGAGACATAAAATTATCCACACCGGAGTTCGCCCGTTATTGGGAATAGAAAGGACGAACGAGTAGAACAAGCACGTGTGGTCCTATCATAACAAATTGGTTACTTGGACGCATTTACCCAGATCCAAATCTAACTCAATTAAAGATGGATTATCTCTTTAAATAACACATTTCAAATAGTTGCGTGGGTGTAAAATAATATAACAATAACATGATTTTTGAGGGCGTTATGGTTTATTAACGGCCCGGCTGGAATGATTAACAGCCCAAGGGCCTATTAGCGGCCCGAGACGAAGTCGAGGGACGCTAATAGGCCCGAGGGCTGTTAATCATTCCAGAGGGCCGTTAATAAACCATAATGCCCGATGAAATCATGTTATTACTATTATTACCACAGTTTTGGACATTTGATTTTGACCCATTTGAGGATTTAGTGGAATAATGAAGTAGATTAAGAGAGAAATATTTCAAGAACATTTAAGTTTGATATCATTTGACTTGTCAGCTGACACGGACTGACAGAGTCTCGAAAATAGGACAGGAGAAAACCCAGCATTGGAGACGAGTAACAACCAATGAGAGGTTGACAGCTAAAAGTATCAATGCATACTTACGCTTGATACAATAATTCAATCATATAGCGTGAATTCCAATCATAAAACCACTTTTGTGTCGAGGAAATCGGATACATCTTCCCATTATTTTCATGAAATAAACACGCCATAATAATCGGAAGTTGAAGGGACGTAACTCTCGCGATAATAAACGAGATCTATAGTTTCCGGGCGGCGGGCCGATATTGAACTAGGCTTCTCATTATCGGCCCGCGGCCCGCTGTTTTGGTAACAATACGCTATTTGGAACGCCCCGAAAAACATTATCAATGGCCTAGAGAACGCCCTATAAAGTGGTAATAATAGATATTAGCTGAAGACCCCTGTCCGTTAACGGCTAATAATGGTCAGCAAATAACCGACGTCTGTAACCGGAAGAAGTCCAGAAAAACTTCTATCAATTAATATTGATTTTATTTCGAATATTAAATCGGGACCGTTTATGTGTCTATTTTTAGAACAGACCATTCGGATGATACCATATTGCGATATAGAGCACTGGGCTGTTCCTATGGCTACGCAACCGAACGTCAAATGTCCCAGATTGATTGTTTGTATTGTTTTGTTCCACATATATAAGCGATAATGAGTATAATTAAAGGTGGATTATCTCTTTGTAAACATGTATTATATAGTTACCGGGGTATAAAATATTAGATCTGAATCGAGGACTCCTGTCCGGAAATGCTTCTATCGATTAATATTAGTTTTATTTCGAATATATTCTGGTCTAAAAAGGTGTGTTTGTTCAGTTAACGAACAATAGTTGTCACTGTTAACAGAGACCAGAAATTTTATTGTACAATTTTGTCACAAATAAACATTAATTAGACTCATTATCGCTTATATATATGGAGCAAGACAATACAAACAATCAATCTGGGACATTTGGCGTTCGGTGCGTAGCCACAGGAACTGCCCAGTGCTCTATATCGCAATATGGTTTCATCCGAATGGTCTGTCAAGTTTAAAGAGAAGAGAAAATGATGACACTGTTTAGGAAGATAGTAGAGGTGTTGGTTCCGGATATACATACACATGACATATTAACACCAAGGAGCAAGGACAAACGAAAAATAACTGCCAAAAAATTCCCAGGATTTTAAACAACAAACATTATTGAGTCGCACGAGTGTACCAACTCACTTTCTTACGAAATAATAAGGACAAATACAGCTCAATATAAGAACTCTTCTTTGTGAAAACAATCATCGAATGGAACCACCTGGAGGATACGGACAGCGCATGTGATTCAACATCGATACCAACATTAACAGCTAATTAAGTCGTCCAACGGCGCACCTACAGCCAAATCAAGGTACTACACCGAACTACATACAGATACAGATACAGAGATTAAAAATAGTAACATAAACTGTCCCGATTTAATATTCGAATAAAATCAATATTAATTGATAGAAGCATTTCTGGACAGGGGTCTTCAGTTCATATCTATTATTTTATACCCACGCAACTATTTAAAATTTGTTATTCAAAGAGATAATCCATCTTTAACAAATGCTAGAATTACTTCCCCAAGATGGCTATCTGAGTGCTGGCAGCAATTGGTTAACTTTTGACAGTGGTGAGTTGATAAAATAATTTCTTAAGCTTCAATTTAGCAGACCACCATGTAGCCACTAAATATGTCACCAATCATGAAATAATCCCTTATGGTCCAGTGGGCGCAGGCTGGCACCCACACTGATAACAATCTCAGCAACACTGGGCACAAGGTGACCCATAATCCACCCATCAAGTGTCATCTTCTAGACAGCATTACTGAGAAAGTTAATCTGCCATTTGTAAACAAGTGATTCTGCGTATATTGTTTAAAGAATGCTTGGTAAATATGTATACATTTTATTGTTCCTCATTCTTCACAGTGTTCAGCACACATTCCCATATTTTTTCTTAGATATGAATTTTGTGTTTGTTGGATTTGGGTTCGATTTTTTGTTTTTAAACATCTATAAAGTTCACATTTTGTTTTTCGAAGATAATCCATCATGAATGATACTCTTACAATGGTGCATCCATTGGCTTGGTTACTGTGATTACTAATACAACATAATCCGTCTGTTTTACTCCATAAAATTTCGGGGAAAATGGGTTGACAAAGTCCTTAACATTTATAAATCATTCAGATGCCTGGTAATGGATTAACCAGCACCCAAGGCATCAGGTGTTAACTATAAGCAAAACAATAATTGAAATCGTTCATTTGAAAAAGGTTTGCCGCAGATTAATGCAGACTGGTTCAATACCGGACAAATAACTGTATCATATTGCCCCACCTTGTTGGGTGGAACTGTATCAAATGCCTTTGAAAAGTCCAGTATTATCAGATCTATTTGTTTACTGGCATTGAAATTTTTCAGTAAGTCGTTGGTTATTGTCAATAGCCGTGTTTCACTAGACAATACGCCACAAAAATGCCAATTTTAGCAGCTTGTCATCACCATGATTGGCTGCTGAGTGTTATCTAAACAAACAAAAATTACTCCGAAATAACAACAAATATCAACAAAATAAGCCTTGATATTTACTGGTCTAAATTTACCTTTGGTAAACATAGCATAATCCAAAATAAAAACATTATTTCCAATTCCAAAAATGGAGGCTCATCTTGAACATGACAGGTGATAAATATGATGTAATTAGGCAGTGACCAGGTCAAAAGTCACATGGGAGAGCATCAGGCCATATCATTGGTCAAAATGTGAAAGTTCCCCGGTATTCCTTGCTTTGTAAACTGGAAAGCCCCAAGTTTGACAAAACTAGTGATGTCTTTCATTGGACTCTTTGGGGGGATTCACCATTTATGTGTGTCATTCTGGGATACAATGTGTAAACATTGATATTTCTTGGATTATGCTATGCTTACTAACAGTGACCAAATGTAAATTTATACCAGTCATGTTTATTATATATCTATAAGAAAATATCAAGGCTTATGTTTTTATATTTTGTTTTATTTAGTAGTAATTTGTGCACCAATCAGGGACTACTACTGATGAATATAATCAGTAGTAGCGCCGTAGGGTCTATGTTTCACATGAATTTCCTGATCGAAATCCATGGTTGAGAACTTTATTTTCTTCAACAACTTCTAGATGTTTCATGATGTGCTGTGTGTGGTTTCCATTCACCATGAGAGTGTTCCCATTACTACGCCCGTAAGTCAAATGTCCCATATTGCTTGTTTGTGATGTTTTATTCATTAGTTATTTGTGACAAAATTATCCAATAAAATGTATTATTACCACTTTATATGGCGTTCTATAGGCCATTGATAATGTTTTTCGGGGCGTTCCAAATAGCGTATTGTTACCAAAACACTGGGCCGCGGGTCGACAATGAAACGCTCTGCAACTGACCGGAAGTTAGATTTCGTGCATTATCACGCGAGTTACGTCGCTTCAACATCGTCGTGTTTATTTCAAGAAAATAAGGGGGAAATGTACCATTTTCCTCACACTGACTGTAGTTGTCTTATGATTTGGAAATCACGCTATATGGTTGAATTATTGTCTCAATCGTAAATGTCTATCAATAACTTTAGCTGTCAAACTCTCATCAAACTCTCATCGATTGCCTTCAATGCTGGGTTTTATTTATATGTTCTTGGAAATATCTCTCTCATAATCTACTTCATATTCCACTGGGTCAAATATCCAAATATGTGGTAATAATAGTAATAACATGATCGTATCGGGAATTATGGTTTATTATTACCACTTTATAGGGCGTTCTCTAGGCCATTGATAATGTTTTTCGGGGCGTTCCAAATAGCGTATTGTTACCAAAACAGCGGACCGCGGGCCGATAATGAGAAGCCTAGTTCATTATCGGCCCGCGGCCCGGAAACTAGATCTCGTTTATTATCGCGCGAGTTACGTCCCTTCAACTTCCGATCTGGCGTGCGTGTTTATTTCAAGAAAATAATGGGATTTTCCCCGACACTATAGTGGTTTTATGATTGGAATTCACGCTATATGATTAAATTATTGTATCAAGCGTAAGTATGCATTAATAATTTTAGCTGTCAACCTCTCATTGTTTGTTACTCGTCTTCAATGTTGGTTTTTTCCCTGTCCTATTTTCGAGACTGTGCCCTGGTGTCACTGTCAGCTGACAAGTCAAATGATATCAAATTTAAAATGTTCTTGAAAATATTTCTCTCTTAATCTACTTCATTATTCCACTGAATCCTCAAATGGGTCAAATGTCCAAAACTGTGGTAATAATAGTAATAACATGATTCCATCGGGCATTATGGTTTATTAACGGCCCTCTGGAATGATTAACAGCCCTCGGGCCTATTAGCGTCCCTCGACTTCGTCTCGGGCCGCTAATAGGCCCTTGGGCTGTTAATCATTCCAGCCGGGCCGTTAATAAACCATAACGCCCTCAAAAATCATGTTATTGTTATATTAACGGCCCTCTGGAACGATTAACAGCCCTCGGGCCTATTAACGGCCCTCGACTTCGTCTCGGACCGCTAATAGGCCCTTTGGCTGTTAATCATTCCAGATGGGTCGACAAAACTAATTCATTGTCGGTGCATGTTCATACTTGAAAAAGTTGAACGTTTGAAAAAACGCTATTTTAATTATTTGCAATAAATATGTATAATTGTCATAAATAAAACTGAAAAGTATATGATTAGTTGAGTAGTATTGCATTTTCAGAAGGATTCGTTTGCTGATCCGCTTTGCCCGATGTAGTGATCCGATTTGCCCAACGGTCGTACAAAGCGAATAAAAATTAAAAATCACCATAGTAACCAAACCAATAGATGCAACTGAATACATCCTACATCAAATGGTATGCCATCATGATTAGAAACTGACAGTGCTAATATTTCTGATCGTCGGTTGCATTTTGTACAAGAAAACCTTACGTGATCCGCTTTGCCCGGGTCTCCCCTAACCAATGAGCGAATGGATAGCGCTCTCTTATTGGATATGCAAATAAGGGTTTCTCTAACTGTAATTAGCGACACTTGTCAGGTACCTCTCTGATTTCTATTTCTATTCCTAAACCACTTGGGAATTACGTAATTTGTAAACAAATACTACAATGGTTAGCCTAATTCAAATGCGATGTGTGTATGCATTGAGAATATCGTATGCTTCGACTTGTTTATTAAATCACCCGTCAGCCTAATTTAGATAGCTTAGCAACACTTCGCTCTTCCTGGTCCGACCGGTGCTCTACACAACACTTCAAAGACAATGTCATCAAACATTGTTCTATTCCGACCTCCGTTGTTTAAAACCACCTTTTAAAACGCGCTTTTCGGGACAAATTATGTGTTTTTATAATACGGCGCATATGTTCAGTCTTGGGCGATTCTTTGGACAATACGACGAATACATCTTTCTGATCAATTTAATTTTTGTATGATATATTGTGTTGTATTTAGTCAGGCATTCCGTTGTTACTATGTGTGGAGGGATGGAACCATCAACAATAGAGACTCAGACTGAAGAGGAGAACAAATTAAAGGTTAGCTCCAGGGAAGCTCTAAAGATTTACACTCTTTAGAGCTTCAGATTGGGTCAGTAGTGGCCGGATCTGATGCTCATACCTTTTCTAATTACAGGCGACAAAGGACTCCTGGTCGCAGATTCTGCTTGGTTATCTTATTATGGTGACAATAAAGACAAGATTCCACCAAAAGTTCCGAAATCCGCGCCTTCATGAGCTAAAATAAAGACTTTTGTCATTTGTGCAAAAGAAATTGTTGTCTGTCTGTTTACGGAAGCGATATTTCACCACATGTTAATGCTGTTTGTCATGCGCAGTTCAATGTTTCATGATGGTCAATAAAACGTGTACTCCACCCCGAAGACGACTGTTGGAAATGTGTACTTGGAAGATATTATGGAAAAACTAAATTCTTTTGCTAAATGTTATGCTACTATGCCAATTTATTACATATGTAATAAAAATATTACCGAAAAATTATCAACATATACTTTTTAATAGAATTGTTGCTTCGAAAATATACTATTTAAAACGTGTACTCCAAGCCAGAATGAGAAAAAGTGTAGCCGAGTTAGATCATGCTTTATTACCCACTTCTACAAAATGTTGTATTATACTTTCAACAAGTTGTAGAAATATATTGGTGATATGAAGTAATTATTTTATTCAGTGAAACATAATCAGTTCTCACATTTGTCATGCATGGTGTCAAAAATGACATAATCACATCGTCGCGCATTGATAGCTGCGCGAACTGTGTTTGTATTCTAACACCCATAAGGTTTGCTTTCGTGTGCCTATTGCGTATATATATACAATAACAACATTTGTTCAAAATAAGCTTTAGTTATCAGAATCGATTTACTGCAACAGACTAATGCTATAAACCAGTCAACTGTATGGTAAAAAAAAGTCTCAAAACTTGTTAGGCCTATTTATGAACAATAAAATGGCGATATATTATCACTAAAGTGTCACTAAATAGGTTATTATAATTAGCGTTTGTTTCGCTAATATGAAAACATGTTACACCTAAAAATATTTGCTTTTGGAAAAGAGCATTCCGTGTGAGTCTATTCCTGATATGGTATAAATAAATAGCGTTTGTTTCACTACTGTGCGAACAACGGACGACCAGATGATGGTGCAAGTTTGTAGCTGTTAGTGCAGGGTGAAAACCAGGACAAAGAAAACTATAACAAAACGGCTACCATGAAGTCTGCTTATTCCAATCCCAGATACAGGACGAGAGTAGGTACCGTAATTAAACTGAACAAATAGACACTGAATGAAAAAAAAAAACCCGATATTGGCCAAATGTATGAGTCGGATCCGGAGTAGGGCAGTACGTAGGCCTACACTTTTTAATGCTATTTCGATGTACACTTTATTATAATAGGAGAATGATTGTTTTGTTCAACTTTTAATGAAGTTAACAATGGTATAAGTATATATACCGTATAGTGATGCAATTATACCATATATCTTCCGAGTACCGGTACCGGTATACACACAATTTCCCCGAGTCGGCGTCAGGGCCGGAGTATGTCATTTTTTGACACCATGACAAATGTGAGAACTGATTATGTTTCACTGAATAAAATAATTACTTCATATCACCAATATATTTCTACAACTTGTTGAAAGTATAATACAACATTTTGTAGAAGTGGGTAATAAAGCATGATCTAACTCGGCTACACTTTTTCTCATTCTGGCTTGGAGTACACTTTTTAAATAGTATATTTTCGATGCAACAATTCTATTAAAAAGTATATGTTGATAATTTTTCGGTAATATTTTTATTACATATGTAATATATTGGCATAGTAGCATAACATTTAGCAAAAGAATTTAGTTTTTCCATAATATCTTCCAAGTACACATTTCCAACAGTCGTCTTCGGGGTGGAGTACACGTTTTATTGACCATCATGAAACATTGAACTGCGCATGACAAACAGCATTAACATGTGGTGAAATATCGCTTCCGTAAACAGACAGACAACAATTTCTTTTGCACAAATGACAAAAGTCTTTATTTTAGCTCATGAAGGCGCGGATTTCGGAACTTTTGGTGGAATCTTGTCTTTATTGTCACCATAATAAGAGAACCAAGCAGAATCTGCGACCAGGAGTCCTTTGTCGCCTGTAATTAGAAAAGGTATGAGTATCAGATCCGGCCACTACTGACGAGATCTGAGTCTCATACATGTGTATATCATGTATGTGACTCAACTGGGTCTAATTAAAGGTGGATTATCTCTTTGTAAACATGTATTATATAGTTACCGGGGTATAAAATATTAGATTTGAATTTTTATTTCTGCCAACTTGTCGGCTACATATCCGAAAATTAATAGATTTCCAAAATCGATATCTAATCATTCTGAGCTTTGATTGTTGGGCTCCTCAACCGAATCAAATATTTTTTACCCCCAAAGCCAAAGAAATAGTAATATAGGACCCTCTGATCGGATTGAGTACCTTTAACCATCTGAACACTCGCTGATGAGTAGTTACTTGATTTCCATTAATTCATTTCTTTGTGTTCCTGGATGTAAATTGGGCTGTTTGTTGAACCTATTAGCTGAACTTCCCTATCAATGAATATGTGAAGTGTCTGCTATATAATATACATACATGTTGCATGATACTAGTATCTGAACATCCCTAATAGTTACGACCCCAAATTGAACATTTGGTATTTCAATGCTGATTGAACGTTCCATATGTCGCACGGATACGGGCGTTCCCATGTGTGGATCCTCTTAAGTGTAGTAAGATTACTCGACTGATTAAATTGTTTTTCGTGCACATTACATCGATAGCGACCTCCGCTTTGTGGGTCATCGTTTGTCTCGCCAAGTTACTCCAACGAGTAGGCCTAAATGTTTTCAACGCTTCTAATGTGTTCACAGGTGAATCGTATCGACACATGATTTCTCGCACACATCGCAATGATACGGGCGATCCACCCGTGTGAATCCTCTTATGTGTAGACAGGCTAGTCGACTGGGCGAATGATTTCTCCCACAAGTCGAATTAATACGGTGCGGACCCTCTTATGTTTCGTATGGTCACTCGAATGACTAAATGATTTCTCGCAGACATCACATTGATACGGGCGATCACCAGTGTGGATCATCTTATGTCTCGCCAGGTCACCCGACTGAGTAAATGATTTATCGCACACATCACATTGATACGGGTGATCCCCCGTGTGGATCATGTTATGCTTAGTAAATTTACTCGACGATGAGAATTATTTCCCAGTGTGAATCTTCTTATGTCCAGTCAGTTGACTCGAGTACATAAATGATTTCTGGCACACATCACATTGATACGGGCGATCTCCAGTGTGAACCCTCCTATGTGCAGTCAGGTAACTCAGGTAAATAAATGATTTATGGCACATATCGCATTGATACGGGCGATGCCCGGTGTGAATCATGGTATGCGTTTTAAAGTTACCCGACGAAATGAATGATTTATGGCACACATCACATTCATACGGGCGATCCCCAGTGTGAATCCTCTTATGTGTAGTCAGCTGACTCGGATAAATAAATGATTTCTCGCACATATCACATTGATACGGGCGATCCCCGGTGTGGATCTTCGTATGCGCAATAAAGTTAGTCGACGAGGTGAACGATTTCTGACACACGTCACACTGATACGGGCGATCCCCAGTGTGAATCCTCTTATGTGTGGTCAGGTAATTTAAGTGAGTAAATGATTTCTCGCACACATCACATTGATGCGTGCGATCCCCGGTGTGAATCCTCTTATGTGCAACCAGATGACTTGGATGGGTAAATGATGTCCCACACACATCACATTGAAACGGGCAAACCCCGGTATGCATTCTTTTATGTGTAGCCAGACAACTCGTGTTGGTCCTTGCATAATTCATCTTATGTCTCGTCAGGTCCGCCAACCGAGTAAATGCAAAACCGCATACATCACATAGATAAGGGCGATCACCTGTATGGATCTTCTTATGTCTCGCCAGGTGACTTAACCGAGTAAATGATTTTTCGCATACATCACATTGATATGGACGATTTCCCGATGTGGTGCTCGAATTCGTTCCTTTATCGCACTGATATGAAGGAACGTCCGTGTGCTTCGTACCATTGTCAAACTGGCTAAAGGAATCCAAACCGGTTTGAGACGTAGGACTATTCGCCGTTATGTTCTCTTCAATCTCTATTGTTGATGGTTCCATCCCTCCATACATAGTAACAACGGAAAGCCTGACTAAATACAACACAATATATCATATGAAAATTGAATTGATCAGAACGACGTATTGTCCAAAGAATCGCTAACGACTGAACATATGCGTATTATATAAACGCATAATGTCTGTACCGAAAGCGCGTTTTAAAAAGTGGTTTTAAACAGCGGGGTCGGAATAGAACAATGTTTGATGACATAGTCTTCGAGTGTTGTGTAGGGTGTTACGCCAGCTTTTGAAGTAACTTACCACTTTTGAAGTAGGTCTCCACTTTTGAAGTAAAAAACGCCAGCTTTTGAAGTAACTCACCACTTTTGTAATAAAATCGCCAGCTTTTGTAGTAAAGTGAGGTCTCCGCTTTTTAAGTAAAAAACGACAGCTTTTGTAGTAAAAAAACTAGGTCTCCACTCAATAAATTTTGACGGGCGCTGAACGATTTTCATGACAAAGTCAACCCGATAATCAATAGTGGCTATCGCCCATACGAGTGTGACGTGGTTTGAATAGCTTTCAGTCATGCCAACACAAGAGAAATCACAGTCAATCGCCCATACACGTGTGACGTGTACCAAAAGGCACTTAGTGAGTCCGGTTCCGTGACAAAAGATTCCACACAGGTGATCGACCATACGAGTGTGACGTGGTTTGAATAGCCTCCAATCGTACCAACACAAGATAAATCACAGTCAATCGCCCATACACGTGTGATTTGTACCAAAAGGCACTTAGTGAGTCCGGTTCCGTGACAAAAGATTCCACACAGGTGATCGACCATACGAGTGTGACGTGGTTTGAATAGCTTTGAGTCATACCAACACAAGATAAATCATAGTCAATCGCCCATACGTGACGTGTACCAAAAGGCACCTAGTGAGTCCGGTTGCATGACAAAAGATTCCACACAGGTAATCGACCATACGAGTGTGACGTGGTTTGAATAGCCTCCAATCGTACCAACACAAGAGAAATCACAGTCAATCGCCCATACACGTGTGACTTGTACCAAAAGGCACTTAGTGAGTCCGATTCCGTGACAAAAGATTCCACACAGGTGATCGACCATACGAGTGTGACGTGGTTTGAATAGCTTTGAGTCATACCAACACAAGATAAATCATACAGTCAATCGCCCATACACGTGTGACGTGTACCAAAAGGCACTTAGTGAGTCCGGTTCCGTGACAAAAAGAATCCACACAGGTAATCGACCATACGAGTGTGACGTGGTTTGAATAGCCTCCAATCAAACCAACACAAAAGAAATCACACAGTCAATCGCCCATACATGTGTGACTTGTACCAAAAGGCACTTAGTGAGTCCGGTTCCGTGACAAAAGATTCCACACAGGTGATCGACCATACGAGTGTGACGTGGTTTGAATAGCTTTGAGTCATACTAACACAAGATAAATCATACAGTCAATCGCCCATACACGTGTGGTGTGACGTGTACCAAAAGGCACGTAGTGAGTCCGGTTCCGTGACAAAAAGAATCCACACAGGTAATCGACCATACGAGTGTGACGTGGTTTGAATAGCCTCCAATCAAACCAACACAAAAGAAATCACACAGGCAATCGCCCATACACGTGTGACTTGTACCAAAAGGCACTTAGTGAGTCCGGTTCCGTGACAAAAAGAATCCACACAAGTAATCGACCATACGAGTGTGACGTGGTTTGAATAGCCTCCAATCATACCAACACCAGAGAAATCACACAGTCAATCGCCCATACACGTGTGACGTTTACCAGAAAGGCATTTAGTTAGTCCGGTTCCTTGCCTAAGCATATGAGAACACATAGGTGGTCAATCATACGAGTATGCAATGTTGTTCCCAGTCTGTCCGTCAACCCGACGATCCACACTGGTGACCGACCTTATAGGTGCGACGTTTGTTAGAAGAAGTTCGCCGTGACCGCGAGTCTTACAATATATAAGAGAACCCACGCTGGTGACAAGATGTGTGTCTGAAGACGTTCTGTCAGTCCAGTAACATGGCAACATGTATATTTCCTCAAAATTGGGGGACGTGACAAATGTATCAGTTACAACGGAAAATAGCTGGTCTATTTGTCCTCTTCTTTGGAAGAACAGTCCTATGTCAAACTTCCAATTCGCAATGTTCCTGGTGCCTAATGGTTCAGTCTCCTTTTTGTAATTTTATAGTCGATTATCAATAATGATAAATAAGTCCATTTTCTTTTTAACGTGGTTCATTCTGATTGGCTAACTATGAAACAAAGGACGAAAGTCCAGATGTCAGGTGATTAAGAATGTCATACAACAAGACACCGATTCTGCATAATTTCACGAGTCATTGTCCCAGTTAGAATAATATTATCATGCACGTGCTACAGAATAATAAGTCAAAGATGTTCATTCAATTTACAACTGGAATACAATCTCCTTTGGACACTTTAATAACGAGAGATAATGGTTCCTGGAATTACAAACTAAATTACTGAACATACTCACGTCTGTTACGGGATTGTGTTATATCGTTCGAGACTTCGTGACAGCTCTAGAACCTTCAAAAGAGGGAACAGGATAACAAGAAAATCGCATACCATATCGCTGTGTAGATCCGGCCTCTTTGGGCGCTACAGTTGTAATGTTTTATCATAACATTTAGTGCTCAGGCGTTATGTTGTGGTGATTCTCCATGGCGGCCAGTGGAGCCCGTGTTCCGAGCGTGTATTATACCATGTGGTAGCTATGCCTGCGATTGCATTGTTGAATGTGAGTCCTCTGCGAGTGGGAGGTGTCAACATTGGCCACAATCGCCAGTAACTGGTGTTGCCCTGAATAGGGCAGGTATGTTACGGTAAGTTGCTGGTAAGTCGAGGGCAATACTATTGGGAAGGGACTGGCATATATTCTATTTAGTGTTATACATAATTGCTCATCAATCCCAGCGTGCACCGATGGTTTGCAGTATATCAATAAATTCATTGTCGTAATTTTGTTCTGCATTTGGTATTTAGTTTTTTTTTGTGGAAAGGGGTTACCACATTGCGAGCAGCGCACGGTCTGGGCGTTTATAACTAACGTAGTTGAAAATGAGGGGAGTAGTAATTATGAGCTACATTGTAGATCTAGATATCAATCATGATCGACCAATGATGTCTCAAAATAATTCACCATTGTTTTTATGTTAAGTTATCAGTCCGTGAGACACCTCAACCTTCCCTGACTATAGTACACCACTTAGTCTGACCCCAATTGATAGGTGCAACATAGCAATAGTAAATATGTATACCATCATATATTGTCTTCGTGATAGAATATTGATTTCATTTATTGACCATAATAAACAAAACAGATTCAGATAGCAGAATTGTTGATGTGGATGAGAGGCGATAAGGGATCAAGCTATACAATGTTATACATAACTATTCAAGAACTATAGCGTCTAAGGGGAGGTTGAGGATAAATTTGACTAATTATTATTTAACTACATCAACAACATCGTTCCATTCATTCTTAATTTTGTTATGCGTTTCATTTTGTATTGCTGTGCCTGACAATTGACAATAAAATAATTAATTGTATTCGTATATTCTGTTGAATAAATTTTGAAAGGCGACTGAACCTTTTAGCATCAAGAACATTGAGATTTGAAAGTTTAACTTTCCCTGTATAGCGACATAATGCCACCGAATCCGTTATTTTATATACCCAATCATCAGAGTGTATGTAGACCCAACGGTTTCCACACAACACATTACTGGCTCCCGTGTTTTATAGCTGGCCACGTTTGACGTAGTTATAATACTTCGGTTATGTGACATAATTTTAATGATTGAAAATTGTTGTTAATGTCGCCTTCCAGAGACGAATCTAATAAACCAAACATTTTCTGCTGTCCCTAACGCGTCGGGTCACCTAATTTCGAGGGTACGAATATGCAATTATAAGTGAGGCCAATAATAAATATACCAACTATTTTCCGTTGGAACTAATACATCACCTAATTTCGAGAAACTATATATGTTGTCATGTTACTGACATGTTACTGACAAAACGTCTTCAGTCTTGTCTGACTCAATGTAACATCGAACTTCTTCTGACAACGGTCGCACTTGTAAGGGCACTCAATAGTGTGGGTTGTCAGGCTGACTGGGAACAATCTTATATACTCGTATGATTGATCACCTATGTGTGTTCATATGATTAGGCAGGGAAACGGACGCACTAAATGCCGTTCGGTACACGTCACACTTATATGGGCGATTGACTCTATAAATTATCTTCTGCTGTTATGACAAGGCTATTCGAACCACGTCACATGCATATGGTCAATTACCGGTGTTGAATCTTTTGTCACTGAACCGGACTCACTAAGTGCATTTTGGTACACGTCACACGCGTATGGGCGATTGACTGTGTGATTTCCCTTGTGGTATGACTGAAGGATATTCGAACCTCGTCACATGCATATGGTCGATTACCGGTGTGGATTCTTTTGTCACGGAACCGGACTCTCTAAGTGCCTTTTGGTACACGTCACACGCGTATGGGCGATTGACTGTGTGATTTCTCTTGTGTTGGTATGACTGAAGGATATTCGAACCTCGTCACATGCATATGGTCGATTACCGGTGTGGATTCTTTTGTCACGGAACCGGACTCACTAAGTGCCTTTTGGTACAAGTCACATGTGTATGGGCGATTGACTGTGATTTCTTTTGTGTTGGTACGATTGGAGGCTATTCAAACCACGTCACACTCGTATGGTCGATTACCTGTGTGGAATCTTTTGTCATGCAACCAGACTCACTAGGTGCCTTTTGGTACACGTCACACGTGTATGGGCGATTTACTGTATGATTTATCTTGTGTTGGTATGACTCAAAGCTATTCAAACCACGTCACACTCGTATGGTCGATCACCTGTGTGGAATCTTTTGTCACGGAACCGGACTCACTAAGTGCCTTTTGGTACAAATCACACGTGTATGGGCGATGGACTGTGTGATTGCTCTTGTGTTGGTACGATTGGAGGCTATTCAAACCACGTCACACTCGTATGGTCGATCACCTGTGTGGAATCTTTTGTCATGGAACCGGACTCACTAAGTGCCTTTTGGTACACGTCACACGTGTATGGGCGATTGACTGTGATTTATCTTGTGTTGGCATGACTGAAAGCTATTCAAACCACGTCACACTCGTATGAAAATCGTTCAGCGCCGTCAAAATTTATTGAGTCAGTTTACTTCAAAAGCTGTAATTTTGTTACTTCAAAAGTGGAGACCTAGTTTTTTTACTACAAAAGCTGGCGTTTTTTACTTCAAAAGCGGAGACCTCACTTTACTACAAAAGCTGGCGATTTTATTACAAAAGTGGTGAGTTACTTCAAAAGCTGGCGTTTTTTACTTCAAAAGTGGAGACCTATTTCAAAAGTGGTAATTACTTCAAAAGCTGGCGTAACAGTAGGGTGTTACGCCAGCTTTTGAAGTAATTACCACTTTTGAAATAGGTCTCCACTTTTGAAGTAAAAAACGCCAGCTTTTGAAGTAACTCACCACTTTTGTAATAAAATCGCCAGCTTTTGTAGTAAAGTGAGGTCTCCGCTTTTGAAGTAAAAAACGCCAGCTTTTGTAGTAAAAAAACTAGGTCTCCACTTTTATAATAACAGAATTACAGCTTTTGAAGTAAACTGACTCAATACATTTTGACGGGCGCTGAACGATTTTCATGACAAAGTCAACCCGATAATCCATAGTGGCCATCGCCCATACGAGTGTGACGTGGTTTGAATAGCTTTCAGTCATGCCAACACAAGAGAAATCACACAGTCAATCGCCCATACGCGTGTGACGTGTACCAAAAGGCACTTAGTGAGTCCGGTTCCGTGACAAAATATTCCACACAGGTGATCGACCATACGAGTGTGACGTGGTTTGAATAGCCTCCAATCATGCCAACACAAGAGAAATCACACAGTCAATCGCCCATACACGTGTGACGTGTACCAAAAGGCACTTAGTGAGTCCGGTTCCGTGACAAAAGATTCCACACAGGTGATCGACCATACGAATGTGACGTGGTTTGAATAGCCTCCAATCATACCAACACAAGAGAAATCACACCTTCAATCGCCCATACACGTGTGACGTGTATAAAGAGGCATTTAGTGAGTCCGATTCCGTGACAAAAGAATCTACACCGGTAATCGACCATACGAGTGTGACGTGGTTTGAATAGCTTTAAGTTATACCATCACAAGAGAAATCACACAGTCAATCGTCCATACACGTGTGACGTGTACCAAAAGGCACTTAGTGAGTCCGGTTCCGTGACAAAAAGAATCCACACAGGTAATCAACCATACGAGTGTGACGTGGTTTGAATAGCCTCCAATCATACCAACATGATAAATCACACAGTCAATCGCACATGCACGTGTGACTTGTACCAAAAGGCACTTAGTGAGTCCGGTTCCGTGACAAAAGATTCCACACAGGTGATCGACCATACGAGTGTGACGTGGTTTGAATAGCCTCCAATCATACCAACACCAGAGAAATCACACAGTCAATCGCCCATACACGTGTGACGTGTACCAGAAAGGCAATTAGTTAGTCCGGTTCCTTGTCTAAGCATATGAGAACACACTTAGGTGGTCAATCATACGAGTATGCAATGTTGTTCCCAGTCTGTCCGTCAACCTGACGATCCACACTGGTGACCGACCTTATAGGTGCTACGTTTGTTAGAAGAAGTTCGCCGTGACCGTGAGTCTTACAATATATAAGAGAATCCACGCTGGTGACAAGATGTGTGTCTGAAGACGTTCTATCAGTCCAGTAACATGGCAACATGTATATTTCCTCAAAATTGGGGGACGTGACAAATGTATCAGTTACAACGGAAAATAGTTGGTCTATTTGTCCTCTTCTTTGGAAGAACAGTCCTATGTCAAACTTCCAATTCGCAATGTTCCTGGTGCCAAAAGGTTCAGTCTCCTTTTTGTAATTTTATATTCGATTATCAATAATGATAAATAAGTCCATTTTCTTAACGTGGTTCATTCTGATTGGCCAACTATGAAACAAAGGACGAAAGTCCAGATCTCAGGTGATTAAGAATGTCATACAACAAGACACCGATTCTGCATAATTTCACGAGTCATTGTCCCAGTTAGAATAATATTATCATGCACGTGCTACAGAATAATAAGTCAAAGATGTTCATTCACTTTACAACTGAAATACAATATCCTTTGGACACTTTAATAACGAGAGATAATGGTTCCTGGAATTACAAACTAAATTGTTGAACATACTCACGTCTGTTATGGGATTGTGTTATATCGTTCGAGACTCCGTGACAGCTCTAGAACCTTCAAAAGAGGGAACAGGATAACAAGAAAATCGCATACCATATCGCTGTGTAGATCCGGCCTCTTTGGGCGCTACAGTTGTAATGTTTGATCATAACATTTAATGTTCAGGCGTTATGCTGTGGTGATTCTCCATGGCGGCCAGTGGAGCCCGTGTTCCGAGCGTGTATTATACCATGTGGTAGCTATGCCTGCGATTGCATTGTTGAATGTGAGTCATCTGCGAGTGGGAGGTGTCAACATTGGTCACAATCGCCAGTAACTGGTGTTGCCCTGAATAGGACAGGTATGTTACGGTAAGTTACTGGTAAGTCGAGGGCAATACTATTGGGAAGGGACTGGCATATATTCTATTTTGTGTTATACATAATTGCTCATCAATTACAGCTTGCACCGATGGTTTGCAGTATATCAATAAATTCATTGTTGTAATTCTGTTCTGCATTTGGTATTTTGTTTTTTTGTGTGGAAAGGGGTTACCACATTGCGAGCAGCGCACGGTCTGGGCGTTTATAACTAACGTAGTTGAAAATGGGGGGAGTAGTAATTATGAGCTACATTGTAGATCTAGATATCAATCATGATCGACCAGTGATATCTCAAAATAATTCTTCATTGTTTTTATGTTAAGTTATCAGTCCGTGAGACACCTCAACCTTCCCTGACTATAGTACACCACTTACTGTGACCCCAATTGATAGGTGCAACATAGCAATAGTAAATATGTATACCATCATATATCGATTTCATGATAGAATATTGATTTCATTTATTGACCATAATAAACAAAACAGATTCAGATAGCATAATTGTGGATGAGAGGCGATAAGGGATCAAGCTATACAATATTATACATAACTATTCAAGAACTGTAGCGTCTAAGGGGAGGTTGAGGATAAATTTGACTAATTATTATTTAACTACATCAACAACATCGTTCCATTCATTCTTAATTTTGTTATGCGTTTCATTTTGTATTGCTGTGCCTGACAATTGACAATAAAATAATTAATTGTATTCGTATATTGTGTTGAATAAATTTTGAAAGGAGACTGAACCTTTTGGCATCAAGAACATTGAGATTTGAAAGTTTAACTTTCCCTGTATAGCGACATAATGCCATCGAATCCGTTATTTTATATACTCAATCATCAGAGTGTATGTGAACCCAACGGTTTCCACACAACACATTACTGGCTCCCGTGTTTTATAGCTGGCCACGTTTGACGTAGTTATAATACTTCGGTTATGTGACATAATTTTAATGATTGAAAATTGTTGTTAATGTCGCCTTCCAGAGACGAGTCGCCTTCCAGAGACGAATCTAATAAACCAAACATTTTCAGCTGTCCCTAACGCGTCGGGTCACCTAATTTCGAGGGTACGAATATGCAATTATAAGTGAGGCCAATAATAAATATACCAACTATTTTCCGTTGGAACTAATACATCACCTAATTTCGAGAAACTATATATGTTGTCATGTTACTGACATGTTACTGACAAAACGTCTTCAGTCTTGTCTGACTCAATGTAACATCGAACTTCTTCTGACAACGGTCGCACTTGTAAGGGCACTCAATAGTGTGGGTTGTCAGGCTGACTGGGAACAATCTTATATACTCGTATGATTGATCACCTATGTGTGTTCATATGATTAGGCAGGGAAACGGACTCACTAAATGCCGCTCGGTACACGTCACACTTATATGGGCGATTGACTCTATAAATTATCTTATGCTGTTATGACGGAAGGCTATTCGAACCTCGTCACATGCATATGGTCGATTACCGGTGTGGATTCTTTTTGTCACGGAACCGGTCTCACTAAGTGCCTTTTGGTACACGTCACGCGCGTATGGGCGATAGACTGTGATTTCCCTTGTGTTGGTATGACTGAAGGATATTCGAACCTCGTCACATGCATATGGTCGATTAGCGGTGTGGATTCTTTTGTCACGGAACCGGACTCTCTAAGTGCCTTTTGGTACACGTCACACGTGTATGGGCGATTGACTGTGTGATTTCTCTTGTCTTGGTATGACTGAAGGATATTCGAACCTCGTCACATGCATATGGTCGATTACCGGTGTGGATTCTTTTGTCACGGAACCGGACTCACTAAGTGCCCTTTGGTACAAGTCACATGCGTATGGGCGATTGACTGCGTGACTTCTCTTGTGTTGGTATGACTGAATGATATTCGAACCACGTCACATGCATATGGTTAATTTCCTGTGTGGATTCTTTTGTCACGGAACCGGACTCACTAAGTGCCTTTTGGTACACGTCACACGCGTATGGGCGACTAACTGTGTGATTTCTCTTGTGTTGGTATGACTGAAGGATATTCGAACCATATCACATGCATATGGTCGATTACCGGTGTGGATACTACAAAAGCTGGCGATTTTATTACAAAAGTGGTGAGTTACTTCAAAAGCTGGCGTTTTTTACTTCAAAAGTGGAGACCTACTTCAAAAGTGGTAAGTTACTTCAAAAGCTGGCGTAACAGTAGGGTACTGGTCGGACCAGGAAGAGCAAATTGTTGCTGAGATATTTAAATTAGGCTGACGGATAATTTAATAAACAAATCGATGCATACGAGATTCGCAATGCATACACACATCGCATTTAAATTAACAAGCTGATTAATGAACCAATATGAGGCTTAGACCAACAGGTATACTTACATACTCATCGCTTATCTCTAACCATTACACCAATATGAGGCTTAGGCATACAAGTATAATTACATTCTCATCGCTCATCTCGATCATGATATGGATTCTTTAAATATGGTCTATCTGTTTGTTAACTCGTTTTATATATTTACCGGGTTATACATACACATTATCGGTACAGTGAAGTGATATGGGCTGCAGTATCACGCTGATCTGACATCGTCAACGAGACGTGATACTGCAGCCCATATCACTTCACTGTACTGATAAAGCGTTTATTATATGACGCATTTTTGTCATACCACGAGAAAAGCGCATTTCGAATTTGTTGTGTACCACTATCACGTCTACAAAGAAGCAAAAAACTCAACGACTCACCACGGCTTAGGCGCAATTAACGATGTTTTAATTAAGACCTGTTAAAGGTGGATTATCTCTTTGTAAACACGTATTATATAGTTATCGGGGTATAACATATTAGATATGAATCGAAGACTCCTGTCCGGAAATGCTTCTATCGATTAATATTTATTTTATTTCGAATATGTTCTGGTCTAAATAAACGTTAATTATACCCATTATCGCTTATATCTGTGGAACAATCCAATACAAACCAATCTGTGACATTTGACATTCGTTGCGTAGCCGTAGGAACAGCCCAGCGCTCTATATCGCAATACGGTCTCATCCGAATGGTCGGTTCTAAAAATAGTAACATAAACGGGCCCGATTTAATATTCGAAATAAAATCAATATTAATTGATAGAAGCTTTTCCGGACATAGGTCTTCAGTTCATATCTATTATTTTATACCCACGCAACTATTTAAAATTTGTTATTTAAAGAGATAATCCATCTTAACGTTTGGTAGTGACCTTCCCGAAAATATCAGATTTTGCCATAAAAAGTAGGGAAAGATCCTTTTGTCTTTGCAGGATATTTATTTTTGAAGTTCAAGAACGTCCAGTTTATGAAAGCCCGCCTATTACTGATCTGTATGTTTTCAATGTTTGTGCGTTTGAAGCATGGTATATGAAGGTATATTTGGTAAAACTGTTTGCAAACATTAAATATAATATGCAACGTGTATGGTGTGCTAATGCAATAGAATCAAAATATTTTAAAGAGCGTACCGGTTTAAAATATTAGATTTGAATCGAAATAAAATCAATATAAAATTAATTGATAGAAGCTTTTCCGGACATAGGTCTTCAGTTCATATCTATTATTTTATACCCAAGCAACTATTTAAAATTTGTTATTTAAAGAGATAATCCATCTTTAACTCTTTCAGTGCCCGACTTATTTTGTAGGTTTAGTGCCAGGGAATCTTACGTTTCCCATGGGCATCAAAATTATTACTATGAATAATACTTGGTGATAGTTTTGAGTTATAACCAGTCTGAGTAAACTCATACCTAAATATTCATTACAACATTGAATATTAGGTCTGACGGATAACATCGCTATCTCATTTCCAAGTCCTCGGGATTCCGTAATCCGATTGATTGCGTAAATTATTTTCCGTCCAATGAAACCGCATGGGTTAATAAACAAGTGTTAGTGGGCGGAGACTCCCATAATGTCACCTCTAAATATAGTAACAGAGTCGGTATTTCTCCGATCGAAAGCGATGCTTGCAAATACAACAGAGACAGAAAAAATGGCTTCGAAATTATATATTCGGATTAATTTGAAGGATGTGCTTGACCTGATAGATAGGCCTGCGCATGGTACCAACTTGGCCTCCCATAAATATAAATAGAACTCACGCATGTCCGTGTATTTGATTTACTTTATTGTAACATGGTTTGCAAATCAAATTATTTGTCGTAAAAAAGTCATCTGAAAGTTAAACACCGAGGAAATGACTTAATTTTATGCTTTTAAATAGTTCTAAAGCATCATTTTTGTTGACGACCTTATTTTTTGCTCTCGGATGCAGCTTTCCGGTTGATGCAGCGAGTTCATCTCCCGAAAAAGAATAGTCGCACACACGACAAATATTATCTTCTGTAATTTTATGTCGCGACACGGGCCATATTGCGAAGCACAACAAATAACACGTGGGGACACCTGTCAATCATCGATGTATTTTTTTTAAATCCGTGACGTCATTTTGGGGAAGCTCTTCGCTGAATAGAAATGGTTTTGGCGACATTAGCTCCAGACTCTAGATTTCAAATATAGAGTCGATGTTCACCCAGACTGAGTTATAACATGCCCCTAAGATTTTATCCAGTTTGAATTTAAATTCGCTATAACATGCTTAAGCATACCCAAACAAATTCAACCAAAAGAAATAAAAAAAAGTTTTATTTTTTTTTATCAGCCCTGGCACTCTAAGACCGTAAATTAGGGCCGATGGCCGATATCATCGGCCCGTGGCACTGAAAGAGTTAAAACAGATATATTTCGGCAAGAAATATTTAGCCACGGACTCTTGTTATCTGGGAACATTCTTCCTCTACAGCTGCAAAGGCTGAAGTATCCCAATGACCACCCTACATCGAACGTTATCTACACCTGACATCTTCGATTATTTCAGTTTGCAGTGTATACCGTGGTCGTGCATTTAATAGATAAAGCGTGAAGAGATGACGTTGTTTTGACTGAATGATTTTACACATAAAACACATACAAAAATTCAATGTAATATATATACAAATAAATGTCGTGCAATACAGATGGACATACGAGTCATGACATCATTTGAATTCACTTGGGCGGGTGTATAAAAAAACCTATTATTATAGGTTGAAACCAACGAAGCATGCAATACATATGGGCATACGGGACTCATGACATCATTTGACACCACTTGGGCGGGTGTATTAAAAACTATTATTATAGGTTGAAAACAATGAAGCGTGCAATACAGATGGACATACGAGTCCTGACATCATTTGACATCACTCGGTAGGTGTATAAAAACTATTATTATAGGTTGAAACCAATGAAGCATGCAATACAGATGGATATACGAGTCATGACATCATTTGACACCAGTTGGGCGGGTGTATAAAACTATTATTACAGGATGAAAACAATGAAGCGTGCAATACATATGGACATACGAGTCCTGACATCATGTGACACCACTTGGGCGGGTGTATAAAAACTATTATTACAGGTTGAAAACAATGAAGCGTGCAATACATATGGACATACGAGTCTGACATCATTTGACACCACTTGGGCGGGTGTATAAAAAACTATTATTATATGTTGAAACCAATGAAGCTTGGCAAATGACATTGCAAAAAAGAGCAAACATTTTAGACATGGCATAATCGGTACCGTTAAACGCCGAAAGATTGAACGCTATGTTATCCAATGGTACCTAGCTGCGGGACCGTACTTCGAAGTTTATCGGCCATGTCACATCTCATACTTAATTAGGCTGATGGGGTCATTGTCACAAGGCATCGATCACATTCGTAGCCAGCTTTTTAAATCGATCACAAATGTAGCCAGCTTTTCTGTGGTGATCACATTTGTAGCCAGCTTTTCATATTCATGCGAGCCTCAATGAACAAGATTAGGTTAAGCTCATTGTTCTGAGTTGGTGGATGAGAAACAACGTGAATTTTAATTTGATATTAGTTCATCTAATAATCTAACGTTTCTTATCAGTGTCGTTAGAATGCTCGAATTATGTTCCAATATAAGTTGATAAACGAAGTCAGTTTTGGAGAATGACGTCCACATTTTAGTCACGATTGCGATGACGTCATATTTCGTGTCATATAAAGCATGCAATTAGAAAAGCTGGCTACGAATGTGATCGCCGGTGAAAAGCTGGCTACATTTGTGATCGATTTAAAAAGCTGGCTACGAATGTGACCGGGGCCTTGTGACAATGACCCCATCGGCCTTAATTAGAGCAGGATACATCAAGAATGTGTTGACGGGACTACGAGGTCGAATCGCCGACTCCAGTTCTTGATTGTGCTGTCCCAAGCGGTGAGGAAAAAAGACATTCGTGATTCAGATGATGTTCACCGCAAAAATGGGTGACATCAGAAGAACACTCTCATATTGTTCTAAATGTTCGTTCTTGTCAATATTAAACAGTGGTCACTTTCCATGTATTATCGGACACTGATTCTCCAAAAATATATATCCGAATAAATCAGACGCTAAAATTTAGCTATTCGCATATTGCCGCCATTTTTCACAACTGGTAAATAGGTAACAACGGAAATAGCCTCCCAAATTCTTCTGAATGTTCGTTCTTGTCAATAATAAACGTTGGTCGCTTGCCATATGTTAAAAACACTGATTCTTACCAAAAATAGCCGACTAAATCAGACACTAAAATTTAGCTACTCGTACTTTTCCACCATTGTACCGATACATTCGATACCGATATGGATTCTTTTGTGCGTTATCAGATTACCTCCCTGGATGAAAGATTTCCCACATATATCACACTCATACGGACGATCGCCTGTGTGGATTCGTTTATGTGTCATCAGACCACTTTTCTGGCCGAATGCTTTCTCACCAGTGTTCGCGCTGGACCGAAAAAAACTTTAGCCAAAAGTTTAGCCAAATGAAAATTTTATTAGCCAAATGAAAAAAACTTTAGCCAAATGTTTTTTGGCCAAATTAAAAACAACTTTGGCCAAATTAAATCTTCGTTTTCTGGTCGGTTCACAATTAATGACTAAAACGTAAAATCTAACAGACAAAGGTAAAATACACAATAGTTTAAATAATTTTGATGAACTACAAGTATTTTTATAAATATCATTTATTAAAAATTTATTAATCTTTATGTGAAAGAGTGATTTGGGGGGGGGGGGGGGGTAATCCGGTATTGTCCTTCTTAATGTCATTATTTTTTTGTTTTATATCAATATCTATTTTTAAATCATTAAATTGTTATCCTTGCGAAAATATCTAAGTGACATCTGGAAACTAATAACTTAATATTGTTACGCCATTATCAAATTACAATCTGTCATAAAAGCATGCATATTATTTTGACTGTATCGGTATTGACGACAAATAGCCACAAAATATCTGGCGTGATTCTCACACACATCGCACTGATACGGACGATCGCCAGTGTGGATTCGTTTATGTGTTTTCAGTTGGGCTGTCGTTGTGAACGATTTTTCACACACATCGCACCGATACGGGCGATCGCCTGTATGGATTTTTTCATGCTGCACCAGGACACTTCTATAGGCGAATGAATTCTGACATATGTCGCATTGATATGGACGATCGCCGGTGTGGGTTCTCTTATGAATATTGACTTGAGCTAAAGTTGTGAACGATTTCGCACATACCACGCAACGATACGGGCGATCGCCAGTGTGGATTTTTTTATGTTGCATCAGGACACTTCTATAGGCGAATGATTTCTGACATATGTCGCATTGATATGGACGATCGCCGGTGTGTATCCTCTTATGATTAGTGACTTGAGCTAAAGTTGTGAATAATTTCCCGCACAAATCGCACTGATAGGGGCGATCGCCGGTATGGATTCGCTTGTGTATCATCAGACAACTGCTCTGGACAAATGATTTCGCACACACATCACATTCATAAGGACGATCTCCGGAGTGTGTCCTCTTATGAATGGTAAATTGAGATGAAGTTTTAAATGATTTCTCACACAGATCGCACTGATACGGTCGATCGCCGCTGTGTATTCGTTTATGTACCATCAGATTACTGTTTTTGCCGAATGATTTCTGGCACATATCGCATTGATATGGGCGGTCGCCGGTGTGGATTCTCTTATGTGTTCTTAGAGAACTTCCCTGTGTGAATGACTTCTGACACAGGTCGCACTGATACGGATGCTCCCCTGTGTGTATTCTCTTATGGGCGATCAAGTTACACTGCACTGCGAATGATTTATCGCACACATCACACACATAAGGGCGATCTCCGGTATGTGTTCTCTTATGAATTGTGACTTGAGATGAAGTTGTAAATGATTTCTCACATATATCGCACTGATATGGACGATCACCAGTGTGTGCACTATTGTGCACGATGACATGAGATAAAGCAATTGATTGACATAGGCCTATATCAGACTCGTGTGGACGGTCAATGTGTATTATGTTTGACATATTATGTTCAGTCAGACAAGGTTCAGAGCGTGTGGCTTCCTGCATATTTCACACTCGATAAGTAGAGTCTAATTTGTGACTTGGCTGTGATAAATGTGAATACCATCAATATAAGCAAAAACACCCGTTACAGTCGGCAATGCCATTGCCAACAAGAAACGCCGATTTCCTTTGTTCTTCAAACGCCGTTAAACGTGACAAAAAATTGATAACAATTACAAATCTGGTTCCGCAGAATAGACACGTGTATTGGGCGATATTGGAGTATAAATGACACATCAGCGATCCAGATTGCACCCCTACGTTGATCCAACGTAAAGTCAACGGTTGGCTCAACGTTGAAACAACATTGGCAATTATTCCAGTTTGATCGTGGACCGTTAAGGAGAACATAACGTTGATACCAAACGTTCAAATAACGTTGGAAAGCAACCCACCCTTATAAAAAAGTACCATGGTAATACTATAGTAAAAAGTACCATAGTATTTTGGGCACAGTACCATAGTAAAAGTACTATGGTACATGTACTAGAGTACGTACTGCCATACCATAGTAGTACCATAGTACATATACTATGGTACTACCTTACTAGTACTGTGGTACAAGTACCATGGTAGTACCACGGTACAGGTACTATAGTACTACCGTGTTACAGGTACCAGGGTACTACTATGGTAGTGTGACAGTGCTACTTTATATACCAAAACAGTATATGCCTTTATTAGATGCTACACATGTATACTAACTAAGTTATTATACCTAACTCACTAATATACATTTTATAGCTGCATTATCATTTCATTCCGCGTACTTGGTCCATTTCATTCCATTTCGCGCTATTCCGTTCTTTACACTTCCCGTCCCCAGCCGCATATCTGTTCTGCATTTCGCTACTTCATATTCTTAACTTAGCCCAATCTCTTACCCGCTTAAGTCTACTCTGTCTATGTTAGCGCCCAATATTAGATCTAACTGTCTGATACTAAGTTGTCTTAGCCAATCACAGGTAAACTTATTTGCCGCCTTTTGTCAGTTCATAATTAGCGTTCGATGCGACAACATCGTTCCGTTCGTGACACACTCAGTGTAAGCGTACATTCTTCTATGCCTGAAGAATGTAGAAGTTATATAGTTTAATGTAAACTACGTTATGACATCTTGACCTATATTCCTACGATATGGTATGTGATATTCTGTTACGTTTTTACCCATTATTATATCTGTATTTTAATACTATTGTCTTCGTTTTGGATGTTTAGAACTACATCACATTTGCAATATATATTTGCCCAATAGTTTAGTGAAGTTGGAAATCGCACACTGCGTTCATAATCACCCTTTTTATACTAGCATGTAGGTTTTATTTCTAACTGTTCGTCACAGTTAGGATTGTGTCAAAATAGTTGTTTATATCGACAATAGGGAAGTTGGTTTATTGACACAATCACATTTCATATATTTATTAATATCCATACTGGATATTTATTCTGCAGCAACTACAACCTATGTATTTGTTCACCAGGGTCCTTTTTCTCGATTTGAT
This sequence comes from Siphonodentalium dalli, assembly GCA_032622095.1. Classification (NCBI taxonomy): domain Eukaryota; kingdom Metazoa; phylum Mollusca; class Scaphopoda; order Gadilida; family Siphonodentaliidae; genus Siphonodentalium; species Siphonodentalium dalli. Next base: position 66,354,805 of record CP136063.1, on the reverse strand, counting down.
GTCTGATGTTTGATACTCGATGTGATGTTGTGATGTTGCTGTCAAGCTGTTTATAAAGATGTGTTGTGATGTCATCCATGTGTGATGCTTGTTGGATGTGTTCCGTTTGGTATAGAATGAATATTCAATAAATGCATGATGAAGACTTTTAAAGGTAGGCGTAGTGTTTCTATAGACCCTGCCAGATGTTGAGACTCAGAGCCCATAAATGTTTTGTGATATAGCGACTGATGGTTCACTTAAGACCCACCCCTGTGCTCTACCACAATGGCGCCCATTCGTATAGCTATAGCTCTGATTATAGTGTGGAACTTTTGAAATTCGTGTGAAAATTGGAACTTTGTAGAAATTCGTGTTTTCGTGCTTCAAAAAACTGTGAAAAAAATGACAATCAGGATTTCTGGAGATATTCAGCGTTGGATTTGAAGAGACAATAACAATTGAACAGTGTTATGCTTAAAAATGCATAAAAACACAAATTCTGTTGAAAATTTGATAAATTTTGTAAAATTTTCATGTTATTCAGTGAAATTTGTAAACACATTGTTTTGGTGTGGCTGTATTCCTTTAATATTATAATTATGTCTAAATTTTTGTATTGTCAGCTCTGTTTAGTCGTTTTTAGCATTTGGGCAAAGTCCAAACTTTAAATTCGATTTGTTACTCTGCCAATATTTTGTGGTCCGGATTTTGGTAAATTGAAACCCGGTAAAGTTGTGTTTTCCGGATTTTGGTAGTCCGTGGTTTCGTTTCGTTTCAACTGGGTCACATTTTGGTCAGAACACAAAAATGTAAACAGTAACACGTGAGTTTGTTTTCAAATATTCTGATCAACTTTAGTAGCCTTTAAAGCTAATTATTAGCTTTTGTTTAGGTAACTATAGGTGTAGTTAGGTATATAATATATCAGTCCAGCCACACATTATGTATTGTTTGCTGTCAAAGTTTATTCTTTGACTGAAATATTGTCATAAAGTGACATCTGTTGATAAATGCATACATGTAGGCCAAATGTCAGCTTGTGAATTGCAAGCTGAATATCATTGCATATTACTGGAGATTTTCTGAAACCGAAATTGGTTGAGAATATTTCTAAATTTCTTGACATTCGGTCGTCATTTTGTTGTGACATTGTGATAAATACCTTTTGTCTCCAACATTATGCAATGCAATTCTGACTTTGCATTAATAAGTTAGTAGTTTTCAGACCCGGTGTTGGACAAATTGTCCCAACTAGTTCTGGTAGTACAAGCAGGTGTTGTCATCTTGGTTTGTTGATAGTCGTGACATGGTAAGTTGGTGTCGAATTCTGCAGTTGTCGGAGTCTCAGGTTAACGGTGAGTCAACCCTGACCCCTCCCCTGCCACACCCTCTTTCTCACTAATTTTTTTTTTGTGAGCCAAGTACGCATCGCGCTTGCTTTCATCTCATTTCATCAGATAGGTGCATGAATTTAATTCGTCGCGACACTAATTAGGTGGAAGTTTAACTTAACCAAACTAATTAGTAGCAGTTGTCGGCAAGAAAACTTATAAATTTTCAGCCAGTCCACACTTAGCATGCAAGCGGAAGTGAAATTTATATTCAAATTTTCAGACGACGGTGAATTTATAGGGCGACAATAAGTGATTGTAAAAATCTTTATTGATTTTCAGTGACGGTGAATTGTGATTTGAGAATTTTGTAGTTGACGGTGAAGTATATAGCTCGAAAATAGGTGATTTTTCAGAGCAAGTTCGGAAAATAATTTTTCGAATCAACTTTCAGTTGACGGTGAATGTTAATATTCATTTGTGTTGTTGTGTCAACACGTGATTGATTATATTTCAGTTTTGTCGCCGGACGGCACAATTAACTTGAAATTAGGTGACTTGTTAGTGACGTCGTGGAAAATTAATTTATTTTCCCATTGTTGAGTTGTAGTTTATGATAGATCAGGTTAGATCTGACTTTGAAATTTTTTCAGTTGAAGTCAGATAGCGAGCGGAAATAGGTGACTTGAATATTTAATCGCAGATTAATTTTGAATTTTGATGCGATTTGTAGGTATTCGCTTGGTAGTTAAATTGTAGGTGACTTACAGTGTTCTGATTTACAGCAAACTTGAGAAATTTTTATTTTTCAGAAATTTTCTTACGTAGTTGGACTTGAGAATTTTTCTTGAATTAAATTTTTCCGCAGAATTGTTTTTTTCCGCAGGTTTAATTACAAAATGAATTTTGTTTTTCAGTGATTTCTGAGTTGGTAGGCAGAAAATACTTAGGTTTTTCTGTATAAATTTCAGCGTGTCGGTTTTTCAGATATTGAGTTTAGTCTATTTTCACTTGACGTTTTCAGCGTTCAGCAAGGTTAATACTTTGACCTTTACACTTAGTGATTTTTTTTCCCCGAATTCTCTTGTAGGTTTCGACTCGAATTATTTTTTATTCCAGTTAGTTAAAGTGACATTTGTTTTTTTTTTCAGAGATATTTCTTAGAATTTGTAGGTCGATCGTGGTTGAAATATTTTCAAACTTTTTCTAGCTGTTTCCGAGTTAGTGAAAGATGGCGTCACAGATTTCAGAAGAAGTTATGTTGGAAAAGCTGAGAGCTGAGATTATGGACTTGACAGTTCGGATAGAGGAGTTGAAGAGAAATAGTGCAAATAATTATGATAATAATTACAGCAATAATAATTATTACAGAAATGATAATTATAACAGTGGTTATAACTCTTACTCCAGACGACGTGCGCAGAGATATAGGAATAGGAATCACAGAAGGCAGTATACGGAGAGAAGCGATTATTTTCAGAAGGAGTCACATAATGTTTCAGATGAGAGAAATGATTATAGTAATCACACAAATGATAGGTTACAAGGAGAGTATGTATCTGGTAGATACTCCGGATGTTGGAAATGTGGTGATTTGACGCATAAAGCGTTCGGTTGTAGGAAAGGTGGATACTATCGCTACTATGATAGAGATAAATATTTTCGTCCACAGGATAGATCCCGGAGATTTATTAACAAATCTCAATTTGTTAATGATTCCAGTAAGGAACATTGTATAAATGGAAATGCTACAGAGTCAGATATTACTGTTTCAGGTTACAATACTAAGGCTCTTGTTGATACAGGTTCGACTTGCTCCACAATTTGCGAGCAATTTTACAGCACTTTCTTGAAACATATTCCTTTGCAGCCCTTGTCTGTTATACTTAATATAGAGTGTGCTGATGGCAAGAAACTTCCTTATCTTGGATACATTCAGTGTCCTATTACAGTTCCTTCTTTAGGACAAGATTCAGGCAAAGAGTAGTGCCAAACAGTTCTTATAACATGTCAGTGCCAGTTTTGCTAGGAACTAATATCCTTTCAGAACTCATGCAGTTGTGCAAAGATGCACATGGTAACAGGTTTTTACAGAATGCAAATTTGTCATCATCTTGGTTCATGGCTTTCAGATGCATGATTTCTAGGGAGAAAGAACTTGCTAAACACAACTTTGTTCTAGGTCATGTAAAGTCTGCTGAGAATACTCATGTTATTCTCCATCCTAATACTAAGAAAGTTGTTACTGGTTTTATTGATCATAAGATTCCTTACCAACCCACATGTGCTATTTTGCAGCCACTTCCAGATGATGAGCGGTTCAACTTTTTAGAGATATGTCCATATATTGTGAAATATGATTTCAAGAGCACTGATACTGTTGATGTTCACTTGTCAAATATTTCTTCTAGGACTATTAGTATAGCACCTAACTCTGTTATTTGTCAGGTACAGCCAGTCTCTGTTGAGCAAGATATTGAAACCTCCCCAGGTTCAGAGACTACCTCTTCATTTCTTGATAAAATTACTATTGATGTTTCTTCTCTTGATGATGTAAATGATATATCTGTAGCATTGAATCTCATCAAAGAGTTTTCAGATGTTTTTTCACAGCATGATCTTGACTTAGGTTTTTACAGTGCAGTTAAGCATAGGATCGACATGTATGATTCTACACCTTTCAAGGATCGTCCGAGACGTTTACCTCCTAGCATGATTGATGAAGTGAGAAATCATCTTCACCAGTTGTTAGCTGCTGGCATTATACGCCGATCTCAGTCCATATTCTTCTAATGTTGTTTTAGTTAGGAAGAAGGGTTCAAATGACCTTCGTATGTGTACAGATTTTAGAATTTTAAATAAACGCACTATTCCAGATAATTATGCACTCCCTAGGCCCGAAGACCTTTTTGATTACTTAGCAGGTGCCAAGTACTACTCAGTTCTCGACCTCAAATCTGGTTTTCATCAATTGGAAATTGCAGAGGAGCACAAGGAGAGAACAGCTTTTACTGTCGGAGGTCTAGGTTTCTATGAATATAATAGACTTGCATTTGGTTTGAACAATAGTCCTTCTAGCTTTCAGAGAATGATGGAAGACTGCCTCGATGGTCTTAACAGGAATATATGTAATATTTATGTTGATGACGTCATTGTATGGTCAAAATCTGTTCCAGAGATGTTGGAGCGACTTAGACTTGTTTTTGACAGGCTCAGAGAATGCGGTTTGAAACTGGCCCCAGCAAAGTGTAAATTTTTCATGCGCCGTGTCTCATATGTAGGCCATGTAGTTTCAGAGAAAGGTATCGAGACAGATCCTGCGAAAGTTGACAAAATTGTCAACTGGCCAGTTCCCAAGAACTCTGATCAATTGCGATCATTTCTTGGCTTTGCAGGTTACTACAGAAAATATTGTCCTAATTTTTCCAGAATTGCTAAGCCCTTGACAGATTTACTTCCCCCTACAAATACAAAGAAGCCAAAGAACAAGGTTAAATCCTCTTTTACAGGGAAATGGAAATGGGAGCATGAGCAGCAGTCTGCATTTGATACTTTGAAAGATCGTCTTTCTAATCCCCCAATTTTAGGTTACCCCGATTACAGCAAGCCCTTTGAAGTCCATACTGATGCGTCCCTCCATGGTTTAGGTTGTGTCCTTTACCAAGAGATCGATGGCGTGAAGAGAGTTATTGCATATGGCAGCCGAGGAACCACAGCAGCAGAAAAGAATTATCCGGCTCATAAGTTAGAATTTTTAGCTTTAAAGTGGGCAGTTACAGAAAAGTTTTATGACTATTTATATGGTAATTATTTTGTAGTGTATACTGATAACAACCCTTTAACATATGTTTTAACTTCAGCCAAATTAGATGCCACTGGACAGAGATGGTTATCAGCCTTAGGTTCTTTTAAATTTGATATTGTTTACAGACCCGGTAAATCTAATACCGATGCAGATGCTTTATCCAGGTTGGATACACCTCCTCCAGATATTATTACAAATGATTCAGTACAAGTTATTTGTAATTCACTACAGGTGCAGCAACCTTTTGTTGAAAGTTTATGTTGCAGCACTGATGTTTTAAATTCTGTTCAAGATGATGTAGGTCATGATCTTGATGAAATGAATTATAAGGATTGGAGAAGATTGCAGGAAAGAGATGATGTATTGTCCGTATGGCTATCAGCCGTGAGAAGAAATAGTTGCCCAAAGAGAAAGTCCCTTCCCCCTTCTAAGCTTCATTCAGCATTTTTAAGACATTTTTCTAAGCTTAGGTTGCAGCGAGGAGTTCTTTATAGAGAGTCCACTTTTAATGGTAGAACCACCACTCAGCTTGTTTTACCACATTCACAGATTTCTTTTGTTCTTAAATCATTACATAATGATATAGGACATCCAGGTCGTGACAGAACAGTTTCACTTGTGAAAGAAAGATTTTATTTTCCAGGTATCGACAGTGCTGTCGATGATTGGATAAAACATTGTCATAGATGTTTACGAGTGAAAACTAATCCGAATTTCAGAGCACCTTTAGTATCCATCACTACTTCTCAACCTCTTGAACTTGTTTGTATTGATTTTCTTACTCTTGATTGTTCTAAAGGTGGTTACCAATATGTTCTTGTTATGACAGATCATTTTACTAAATATGCACAGGCTTATCCTACAAGGAACATGACTGCAAAGACTACTGCTGATGTATTGTTTAACAATTTCTTTATTCATTATGGTTATCCTCAACGTATTCATAGTGATCAAGGTGCTAATTTTGAATCTCAACTTATTTCTGAACTTTGTCAGCTTTGCAGCATCAAGAAGTCCCGAACTACTCCTTATCATCCGATGGGGAATGGTGTTACAGAGCGATTTAATCGCACACTTATTAGTATGTTAGGTACTCTTAATCCTGACCAGAAACATGACTGGAAATCACATATAGGTCCTCTTGTTCATGCTTACAATTGTACTAGGCATGAAACTACTGGTTTTGCTCCTTTTCAGTTGATGTTCGGAAGAGAACCACGGTTACCTCTTGATGTTTTATTCGGTCTCAATAAACCTGATTCTGATCAAACTTCTTACTGTGATTATGTTTCAGATCTTAGACAAAGACTTTCTGATTCTTACAGATTAGCATCCAAATCTATGTCTGGTGCTCAGAGTAGTAATGCCAAATATTATAATCGAAAGCTTCGTGGTGCAACTATACATGTAGGTGACAGAGTCTTAGTAAAGACATTAGCTTTCGAAGGCAGACATAAATTGGCAGATAAATATGATTCTGAAGTATACACTGTTAAATCCCAACCCAATTCTGACATTCCTGTTTTTAATTTAGAAGATGACAATGGAAAGCAAAGAACTTTACATAGGAACCACTTGTTGCCTATTGGTTCTTTACCCTTTGACTTTCCAGATGATGACACAGCCCTTAAATCTCCTCTAGAACAGAGAGATGCCGAGGCCCCAATTGTAGATCCTCTTATCCCACCTGTACGGCCACCAGAGCCTAAGGTGCGGAAACGTCGTAGTCCAGGTACTGGTAGTGATACTTCACGTGATGAAGTTCGTGATAACCATATTAATGGTTCAGACCATATAGATGGTTCAGATGAAGAGTCGGTGATTTGTTTTGTTCCACAGGGCGTTGCAGGTTCAAAATCTGCTCCTAATGCAGTGGACAGTTCAGCTCCATCTCGTCGGGGTGACGACTTTCCTGCGAGATTGGAAGCTGGTGGTATTTCTTCTTCCTGTGGTGACGACCGCACTCAAATAGATGAGTTCAGGGAAGTTAGAACTGATGTCGGTGATGACAGTAATGTTGATATTTCAGCTACACAGGATTCGACAGGTCAACTTGAACTTCGTTCCACAGGTGATAGCAATGATGAGGCTGATGAGAATACTGATGATGAAGTTGGTGATATTACCCGTGTACCTTTAGCACCTATTGCAGAAGATACTGTTGTTGTTGATGGTGCGAAAGCGAATGTTTCAGGTGATGATGATGCCTCGAGCAGTAGTCAGAGTGGAGATAGAGAAAGAATTTCTCTTTCAGATTCCAGACCGAAGCCAGTACCTAGGACATCTAGTAGAACAAAGAAGCCTCCATCATGGATGGGCGACTATGTATCTAAGAACATCCAGCCCAAACCATGTGGAGAAGATCAATATAAGAATAAGCTATCTTAGACGAATAAGATTTTCATTTCAGTTCAGTTCACTTATATTCAGTGATTCCATATTACTGATATGTCAGTTTCAATGGTGTGTGTATACATCGGACATATGCATTGTCCTGTTGTGTTAGTAATGCATACCATGTTCTTGTTTTTAAAATTGATTCATTTATATATTATGTATTGATATTATGTATTGTTAGGTCTTACTTATCATCTTCGTACGATCAGAGATATTTCCAGTTATTCCAGCTGACGATCCAGTGTAGAGCTACGACTCATATGAGGTACCAGTTTTCAAGGAATTCTATTTTTTTTTGTTATGTACTCTGTGAGATGATAAAGTGTTCCTTTCTATATATGATTATGATTTTAACATAGTTGTGTTGATTGTTGTGTATTCATGATTGAAGTTCTCAGATAGACCAGTCAGTGTAAATCAGTGATGATTTCATTTCAGCGGTATTGTGTGATATATTCACATTGTTTACTGTCTACGCCAGATAGTGAAGAGTCAGTTCAGTTGATTAAGTTGCAGTTATATAATGCTGATATTTGATTTCAGTTTTGAAGATAGGTCGGTGTCAAGATTATCTCTGTGTATGAGAATGTTATAGATGATAATTTTCCATTATCAGTTGCAGAGTTTGAAAGTCATGTCTATTTGCGACATTTCCTTTCAGTATTGGTTTAAATGACTAGGGAGTCATTTTGTCAACAGAGGGGAGAGTGTGACAGTGCTACTTTATATACCAAAACAGTGTATGCCTTTATTAGATGCTACACATGTATACTAACTAAGTTATTATACCTAACTCACTAATATACATTTTATAGCTGCATTATCATTTCATTCCGCGTACTTGGTCCATTTCATTCCATTTCGCGCTATTCCGTTCTTTACACTTCCCGTCCCCAGCCGCATATCTGTTCTGCATTTCGCTACTTCATATTCTTAACTTAGCCCAATCTCTTACCCGCTTAAGTCTACTCTGTCTATGTTAGCGCCCAATATTAGATCTAACTGTCTGATACTAAGTTGTCTTAGCCAATCACAGGTAAGCTCATTTGCCGCCTTTTGTCAGTTCATAATTAGCGTTCGATGCGACAACATCGTTCCGTTCGTGACACACTCAGTGTAAGCGTACATTCTTCTATGCCTGAAGAATGTAGAAGTTATATAGTTTAATGTAAACTACGTTATGACATCTTGACCTATATTCCTACGATATGGTATGAGATATTCTGTTACGTTTTTACCCATTATTATATCTGTATTTTAATACTATTGTCTTCGTTTTGGATGTTTAGAACTACATCACATTTGCAATATATATTTGCCCAATAGTTTAGTGAAGTTGGAAATCGCACACTGCGTTCATAATCACCCTTTTTATACTAGCATGTAGGTTTTATTTCTAACTGTTCGTCACAGTTAGGATTGTGTCAAAATAGTTGTTTATATCGACAATAGGGAAGTTGGTTTATTGACACAATCACATTTCATATATTTATTAATATCCATACTGGATATTTATTCTGCAGCAACTACAACCTATGTATTTGTTCACCAGGGTCCTTTTTCTCGATTTGATGTCTGATGTTTGATGCTCGATGTGATGTTGCTGTCAAGCTGTTTATAAAGATGTGTTGTGATGTCATCCATGTGTGATGCTTGTTGGATGTGTTCCGTTTGGTATAGAATGAATATTCAATAAATGCATGATGAAGACTTTTAAAGGTAGGCGTAGTGTTTCTATAGACCCTGCCAGATGTTGAGACTCAGAGCCCATAAATGTTTTGTGATATAGCGACTGATGGTTCACTTAAGACCCACCCCTGTGCTCTACCACAGTAGTACCAGGGTACATGTACTACCATAGTGGTACAGGTACTATAGTACTACCATAGCAATACCGTGGTACATGTACCAGGGTACTACCATGGTAGTACCGTGGTACAGGTACTATAGTACTACAATAGTAGTACCGTGGTAGAGGTACTATGGTAGTACCACAGTATGGGTACTATGGTACTACCAGAGTTGTACCGTGGTACACGTACTACCATAGTAGACCATGGTACAGGTAATATCCTAGTATGTATACAATAGTAGTACTGTGGTACATGTACTAGGGTACTACCACAGTATATGTACTGTGGTAGTACTCTAGTACAATTGACCATTCTTCTACTATATAGTATACACACTTCAGTAATAATATAGCTCCATGTACCCCATGGTATACAAGTGTATTCTTTGGTCCAATTTTTGGCAGTCCAAGCATCCAAAGTGTAAGCTGACAGTCACTCAAAATGAAAAAGGATCAGCTAGTAATCATGATTATTTTTTTCAAACTGATAAAGTATGGTTGAATGAAGACTAGTCTTAGAATTCACATGGTATTTTGTGGAACAAATAGTATTATAAACATTGAAACTATTATCAGTGATTTAATTCAAGTTGAATTAAAGTAATCAGGCAAATATGAATTAAACCTATCCACTGCTTTTGTTCATGCATGATGGCGAGGTATGATCGAACCTCTGAAATAAGACAAGCTGACACGGAATTTGGATCATAAAGCTTTTTTTTCTTAAAAATAATAATAGTCATTATAACAAATATCAAATATATAAAGATACACAATCCGATTAAACACCTCTGAATTACTATTTCTTTGGGTTCGGGTTTAAACAATATTTGATTCAAGTCAAGGAACCCAACCATCAAATCTGATATAATCAGATTTTGATTTCTGAAATGTTATATTTCACCACCCCGAATATTCGGCCGCCTTGCAAAAATTCTGTTAATTTTATCCAGTAGACATACGCGGACGCCATTCAGGGTTCTGGAAGAAGTCAGTGGAATTCTTGCCAGGCCGACAAATATTCGAGGTGGTGATAAATAACACATTTCAAAAATTTGTTCCTCAACTAAAATTACTTTTACCCTCATTGCCAGAGAAATAGCAATTAAGGGCTGTTTAAACGGATTGAGTAACTTTAAACTATTGTGATTCCTCTTTCTCTGTCTTCTCCCGTCGTTCTTTTTCTGCCTGCTGTCTCCTTTTCATTAATTTGCTGCTGTTGTTTAGCTTCTCTCTCATATACCTTCTGATTTCCGCCATTTTTTCCATTGGGAATTGCAGCTTTATTACATCTAGAAAAGAATAACATTTCAATATAAACATTTCATTGAGAGTTCGATTCTAGATATATCGTACTGTCCGTTTAAATCTGGCAATAAACGAGAGGGTAAATTCACATCTATTGATCAATTTATCCCCATAAGCTTTTTACTAAAAAAAATTTCAGTGATGATATTAATGAGTGTGAATATAATGCTCGAGATTTGGGCCAGTAATTTAGTCTGCCTCGTGCTCAAACAGACAAATTGGGTTGTAAGATGGTTACCTCTAAAATCAAGTTGTTTAGTTATTAAAAATAATCAAATATTTTTTTTTACTCCCGAAGCCAAAGAAATAATAATTTAGGGGTGCTTAATCGGATTGAGTACCTTTAATACAAAATGTTATTTTTCAGCTACCATAAAAACCTGGTCAACACCATCAATCAATCAATTTATTATTGTAAACTCATAGTCTAATTTGACATTTATGAGTACTGGTGTCCACATTTACTATCACAGAATAACATCAGATACGCACACTTTCAATCTCATATGACAATCATCTGTATTGAGTTGTGATTGAACTAATGCTTGCCTGATTGATTCATTATGGTTCAATGTTGTTAAGAATAAGTCCAATAGAATGGCATTCACAAAATGAGCTTACTTTCTATCTTTCGAACATGGGATTTATCCATCGGCTCTTTTACCATCGATGTGCCCGATGGTGTCATCATCGACTGCTGTTCGAGTGTGTGTACTGCCATCCACTCTGTGGTGTACTTTGCCGTCATTAGATCATTTGTGAACTTTTGAGCGTTCAACTACTTCGCCCTGAATATTGTCTCCTCACTTATCTGCAAATCAAAATAATCTATGTAAAAATATGATGAAACCTTGGGAATGATTGTGTGAAGAAAATCTGGTAGACCCTGAATATGAATGGCCTAAGTTATAGTTGAAGCGTGCCTCTGTATATACATTCAAAATAGAATTTCTCAACATTATGTAGTTAAATTTGAGTGATATGTAGGCATTAAAGACATATTATGTACTTATTCTGGTGCTTGAAACTCATCAGATGATAATCAGGCGCTATGCTAACTGGAGAAATGTACCATTCTACTAACATCGCCGAAAAGCTAAAGAAAATCGACCCACCACTCCATAGAAAACATCATCAGAACTATACGCTCAAATGTAAATATTTACCACTCAACTCGGGACGCATAGAAAAACTAACGAAAAAGATTTCACCATCGAGAGTTACTGCATTTAATTATTACATAAGAATGACGGTGTGTGTTATCAATTTGGATATAGTATTTGTAAAAATTACTACTTTGAACAAGATTATTCGCCATTTATATCTAATCACCCTACATGAGTGTTTCGTATCACTTTAAAATGTGCAACACTAGTATGAGTGGGAACTGAAAATTATCTCAATCGTGACCGCGACAAATGTTTATTTTTCGCGATCACGAATGAGATAAATTTCGGTATCCACTCAAAAACACAGACCACTGGAAATAAATCAATTTTTAATAAAATATTAGAAGCAAACTCACATCAAAAGAATCACCCGAGGATGTGTTGGAAACTGTTGGCAATTCAACATATGCTGCACTGCTGTGTTGTGTTGTGTTGTTGCCAGTTGATGTCGATGTTGATTGCTTCGGAGTCGATTGCTTCGGAGTCGACTGCTGTGGAGTTGACTGCTGCGGTGTCCAGCTCATTGGTGTTGACACCGTACTATTCTCGCAAATGCTTCTTAATTTATTGACTAGCGTTGGGAGTTCTGTAATGGAATTATATAAAATAAAAAGAAGAAACATGGCAACAAATAGGAACCAACAAAATTCAGCAAATAATAATTCGCAAAGCAAAACATCTAATGCAATGGTTCAATTAGTCTTTAAAAACTTAAATGAGCCAATTAATGAAAATACATTCATATGCAGTGTGCCTACTAGTATAATGCTCTTTGTAGGCATCAGATAGCTTTTCTACTAAAACACTTTTATGATGGGAGCTGCGCAGTTGCAACATTAAGATCCCGTGCCAGTGCATTCTCTTATATACCTTACTCGTATTTAAATTCGCGCAGTACTATTTTTCGCTCAGTTTTAAATTCGCGCAATAGTACTGAGCGAATTTAAATACCGGTACGAGCACGGTATGCGAGTCTCCCATAGGAGACAGGGTTTTTGTAAAATTTCAGGAAGTTCCAGTCATGGAAAAGTTAACAAAGTACCACTGTAGCCAGTCTAGGTCCTGCGTGAAATATTTGATATTTGAACTACTAACCATCACGAGCCATCAGTTCTGCCTCCAATCGAGCAACTTTTTTTCTTAGTGTTCGATTTTCTTCATCAAGATGGATCGTTTCATCGCTTTTCCGTTTATGCTCTCTGTGATCCTGGCTGCTCTAACTGGTATCACCATCCTGAAAGAAGAATACAAGGAAACTTCACACATGCATATGAGTTCCATTATTGATGGAAATGACTTTCAATCTTAGTTTTAAATATGAATTCATACAGGTACAAACAGTAATTACAATCCTGAAATCCCATGTTATCAACGAAATGTAATTATTGATTTCTTCATCTTAACCGATGACTTTCAGAGAACTTTTAAAAGTTACAAAAGTGTTGTCGCGGTGAGGTCCTCCACTAGAGGGCTTTATTCTATTTTTTCTTTTACCCTGACTCATTCGTAAATATCATTAAGATTTGCCTTTTAGTATTTCTTTCAAATAACAGTAAATAGTTGATTTCATGAAACTCATATTCATTCTTGTTGGTTCTCCACTTGACTTGACATTTTATTTTATTTTCGTCAGCAGCTTCTCAGATGCAGACTTCGACGAGTCTGGCATTTATTTTCACTTGCTTGATTCTGTTCATGAAATAATGAAAGTAAAATTTATTCATGTATTTATAACATAATTTTGAGAACAGTCTTGGTTATTATAACATAGTAATTCAGTCATGTAGTTGTACGTATTGGTGTATGCACAACACTACTATGTGTACACTGCTGGTAGCAATAAACTGAATGTGCAAATCAAATTCATTATTATTTTCTGCCAAAAAAGGAAATGCAGTGAATCCTGTGATTGACGCTATGATTAAAATATAAAATAATTAACTATGGCCTTGGCAACTTCAGATTAAAACAAGCTGAATATTCAATACTAGTATTCATGATAAACAATGAATATCACAGTGCATGTAATTTTAAATATGCAGTTAATAAATTGTGACATGCCACATGATTATCATTTACAAATGTTGATACCGGTATATTGTTTACCTCAACATCACTTTCAACATCTCTGTCAAACATCTTCTTCTGAATTTTCTTCCTCTTTCCTCTGCCTTCATCCTGATCAATCTGTCTCTGCAGTTCTTCGACAGCATCTTGTATGGATTGCACATCATTCTCCTCATCCACCATTACGTCCATCAGTCTATCCAACTCAGCCTTGTCATCTAAAATGTAATATATTCAAAATTAAACATAAACACTAAATAAACTGGCACGCGGCTCATTAATGTTAATCAACATGTGAACATGATTCCATAATTGTAAGAATCGCAAAGCGAAATTGCTCACAAAGTCACTTAATCGTGAAAATGCGAGTTGGGATCTTTACCTACAGTGAAGTACATTATTAAGAAATAGATAATAACAAAGAAATACAATGTATATTCTCAACAGGTGTTATTTTTTTCGATTTTATAAGGTTCCCTGTCAAAACTTCAAAACTTCAAAAAGTTCCCAGGTTTTGTACTGGTGGAATATGATCTCTACGGGCGTTAGCCATAGTAGAAATTCATGGCATGATATACACGTAGCAGTTAGCTCTTTGAGAAACAGATTCCTACCACGCCACCTTACTGAGCAAATAAACGTGTATAACTTCTGTTCAATTCTAAACACAACCGATATTGTGCATATGAACAAGTTGTGTGGGTTTTTAAGATACACCCAACATGTTGCATAGTTCACTCCTTGTTGAGGGTATACCTCACAGGAATGGACTCTGCAACCATTGGCATACTATATTATTCGGATCACCGCATCACCACCTTACATTACCATCTCTCGACATTCATATGTGACGACGGCAAATATTCACGATGACTTTATTAAATTTCCATGTTATATCTACCATTGTATTTGTTTACACCATAGTGCTATTAATTGTATATTGATTTGTTCGGATATTACATGTGTAATTAGAACAATAATAAAGAATCTTGAATCTTGAACCGCGTGTCTGTTTATACAACGACATAAAGGGATCACACGCGCGTGTTTATGCAACGATGAAGAGATTAATTAACGCGATTCAATAAATGCTTTTTCAAGCCAGAACATCACCGAAATTCTCAATTAATACAGATATATGTGTGAAAATACAATCATAATTATATATTAAATTCATATATATAAGTTTAAAAAAAACGAAAAAATCGTGTAATGACAATCATAATTATATATGAAATTCATAAATATAAGTTTGAAAATCACTGAAAAAATCAGCTATATTCATAAATATAAGTTTGAAAATCACCAAAAAAATCACCGAAATTCTCAATTAATACAGATATATGTGTAAAAAGACAATCATAATTATATATTAAATTCATAAATATAAGTTTGAAAATCACTGAAAAAATCAGCTATATTCATAAATATAAGTTTGAAAATCACCAAAAAAATCACCGAAATTCTCAATTAATACAGATATATGTGTAAAAAGACAATCATTATTATATATTAAATTCATAAATATAAGTTTGAAAATTGCATATTTTAATTGAGGTCCGTATGAGCCGGGGTCCGTATAAGCCAGGGTCCGTATCAGCCGGTGGTCCGTAAAAGCCAGGGTCCGTAAGAGCCAGGGTCCGTATAAGCCGCATACCATTCGTAAATATTAACCGATATTATTACTCGATTACGATCAATTTATTTTAAATAAATAGAATACAGGAGAAGTCGGCCCCGCGCGAAGTCGGCTCCATATATAACAGAACCATTGTTTAAAATCATTCTTTATTTATATTGTGATATGAAAATATGAAACTGATAATAATAATGACAAATCTCTGGAAATCTCAGGAATGAAGTGGTTATTTCTCTCGCTGACAGTCGCTGGACATAAGATTTTCTTTCCTCGGACTGAACATCTCAAATGGGACGGCCGGATTGGTGACTTCCCATAATTAAGTGAAGTTCATTTTGTTATTACAGCAAAGAAAACATTGCGGACTTCACAATTAGCCTACACAAACACTACACTAACTCAATCAAATTAAGTTGGGGACCTCACAATTAGCCAACATAAAAACTACCTCAATAAAATTAAGCCGATTTAATCCCTTATTATTAATGGGACGCACTTCGCGTGAGGCCGTCTTCGTATGGGACCGACTTCACACGGGGCCGACTTCTCCAGATACCAATAAATAAGCTATATCAAAATTAAGTTTTTATTAACAGAAGAAAAAAAATGAATTTCTTGCTGAAATTATATAAATATATCACCTAAAGACTATACATGATCATCCCATTCACTAGTACTATATAAGTATCACTTTATATCAGCTAAATTTATTTTTAAAATAATAAAAATATAATTATATGCCATCACACTGACTTACCAGTGAACCTCAAAACAGTTACTGCATTTTTTGTTTCTGTCGCTCGTCCTTTTCTGGTTTTCAACAAATTTGGAGACAATTCGACTTCATACTTCTCATCAAAGTCCCACATCTCGTTGTTACAATCTGCATCGTCAGAATCCACTATGCATTTGGATTCGACAATCACAAGTGCATTGTCCATTTCCTCAACTAATGCAAACTTCATCTTTAAGAATTTAGTGAAATTCGGTCCTTAAAACGTTTGAGATAATATTCACAAAGTGAAAGTGGATAAACAAAGAATCGTGTTCTGAACGCACGCGCCAAAATTTGGAATTCCAGGAAGCGGTATACCAAAGTATGGCATGGCAGCTGGGAGGCGGAATCGGTTATCGATACCGCTATCCTCGGCGCGAACATTATGATTCATATTGTACTTTATCTAATATTTAATCCGCCGTATGAGATATTATCTGAATATAAAACCAAGAAAACATATACATATGGGTATTAATATATTGATTTATGTAGACATCAGTCATAGCTATAGCACTTCCCGATTCCAAATTTTACAAAACCTTAATTCCAAGGGACGTAACTCAATTTTCATTCAGACTTGAAATCTTTTGCTTTCATTTTAAAATTTCTGATAAACTAACAACGGACAAAATATTATAACAATCAAACGAAAAATGGCATCCAAACGTGGACCTTATAAGAAGTATTTAACAGATCCTTCCATAAAAATCCCGAGACAAACGCTAGAACGATGGGAACGCAATGAAGCCAGGAAAACAACGTCAAGTTCACCAGATCTCGGAGTCGGTGGCAGCGAAGATGAAATGGAATTTAGTTGTGATGCCAGTACAGCTGACAACAATTGGTCAGACAGTCACAGAATCTTCTGCTAATGGTGACGATGTTTCAAATAATTCTACAAATAATATTGTAAGTGTTAACTGATTAATTCACAAACTCACGCAGCTACCGGTACATCATGTATACATGCACTGATAGTGATGCAGACCCGAAATTAATTAGGAAAAATGTCCCACAGATTTGTAATGCTATGGCGTTGTACACAACAAATTAAAATAAATAATATTTGGGCTTTTTCGGCTTATGTCCAAAATTGATAAATACATGTAAATCACATTAATGTAGATCAATCGGGCTATGAATAATAATTAATATGATGGACAAAATACAGAACTCCGAAGTCGGAAGATTATAAGTCGGCCCAAAACAAAGTCGGCCCAGGACAAGTCGGCTTCGTGCGAAGTCAGTCCCACCTTTAAATTACTAGTTGTGGAGGTGTTCCATAAGAATCAAAAGCCAATTAACACATACCATCATGATCATGCCACTTTCAAGTTTCTAAGCGATGAACGATGATCACTACATATCGGAGAGTCAGAAACTGATATTGTTTCAACATTGAAACAGCATCAGTTTACCATTGTTCTAAAATCGGGCACCAACTGTGCCTGTGGATCGATGTCAAAACACCGGCAACTCTAAATGTTGTTTCAATGTTGGATCCTGACATTGTTCCAATGAAACTGATGATGATGTCCTAAAATTTAGACAACGTTCCCATGCTATCTCGTATGCCATCATCTCATTTTATTGCATATCTAAATCTACATGATTATGAACAAACAAAGTCAAGATAACTGAATTATTATGCTTTTTTCAGGAGCCATCAAATGAGGAAGATCTCTATGGAACTAAGATGAATGGCCCGATTTACGAAGATTCAGATGTTTCCAAGAGCCAACTAATGTGTCTCATGCTGGCCTTTGTGATCAGACATAACCTGAGTGGTTTAGCACTGAAGGACCTCATTGACCTCTTCCAAACTATTCTGCCGGGCAGTGTGTTACAAAGTAAATACTATTTTGATAACTATTTCTTTAATATTGATAAGTTTGTATTCAACTATTACTGTGACAGGTGTGACACTCTTATAGATACAGAAAGTTCCTCATGTCCTGAATGCAGTTATCAGTTCAACAAGGATTTGGCATACAAGTCGGGAAAATATTTTCTCCATTATCCATTGAGTGAGCAGATCAAGGACCTTTTTGAAAACAACAATTTGGAATCACACCTAATCAAAACTGAAAATAGACAGCATGCATATTGTTATAGTACCATAATGGATAGTGAACTGTATAAACAGATAGCTGTGACAGAGTTCATGAACGATGAAGATGCCTGCAACGTCACATTGACAATAAATACCGATGGAGTTCCTGTCTTCAAATCATCAAACAAATCATTCTGGCCAATTTTATGTTCTATAAATTTGGTCAGAAGGAAAAATCTAAGTTTCTGATACTCCATTCACTGTGGTTTGGCTCACAGAAGCCAACTCCAAACCAGTTCCTGAAACCATTCATCAAAGATGTTGAATTGATGTATAACAGTGAGTTAAATGGATTGACCAGATAGGTCAAGAAAGGACATCAAAATGTTTGCCACTGATTTGTGTATGTGATACGGTAGCACGGCCAATGCTCCAGAATTTTAAACAATATAATGGACAATATGGCTGTTCGTTATGCCTTCACAAAGGAGTAGTGGTTCAGAAAGGAAAGGGACACACGCGGGTGTACCCAACTACTACAGATACCCCACCATTGAGGGACCCATCTACAGTGACCGAAAGTGTTGAGCAAGCATTCATTTCTGGCGATTCCCACCTGGGTGTGAAAGGCCAAAGCACGTTTGCTTTAATACCTGAGTTCAATATGATATATGGATTCCCACTCGACTATATGCATTGTGCTCTTCTAGGTATTGTTAGACAAATGGTTGAACTATTCTTTGACTCAAGCTCACATGTTCAGCCATATTATCTTGGTCGACGTATTGATGAAATCGATCAGCATCTGGTAGCATTCAAGCCTCCCAGTGAGATTTCAAGAAGGCCAAAATCTTTAAAAGTTATAAAATTCTGGAAAGCTTCATAATGGCGTTCACTGATGTTTTACTATGCGTCTGTTCTCTTCATGGGTTTCCTGCCTAATGAATATTTTCGACACTGGCTTATATTAGTGAATGGACTATCTTCGCTTGTGAAGGAAATATCTAGGATGGATATTGTACAGTCGGAACTGTGTTTGAACAAATTTGTTGTCCTCTTCAAGGATTTGAATGGCGAGGAACATGTGACAATAAATGTATATTTCATGACACATCTATCGAAATGTGTCACCATGACAGGACCTCTGACAGCATCTTCAGCATTCATATTTGAGGATGCCAACGGCAGATTACTTTCTCTGTTTCATTGAACCCAGTATGCAAATATCCAGACATTTAAATCTGATATGGCACAGAGAAAGTTGTCTATCTTTGCTGTTAAACACCTATCGGATGCGGGAGAGTATAATTGGGGCATACAATAGAATAAGTTATACCAGCAGACCTGTGCAGATAAGAAATCAGGCTTCGAATTGTTCACTCCTTGGTGCTGCCGTTGTTTCTGACTTATCTGTGCAACAGAAAATACTTGCCGAGAAACTAAAAGGGCGAACAGTTTTGAACAGAAAGTGCTCTTGGTTAATGGGAGGCAGACTGTACTCAACAGATACCTATTCTTCAAATTTTCACAGTGACAATTCTGTGGTTATATTGAAGAATAGGGACATTCGAAGAATAACATGTATCTGTGTGTGCAATCTCTTGTGTGTGTGTGATGGATTTTCAAACTGTGACTGTCAGTCCGAAGTGATATTCTTTTGCCAGAAGTTTATTTCCACAAATTCTGCAAAGAGAATCATGGACAATTTTGTGGAAATTGGTTTAATTAAGCGGATGTATCCGGTCTGTAATGATACAGTTTGTGTACCAAATGATGCAGTCACTCCTAATAATATAGATGGCAAAGGCATGATGTTGCAGAATGGGCATGACCATTATGTAGTTGAGCTATTACCATTCGAAAATGATTGAATTGTCAGAATAGTATTAGCTCAGCTACACACTCTCGGGTGCCTTAAATAATGCTGACCTAACAATAGTGATGGATTTAGGCAGAATTTAATAATTGCACTGTATATCTCAATGCCAACTAATATTGATTGTTGGGAATCTTTTCCAAAACTAATAATCTCTGCTGACAGTATGATTAGGCACCTGAGAGTAATGCTCATGTCCTTTATGCAACATCATGCCACATTAAGAATTTATTATCTGAACATTCCAACCAATGAATAGGAAGTTGGTGATGTTCACCTCAATTATACATTTTATCTTCTGCAAGTTAGTGGGATATAGAAACTGAACAGAAGAGGAAAAGTAACTAAAAACAATGTTAATTTGAGACTATATACATATTTCCCAAAATATGTGGCCTAAGCAGAATGAGGTCCCCAGATGGTGAATTTGGTCATGCTAGTCCGCTGTGCGGGTAGCTTAACTGAATTAACCATTGGGGACCTCAATCTCCAAATGAAAGGCAAATTATTTCCAGACTTGGTTATTACCCATTTAGAAGACATTGAGTCCCTTTAAAATATGTTTTGACTGAGTGCCAGTAATAACATTTATATCTGTCTAAGTATATATAATATCAGATAAATATGTCATAATATATTTCTGTATCATTATTCACACATGTATAATAAATTCATCACCATATTCAACATGAGTGTTCATTTGAAGCATGTCTGCATTTATAATAGCCTGGAACCATGAGATCTTGAAAACTAAATGTATGAGGCATACATATTGTCACCATAATTATAAATAATTGTCTTCAACAAGAAAGAGCGTTAAGAGCGTTTAATATCTAACCTATTAAACCTTGAAATCAACTCAAATATCAGTATATTTTAAAGGGTGTTTCTAAACTTAAATTTCAGTATAAATTAAAAAATTGCATCACACGTTGTGGTTGTTGGAACATGTAGAACATAATTCTAGATGTGGAACTTCGCCTTCTAACATACAGCTACATGCACACCAGTACTGTTATATTAGAAGGTACATCTGGAATTTTGCTTCATACATGAATCTATACACAATCACAAAAACTCTCTTACGCTGTACAACCCGTACACTTTGCTAGAGATTTGGGCCTAAAATTTGCTTGAAAATCTGAACAATTGTACATGTAAGTAAAAAAAACCCATATATTCCAATGATTCCACACTATCTGCTGATTCCGGTATTTAATATATCATTTAAAAAATAATATTTACACTGGATATGATTCTTTTCATTTTAAAAAGTAATATATGAGAAGATCAGTTATCGTTATATCTATATATATATATTTTTAAAAATATTTTTTATATATATAATTTTATCCATAATACCATCAGTACCACAGTGTATTTTACACTAATACTATACTAGTAAAATGTGTTATACTAGAACCACAGAAGTACCACAGTACCAGTATACTACCATAGTTATAATATAGCAAGTACATGTGTATTAAACTAGTACCATACAAGTATAACGAAAGTACCACAGAACCAGAATAATACCATAGTAATACTATAGCAAGTACCAGTGTAATACACTTGTGTTATACTAGTACCACAGAAGTACCACAATGCCAGTATACTAATTGTGCAATAATAGTACCACGAAAGTACCACAGTACCAGTGTAATACCATAGTAATACTATAGCAAGTACCAGTGTAATACACTTGTGTTATACTAGTACCACAGAAGTACCACAGTACCAGTATACTACCATAGTTATACTATATGCTTAGCAAGTACCTGTGTATTAAACTAGTACCATACAAGTACCACGAAAGTACCACAGTACCAGAATAATACCATAGTAATAATATAGCGAGTACCATAGTACAGTTGCATATACTATGGTATAACCATGGTTGTACCACAGTACCAGTATAATACCATGGTAATAATATAGCGAGTACCATAGTACAGTTGCATTTACTATGGTATAACCATGGTGCAGTACCATAGTGCCATGGTATTACTATGGTATACTATAGTATACCATAGTAATACTATGGTAATAAGTAATACTATGGTAATACCATGGTACTTTTTTATAAGGGCAGATAACCAATTGATGTTTATTCAACGTTAAAGATGAATAATCTCTTTAAATAACAAATTTTAAATAGTTGCGTGGGTATAAATTAACAGATATGAACTGAATACCCCTGTCCGGAAAAGCTGCTATCAATGAATATTGATTTTATTTCGAATATCAAATCGGGACCGTTTATGTGTCTATTTTTAGAACAGACCGTTCGGATGATACCATATTGCGATATAGAGCACTGGGCTGTTCCTATGGCTACGCACCGAAAGTCAAATGTCCCAGATGGATTGTTTGTATTGTTTTGATCCATAGCTATAAGCGATAATGAGTATAATTAACTTTTATTTGTGACAAAATTGTACAATAAAATTTCTGGTCTCTGTTAACAGTAACCACTGTTGTTCGTTTGCTGAACAAACATACCTTCTTAGACCAGAAAATATTCGAAATAAAATTAATATTAATCGATAGAAGCATTTCCGGACAGGAGTCTTCGATTCAAATCTAATATTTTATACCCCGGTAACTATATAATACATGTTTACAAAGAGATAATCCACCATTAATTGACAGAAACATTTCCGGGTAGGGGTTTCAATTCATAGTTATTAGTTTTTACCAACGAAACTATTTCAAATTTGTATTATATAAAGAGATAATCCGGCGTTAAAGATGGATTAGCTCTTTAAATAAAACATTTAAAGTAGTTACGTGAGATAGATCTACGTAGGTCGATAGATCTATGATTTCATCAACTCTCATTAGCTTGAATAAAAGTCTGCCAACTTTAATAATCTTCTAAGTGAGAGGTGAGATACCGGTAGGCCTACCGTTGTTCTTGTTACTGAGTGATATGGCATACCTCTCGAATCGGGGGGGGGGGTATACTATATAGTAATGGTTACCTCTGTATGTCGGTTTACCTAAACCAACAAACCAAGCAAACTAAGGAAAGGCAAAAAGGTCGACCACATAGCGTATAGTATTATAATAGGCCTAAAATGGGGATTTGTTAACGCTTTATTTGACGATTACCATGCATAATCTCATCTAATTCTATAGCCAACACCTACTAAACTACATAACTACAACTTTTGAATAATTCGCTGTAATAATTCACAAACTACTAGTGAGATAATCATGTTTTTGGCCTCCGATAAAGCCATATAGTAGATTAAATTTTCCTTCCGACGTCCAAAACGAAAAATTGCAATCCACGAATCTTGAATCCATAAATCAACCATGAATCTCATGAATGGTGACTTCTTACCGCGGTCCGCTCTGTTTAATTCCTCACTCCTAAGTTATAAAGTACAAAATTAGCAATGAAAAGCCGTATTTAGATTATTCCGAAAAAAGGGAAAAAATCATTTTTTTAATTACCAGGGGAGATCACTCTATTACCAGCTGATGAAGTCTCAACTGTCACATGATTTAAAAATGGCCGCCCCCATGAAATATAATGATCCCACGTAAATGAATGTCTTCGAAGTGAAAAGTGATGTATTTCTACTGAGATTTTCGTCTTTATTTGAATAAAATTGGTTGATTGAGAAGACATAAGTATTAATAAGACACTTTATTAAAATTATGGATTATGCCATAATTACTGATATTTTAACTTGTTTGTAATTCTTTGTTCTGTCTTACTCAACATTTCAACTTCAAGTCTCATTTAAGTTATTGAAATTATACTTAACATAAGTCGAGACAGGTTATGTTTTTTTCCATGAAGGCAGCAGGTTGAAGCACAGGAGCTTGGAATTTGGTCAAAACCACTCTTTTATTGACGGAACCACCACCCGGGGCCATAGGCCACGGAAGGAACGAAACAACAAATTTTTGCCACCCATTTTGAACTCAACTGTATTCCTACAAAAAATATATTTTCACTAAAAACTTTTGGTACCTCTTACACCTTAGATGCCAATCTACAACATTCCATAGGTATATTTTTCCAGTTCTTCGAAAACCTCACTTTATTTCGGTAATGTATTGTAAATTTACCTACATATGTACAAGACAAATCCGCGACATCTACATCACCCGTTTTAGAATCGGAATGACAAACGACACAAAACCATTTTCCCGGAATAACAAAGTCGGAACGAAATAAAATCGAAACCTAAATTTAAAGCCCGCGAAATTCAAAAATATTTGAAAGTGCGTGCGGTTTTCGAACTTAGGCGCCAGAAAACTTAAATCAGTTTATGTTTGCGTCATACTATGCTCGTTTTTGAAGATCTAATCTTGATGTTTTGTGCATTTTCCCGAAAATTTCTGTATTTTTCTGTGTCTGCTGTTATCATCTCATGAAAATGACGACTACCCAAGAAGATATTCTTCATTTGACTGAATGGTAATTTGTACAAATATTTCATATATAATTTATTTCTATTTATGGCACGACCACGTGGTATTGTTTTTTCTTCTTGTTTTATGTTCGTTATGTACCGGTAGGCCTATATGTACTACTTGACTTTGTAATGCTACTGGTTGCAATGATTGGTCATAAGGGGACCAAAACTCTCTCTCTCTCTCTCTCTCTCTCTCTCTCTCTCTCTCTCTCTCTCTCTCTCTCTCTCTCTCCTCCTCCTCTCTCTCTCTCTCTCTCTCTCTCTCTCTCTCTCTCTCTCTCATAGGAGCTTGTGTCGCGCTCCGTTGTATATAGGCCTAAAATATCCATCATATAATAGTAATAGTAATCAACCCAGTGATTACTGGTCGAATATCACGAAGTAGAAGAAAAAGATATATAGACTCACGGGGAGGCCTATGCATGAAGCGATTCCTTTGTGCGTTTTGGTGCAGATTCGTTGCCAGAATATCTGAATTATTTCCACATAAAACAGGGGGGGGGGGGGTGAAAAAAAAAATTCCGGCACGTATGCCTTTTCAAAGCCACCAACAAGCAATTTTTACCGCAACTAACAAAAAAATTTCCTGCTTGTTTTTTAGTGTTTTCGCAATGGGTTGGGCTTCAAAACCACTTTGAATGAGAGAAATAATGTAATTCTAACTGGTAAACTGACTGCAGGCAGTTATCGTGTTGTATTTTGTTGCAAATTTTGAAATCCAAATGGCCACTGGCAGCCATGTTTTTTTTTGGCCGAATGACCTCAAAATGACTCATTCCTATTTACATGTCCATGTTAACATCCATGATAAATAGTATGCACAGAAATTCATATACAGCTGTTTACAGTGAATTCCCCCCGCAAATCTCTGTTTTAGTGCTAAAAGGGGGGGTGGGTGGGTGTCAAAAAATGGTCGGAAAAAACTGCCAAAAACGGAAAACAAATTGGCGGTGGGGGTGGGTGGGTACAAAAAATGATCGAAAGGGAAAAAATGCCATACGTGCCTGAATTTTTTTTCCGCCCCCCCCCCCCCCCCCCCCCCCTGCATAAAATGCTGTTTTTTACTAGTTCTGACGAACAAATATATGTCTTAGTTGATGAGAGAAGACATTTTTCGTGAGTTAGGTAACGATATTGGCCATGCATATATAGAACGAGTGTTTAGTTTCGCGAAATTCAAAATTGTCAATGTAGGGTACAAAAACTCGCCATTAATATGCCAAATACAGTAACAAAATGTAATAAGATTCTTTAATGTAAGAGCACAAAATTAACCTGCGTATTCTCTACAGTATACGTTTTATTTGTGCGTTTGCAAGTTGTAATGCAAACTGGTTTACCGAATAACTAGTTTATAAATTTGAGTTAGTGATAAAATAGTAAAAACATTACTTAATGTAACTTTCGCTGATGGGGTCATTGTCACAAGGCTCCGCGATCCGATCACATTCGTAGCCAGGTTTTTTAATCGATTACAAATGTAGCCAGCTTTTCTATGGCGATCACATTTGTAGCCAGCTTTTCATATTCAGGCGAGCCTCAATGAACACGATCAGGTTAATCTAATTTTTCTGAGTTGATGGATGAACAACAACTTGAATTTAGTTTTGATATAAGTTCATTTATAACCTGATGTTTCGGATCAATGTCGTTGGAATGCTCGAATTATATTCCAATATAAGTTGATAAACGAAGTCAGTTTTGGAGCATGACGTCGACATTTTAGTCACGAACGTGATGACGTCATATTTCGGGCAATATAAACAACAAATTAGAAAAGCTGACTACGAATGTGATCCCCGGTGAAATAAGCTGGCTACACTGGCTACGAATGTGACCGGAGCCTTGTGACAATGACCCCATCCGCGTAACTTTCATGGTCGATGAAACAAGTGGCTGAAATACGACGGCGGCCATGTTTCTATGACTAATTTCACGACGATCGCACCAATGTTACAGTCTCTAGCAATGATTCGTTCTCATTTTGATACCAATGTCATGACCCATGAACAATTTCACGATGATCGGTGCATCGGCATAGGCATAGGCTCTAGGCAGTGTTATTGATTTAATTATATATGCGGTGTTGTCGCTGAAATCCGACGCCGGCCATGTTTCTTTGAGAATTCACACCAAAATGACTCGTTCCCATCTACATGTCAATGTCAACCTCCGTGACAAATTTAATTATGATCGGTCCAACACTGCGACCTCTTGCCCGTGCTAAATGATGCAATTTTGAAATCCAAGATGGCTGTTGGCGGCCATATTTTTCATGCAAATAAGCCCAAAATGACTCGGTGTCGTCTATATATCAATGTCATGATCGATGAAAAATTTCGTGATGATAGGAGCATCGACACAGGCTCTAGGCTGTGTTATTGATTCAGATTTATCTAGTATTATCACTTAAATCCAAGATGGCTGCCAGCGGCCATGTTTTTATGCAAATGAGCCCAAAATGATTCGTTCCCATCTAGACGCCAATGTTATCATCCATTAAAAAGTTCATGATGATCAGTGCATCGGTACGGTCATGTAATAAACATGTAATCAGCAGCTATGTTCGAAATTATAAACGGTACTTTCATGCTATCCGTCTCCGGATCATAGTTTTAAAGTTTCCGCATATTTCGGTACTAGTTCCGCTACTCAGATTCTAAAACGGGTGATGAAGATGTCGCGGATTTGTCTTCGTTGGTGAATTTACAATACATTAACGAAATAAAGTGAGGTTTTCGAAGAACTGGGAAAATATACCTATGGAATGTTGTAGATTGGCATCTAAGGTGTAAGAGGTACCAAACGTTTTTAGTGAAAATATATTTTTTGTAGGAATACAGTCACGTTTGAGTTCAAAATGGGTGGCAACAATTTGTTGTTTCGTTCCTTCCGTGGCCTATGACCCCGGGTGCTGGTTCCGCCAATAAAAGAGTGGTTTTGACCAAATTCCAAGCTCCTATGGTTGAAGTACGTGTATTATAAATACTAAGTTAAGTAGCATACTATTTGTTATAGTTGCCAAAATCCATGTGCCATATTTGATAAACATCAGTTTTGTTATCATCAAATATTTCCATGTATATGACCGAAAAGTCTAAATTTTGCATCAAAATGTATGTAATAGAGTCTGATAATAGAAATAACATGCATAAATACCCAAAACTTGCCAAAGTTTTTATAATACATTGTCACCATACTTGAAAAAAGCTTTTTTTTTCAAAATATTTCTGATGGGGGTATACTTGGATTTTTATAAAAAATTTCTATTTCAACGAAAGGAACGTTATGTTCCTGCATTGATATATGTAGATGGATCATTCCCGATGAGAACAATATATAGGTTTGCAATAAGGATTAGAAATGTTTGCCGTTATGCTGTGTTGTCAGAATTTTGCCATTCCTCAAAAACAGAGAATTGTCTACCCCGGACCCCATCCAATTATTTGACAAAAACGTCATTTTTTTCAAACATTGTGGTTACTAATGACTTATTTCTAATGCCATGCATAAAGCTACTGAAACTGCATCTGAATATTTGGAAAATGGTTTGAAAAAAAATCGTTGCCTATTGCTACCACGAGCAAACTGGACCAAATTCCGTTATTATTTCAACGATGAACCACAGGCAGTGGTAGTTTTATGAATAAAAAGGACTATAAGTTAGAATAAATTCTGTAGCAGAAATCACGAAATTTTAAAACATTATTTATTTGTACACACTTGTGCAATTTATGTACTACACACGCTTTATATATAGTTCACAACATCAAGATATATATTACTTCCTTCTTTGAACACCACTCGTTCCCTGAAATGTGTATTTCGAAGAAGTAAATTTGTTACAAATTTGTGTCTGTTACAGATGTCGCAATTACTATGGTTGTACTCGATTGGGGAACTAGCTATACAGAGCTTATACCCGGTCTGTTCGATTACTCAGCTCGGGGAAAGTTCTCACATTCCAATTTGCATGGAGCTGCTTACCTTGACCTTGAACTCTTTATATCTTCGTACGTGAACGTATTAATATTACTTATAAAAATATATTTTGATGTACAACTTACCACGAGCCGATATATTTCAATTTGTCATATTTGTTTGGGATCTATACCATAGCCATATAAATGTTCCAGTCATTCTGGGTCATTTATCTTTTTTATTTGTATTTTCATTGTAACTGAAAATAGAAGTTAGCCTATGCAGGGGC
The DNA here is from genome assembly GCA_032622095.1 of Siphonodentalium dalli. Classification (NCBI taxonomy): domain Eukaryota; kingdom Metazoa; phylum Mollusca; class Scaphopoda; order Gadilida; family Siphonodentaliidae; genus Siphonodentalium; species Siphonodentalium dalli. The sequence goes on along the minus strand of CP136063.1, from coordinate 66,325,902 downwards.
CGTCTTTTGTATGGGGCCGTCTTCACGCGGGGCCGACTTCTCATGATACCTTCGTATGTTTCTCAAGAGTTATTTCAGCGCGCGTTTGATTTAATAGTTCCCATTATTTTTGCATACTTATAAACATTGCAAATATCAACTACTAGATATATCTGCAACTTCTACAAGGAATAACTATTTATTATATGCTTCCCCATTAAATAGTGGGAAATTGCCGTGGCGTAGAGCGTTATATCCATCGCCTGGACCGACTCGATGGATAACACTGACCGACTCGATGGATAACACTGACCGACTCGATGGATAACACAATAGTATTACTTTTTCGGAGATTACTTCCGGTTTATAGCGGCGAATCACATTAAGTTTCAATTTTCAAAGCGTATCAATAACAGCCGGACTATTGTTTTAATTATTGATTTTCACGGTTCATAAACTGTTATTTAATTGTTATAATGTTAACTCATTTGTTTTAATATATTCTTATCACTAAATTATGTATACATTAATTTTCTCGCATCATTTCAGAATAAAACAATGGGGACTATTTCTTATGGCGGCTATGCTCGATATTTGTCATTCGGTGGTGAGCAAATCAATTGATAGAATGTAAACAAAATGCAAATGTCGAAGCTTTCTAACAATTTGAAGTGAACTGTAGGACAAAATTAGCAGTTTTGGTGCGTTGAATACCCGGATTATCTCATTCGTGGGTGCAAGGAAGTACAGAATTTCCACTCGCGGCTTGCAGCCGCTCGTGGAAATTCTGTACTTCCTTGCACCCACTCATGAGATAATTCGGGTATTCAACCAAAACTCGTAGGTATTCTCTATATATTCAGTTTTAAAAAAGCGCAAAATGGGGCAGACGGTTATCTTGTAAGTTAGCGCGTTGCCAGGATAAATAACTCTTGTAAACCATAAAAGACTTAAAACGGTTAAAATAAATGTGGATAAAAGTTGAAATATAAGACGTGCTTTTAGTTATTTTTTAATTCATTTTATATGTAATTGACATAGGTTATCACAAACCAAAAGGAAATCAACATTTTTGGCATTATAGTAACGACAATAAACGAAAGTGAAATTCCCCAACTACACATTTTACCGATTTCGGACTCGGAGTACAAGTTTTATTTCAATTATTTATGTCAAGGTCAATTTCACCGGAACTAAGTTCTGGTGTCACGCGGGTGCTCAACCCACAGGGACTTTGTAGAAAATATATTTATAAAATATACATAAACAATACGACAAGGGGAGACACCTGTCGGCACCCAAAAACCACCGTAGCGTTGAATTCGGACTCACAACACCGATTTTGGTCGTGTAAACGGCAATTTCGCGTATATTTCGACTAACAAATGTGATAGAAGCTCTCCTTACCTTGTTAGATCATCAGAATATCCGTTTAAACGTGTTTTACAACTTTGAGGTGGGATAAAATCACCTTGCTTGACCATCAACATGCAGGGGAAATAACTCTATCTATCATACCACAATTGGTCTCTCAGAATAGGTCCCTCTATAAGGCGGTGTATAAAAGAACGGGTAACATTTCAACCTCGCAGATCAAGACTATCTGATATCATGTTCAACATAACAATTTTAACATTTACAAGTATGCTACGTAATTTAACGAGACCAATATTTCAGTAGATTGCACATTGTGAATGGAGTGTTCCTCACACAAAGGAAGGACCTCACAAAAGAACAGAATATAACTGTGTAACGTTTGGATGTTTATATATATTTTTCTGTTGTATGTTATTTTATTATCATAATACAACATTTTAAGTTGTAATTAAAGTGTATACTAGTTTATATTATATTTTGATTTGAACGTTTTGTTATACTATAAAATATTCTTACCTGTGATTTTCTTCCCAAAAACATATAATTATAAAACATGACACATGTAGGCCTATGCATAGGCTCACATGAGACTAGAAGGGAGGAAGATGATTTGACAACAAGCATCAGATGCTTATATAGAGCCATCTCCTCAGAAAAGAACAGATTACATATAGTGGTCAGTGAGAAGTGGAAGAGTAGATTAAGTAAAGGGGATAAAGAGCATGATGAGAAGATTAATGAACTGATGGATTACAGTTGGGTAGAAGAGAGAAAAAACAATCAGCACATATATTTACATGTATATCATTTTCGATTTGTGTCTCTGAAGATGATCAAATTCAAGCAGGTACTTATGAGTCAGAAATACAATTGGCAAACAACGAAATCGATTGCTAGTTAGTATAAATGCTTGAGTTGCATCAAACATATAGAGAGTAATCAATTAGTTCCGAGAATTACTTTAAATAATTCACGAGGCGAGAGACGTTGGCAAGAAACGAGTGCGCGTTAGCGCACGAGTTTCTTACCCAAACGTCTCATGCCTCGAGCGAATTATTTAACGTAATTCTCGGAACTAATTGATTACTCTATTTATTACACTTCTACGTCAATTTGGTTCACCAAATATTATTAAAACTCGCAGAATTAATGCATGAAAGTCCCGATGTGGCGAAAGATAAACAATCGAAACCTCAGTCTAAATCAGTAAGCGATATCATCAATGACAATATTGGAGACTAATATACAGTATTCGGTCATATCAGTTATTGCCTGCTGGTATCCCACCAGAGTGCAGCACCAAGAATGTAACTGCATGTCGTTTTAGTCGCCTCTGCCAGGCTCTGCGCCATGTTTTTAAAGTGATGTGAACACTCCAGTAGGGTGATCAATTAAAAATGTAGATTAATCTTGTTCAAAGTAGGTATTTTTTACAAATATTATATCCAAATTGACAATAAACACCATCATTCTTATATATTAATTGAATGCAGTGACTCTCGATGGCGAAATCACTTTCGTCAGTTTATCGCCGCGTTGTCCAGACGATGTTTTCTATGGAGTGGTACAGTCCATTTGCTTCAGATTTATGGTGATCTTCGTAGAATGCTAAATGCCTACAGTTGGTATAGCTCCTGGATACTATCTGTTCAGTTTCACATACCCGAACAAGTACATATGTAATATTTTAGTAATGCAACGTGACACAGTGAACTACACAGTTCTGTTCTGAGGTCCTTCATTTGTGTTAGGAGCACTCCATTCATAATCTGTAAACTACTAAATTATTGGTCTCATTAAATTACATATTTTATTATCTATTATTATATTATATATTATTGCATACTTGTAAATGTTAAAATTGTTGTTGAACATGATATAAGTTAGTCTTGATCTGCGAGGTTGAAATGTTACCCTTTCTTTTATACACCGCCTTATAGAGGGACCTGTTCTGAGAGACCAATTGTGGTATGATAGATAGAGTTATTTCCCCTGCATGTTGATGGTCAAGCAAGGTGATTTTATCCCACCTCAAAGTTGTAAAACACGTTTAAACGGATATTCTGATGATCTAACAAGGTAAGGAGAGATTCTATCACATTTGTTAGTCGAAATATACGCGAAATTGCCGTTTACACGACCAAAATCGGTGTTGTGAGTCCGAATTCAACGCTACGGTGGTTTTTGGGTGCCGACAGGTGTCTCCCCTTGTCGTATTGTTTATGTATATTTTATAAATATATTTTCTACAAAGTCCCTGTGGCTCAACCTACAGAAGCGTTATCGTAAATGCTTACAAAAAACTTTTGTTTCTTTCTAATAGTTGGAAGAATCTTTAGTAAGACGAACAATGTAAGTAAAGCTAGTGTTAATTATATATGTATGAACGCGCGACGGTTAAGTAACGTCGATAGGGTAAATAGTATTACAACGAAAGAAATTCCAATTTCCTCACTGGATATTTAATCTACTTCCGGTTTCCAGTTAGATACCTGTTCATTTGTTTAGAACAACGGTCACATCATTCTCATGAAAAAGGTATATAAAACTACCAAAAACCTGTGGCTGAACCAGCGTTGGGCCAACCGTTGACTTTACGTTGGATCAACGTAGAGATAATATCTGGGTTGTTGACGGTCATTTATACTTCAATACGCCCAATACATATATCTATTCTACGGAACCATATGTTTAAATGTCATCAATCTTTTGTCACGTTTATCTTGTTGGTATTTGGTTTATATTGACAATATTCACATTATGACAGCAACAAAGTAGACAGCACTAGACAACACATAGGACAACCGCAGACTCAACACAAGTTCCGATATATATATGTATGTGTATGTATGTATGTATGTATGTAGTCCAACAAATTAGACTTTCGGAATGTCCAAATATAAAAATATGTATTAATCCGAATAGTCTAATTTGTTGGACTAGTATGTATGTATGTGAGGGTGTGGGGGTGTGTGTGGGGGGGGGGTGTATGTGTGTGGGGGACAGTATTCAGACGTTTGTGTAATCTGAAATTTCTGATCGTCCACTCCAGTGGCGTGACACATGATGTGTGTGGATTGTGGAAAGGCATTCACACAATTGACAAAAAGGGATTCTACGCAGACGATTGTCCACTGACTACTTATCGAGTTTATACAGGAAGCCACACGCTCTGATTGTCTGACTGAACATTTATAAGATAACACACATGGATGACAGTCGACACGAGTCTGATATACATGTATATGTCAATCTATTCTACTGCTTTATCTCATACCACCTTTCACAGGAGAGCAGACGCTGGTGGTCTTCGATATATGTGCGATATATGTGAGAAATCATTATTAATCTCAAGTCGCCGTTCATACGAGGACACACACCGGCGAGCGTCCATATCAGTGTAACCTGAATGTGTCAAGTCATTCACACAGATAAGTTCTCTGATAAACACACAAAATAATACACACCGGCGATCGTCCATATCAGTGCGATATAAGTGGGAAATCGTTCAACACAGATGTAATCTGGTAAAACACACTCGAATCCACACTGGTGATCGCCCGTATCAGTGCAATATTTGTGAGAAACCATTTAGAACTTTAGCTCAAGTTACTATTCATAAGAGAAAGCAGACCGGTGATCGCCTGTATCAGTGCGATATATGTGAGAAACCATTTACAACTTTAACTCAACTCACTATTCATAAGAAAATGCACACCGGCGGTCGTCCATATCAATGCGATATGTGCCAGAAATCATTCGACAAGAACAGTTGTCTAATTATACATAAGCGAATCCACACCGGCGATCGTCCTTATGGGTGTGATGTGTGCCATAAATCATTCGCAGTGCAGGGTAACCTGAGGGCCCATCAGAGAATCCACACAGGAGACAATCCGTACCAGTGCGATATATGTGAGAAATCGTTCAACCACAGAGGTAATCTGGTAAGACACACACGAACCCACACCGGCGATCGCCTGTATCAGTGCGATATATGTGAGAAACCATTTACAACTTTAACTCAACTCACTATTCATAAGAAAATGCACACCGGCGGTCGTCCATATCAATGCGATATGTGCCAGAAATCATTCGACAAGAACAGTTGTCTAATTATACATAAGCGAATCCACACCGGCGATCGTCCTTATGGGTGTGATGTGTGCCATAAATCATTCGCAGTGCAGGGTAACCTGAGGGCCCATCAGAGAATCCACACAGGAGACAATCCGTACCAGTGCGATATATGTGAGAAATCGTTCAACCACAGAGGTAATCTGGTAAGACACACACGAACCCACACCGGCGATCGCCTGTATCAGTGCGATATTTGTGAGAAATCATTTACAACTCTAACTCAACTCACTATTCATAAGAAAATGCACACCGGCGATCGTCCATATCAATGTGATATGTGCCAGAAATCATTTGACAAGAACAGTTATCTGATTATACATAAGCGAATCCACACCGGCGATCGTCCGTATCAGTGCGATGTGTGTGAGAAATCATTTACAACTTCATCTCAAGTCACCATTCATAAGAGGACACACTCCGGCGATCGTCCGTATGAATGTGATGTGTGCGATAAATCATTCGCGGTTATGGGTAACTTGAGCCGATGGGGTCATTGTCACAAGGCTCCGGTCACATTCGTAGCCAGCTTTTTAAATCGATCACAAATGTAGCCAGGTTTTCGCCGGCGATCACATTCGTAGCCAGCTTTTCTAATTCCATGCTTTATATGGCGCGACATATGACGTCATCGCGTTCGTTACTAAAATATCGACGTCATGCTCCAAAACTGACTTCGTTTATCAACTTATATTGGAATATAATTCGAGCATCTAACGACATTGATCGGAAACCTCAGGTTATTAGGTGAACTAATATCAAATTAAAATTTATGATGTTTTTCATTCATCAACTCAGAAAAATGAGACTAACATAATCTTGTTCATTGAAGCTCGCATGAATATGAAAAGCTGGCTACAAATGTGATCGCCGTAGAAAAGCTGGCTACATTTGTGATCGATTTAAAAAGCTGGCTACGAATGTGACCGGAGCCTTGTGACAATGACCCCATCAGCGTAACTTGAAGCCCCATCAGAGAATACACACAGGAGACAATCCGTATCAGTGCGATATATGTGGGAAATCGTTCAACCACAGATGTAATCTGGTAAGACACACACGAACCCACACCGGCGATCGTCCGTATCAGTGCGACCTTTGTCGGAAATCATTCGCCCAGAGCAGTGATCTGATAAAACACAAAAGAATCCACACCGGCGATCGTCCATATCAGTGCGATTTATGTGAGAAATCGTTCGCTCAATCAGGTAATCTGACTACTCATAAGAGAATACACACAGGCCAACGTCCGTATAAGTGCGATTTATGTGGGAAATCATTCGCTGACTCAAGTGATCTGACTGTCCATAAGAGAACCCACACAGGCGATCGTCCGTATCAGTGCGACCTTTGTCGGAAATCATTCGCCCAGAGCAGTGATCTGATAAAACACAAGAGAATCCACACCGGCGATCGACCGTATCAGTGCGATGTGTGTGAGAAATCATTTACAACTTCATCTCAAGTTACCATTCATAAGAGGACACACTTCGGCGATCGTTCATATGAATTAGATGGCACATAAAACCATCCACACTGGCGATCGCCCGTATTGATCAGTGCGATGTGTGTGAGAAATCGTTCACTCGGAGAGGTTCTCTGAAAACACATAACAGAATCCATAAAGGCGATCGTCCGTATCAGTGCGATATACTATAGTCTACCCGGGGGTTTCAAACCGCACCTAAGTTTTGCTGTGTTTATCGGTAGAATAAAAGAGCACATAACGCCGGTTCGAATCGCTATGTAATGGTGATACACCCCACGACATATATATGTCGACAACCCGCAGTAGTATAGTCTACGTTTTCTAGTAGATGGTTTGACTTGACTTTGCTCCACTCCTGATCCTGAGCTAACCGGGGTTTATAGGTCACGCCGCGTGGGTGTATATATCGGTGAAGGTTATCGCCATAATAACGCGTGGCGGGTACGTCTAGGTCAAGGACGAACAAAATAATTCCGCAACAAGCGGGCCGAGGTTATCACGAGAACAGCGCGTTATCGGGGGGGGGGGCAGTACGTGTAGGTTATATATATCTATTCGGCGAAGGTTATCACCATAATAGCGTATAAACGACGCGCGTACGTCTAGGTCCCGGGCGAACAATCGGCGAAGGTTATCACGAGAATAGCGCGTGATCACGGGTGTATATATCTAGGTCACGGGTAAACGATATATTCCGCAACAAATCGGCGGGGCACGGAGCCAAGGTTTTAATGGGGTAGGGTATAACTGAACGATAAACGCGGTAGGGTTTTGTACTACAGCAGCTGGTAAATAATTGTTAATTAGTAGACAGAGATAGAACATAAAACGCGAGGTATCCGTTAATTAGCTGACGTTTCTATTTTGAGTAAAAACAATTTCGTTTAGTGTGTGTGTATCGTTTTAATGGGGTAGTATAGGACTATAAATATGTTCGGCTCACGAGAACAAATACTATAACTGGCTGAAGCTATATCACTGACGCCCGTTTCGTTTGGTCTGACGCCAATACAGAGGGCGGGTATAAACGAAAGGCTCAGTATATAAACGTCGAATGGATACTGTTACACAATATCGGGAATATATTTCCAACTATATATGTTCTAATATATAGTTATTTAGTTTTAGTTAATAAAAGTTGGATCACAATTGTTTTAAATCAGGAAGTATTCTATTAAGGATAAACACAAAACCAGGTACGTATATTTATATTTATTCAATTGTCTTTATTTCCGGAAGTCTTGTTCAATCATAGTTTTGAGAATATATACTCCAAACCACTGTTACTCTTATTGGAGGGTACTAACTTATAAATACACACGAGTATGGATAACTGACCTCTTTCACCCACGAAGATAACTCTATTAATAAGTTTCGATCAGCTTGTGTGTCCACACCAAATTTTAATCCCCAATACTCCAGCTCATTTGCAGATTTAGGGTTTGAATATTCTTCAGAGTCAGAGCCGCGTTGAATAAGTTTTAGAATTATAAGTAGATAATGCCGTGTCGTATCGTCTTTTGCGGGTCCTACTTGTTTGACCTTTCGTTTCTCGGTAGTACTAGGTAGGGCGTTATAAGTGGAAGGCAAGGAATCAATAGTAGAATTAAAGCTGATGGAGGTTAATGGCAAGCTTTTATTAGTAGTACATATCTGTCAGAAGTTGCTGGTAAGCTCTCACTAGAATTAGAAGGTGCAGTAAATCCATATGTATATCACAAGATGTCTGAAGTTGATGCAATAGTAATAGGGTACTAAATCCCCTACTAGAAATAGACAGTACTACAGATGTGTTGGAACGTAGCAGCAAGAACAGAGGAATCCTCACCGATTATTACTATACATACAAATACCTCTATAGTGCGGGTGCCAGAAGGTTATGAATTGTGATTATATATAGTGAACAGAGAAAATGTTGGCACACACCTATAAGTCTAACGCCTATATAATTGCGATGGAAATATTACCAGGCAACAGCTTATGTATGCACCGGTCTATTTTAGTCTTAATTATCATTGTGTACGTATCCCAGCTAATATATTGTAGAGTGAGGCGCAATGCCAAAAATGTTGGCACGGATCAATAAGTCGAGCACCCAGATAATTGCCAGGAAATACTGCCAGGTAACCGGCGTATGTACGCTCTGATCTATGTTAGTCTTAATTAGCCTTGTGCACGTATGTCGGGAGCCAATATATATATATATTATAGCGGGTTTAGTCTACTTTCCTATGCAGGTAAACTAACACTACAGAGTTTGGAAAATCGGACAGAAATACGAGCTTTATAGTCAACAGGCGGAAGTTCTAAACGGAAATAATACAATGGTATGTATAATTAAAAAAAAAAAATTTGGTTTTAAAAAAAAAATTTAAAAAAAAAAAAAAAATTCAAAATGTTTTTTTTCTTCAAAATTTATGTTTTTTTTCAAAAAAAAAATTTGGTTTTCAAAAAAAAAAACAAAAATTTAATTTTTTTTTCAATTTTTTTTTTTTCTCAACAATATAGTCATGTGATATATCAAATTACTCGTCTCCACGTATCGACTACAACGCAGCAATTTTTATCAAAATTGTATGTATATATTTTGAATTATTTAAAGAAATGTTATAACACTATTTCCAAATGCTAAATATTGGGGTTATATTACTGCCCTATATCAAAATGTTTTGTTTTTTTTGGTGTTTTTTACCTTCTTCTTATTACTCCTTGTATTCCCTTTTAGGAAATCGACCGCGACAAAGTACCATCACCACCACCACCACCACCACTATCAACTTCTATTGTATCAAACACAAAGATATATCAAGAAAAATGTCCAAAGTGCGAATATATTTCCCAATCAAATGTCGACAAGATTAATCATGAAGATTTACATAGGACATTGGATAATATCTGCCAAACGTATTCCGTGAGTATTATCTTTATATGTATAGTTGTATTTATTATACCTAAATAAATTTTCTAATTGTAGGGGAAATAAATTCTGTGGAAGTCAATTATTTATTTACTTCTATTTAAAGGTTACTCCCAGTGAATTCGCCTGCAGTCAGTGTGACAAGGTGTATACTCAGAAGAACAACCTCTCTCGCCACCTGCGGGCACAACACGACGGTATTCAATACCCGTATTCAAAATGCGGTAAACTATTCAAATACAGAAGCGATAGCGTGAAACACGAGAAGACCTGCGGAAGTGTGTTGTATTATCACAAGGTACGTATGATATATGTTTAGTGGTAAAAACCTAAAAAAAAACTATCCTTTTAATGTAGGTGGGATAGATATTATGTAACTATATACGACGCAGTATCAGTATTTTTTTTATTTTCAGGAGATCGTATTCGCTTGCGATCAGTGTGACAAGACGTTTACCCAAAAGAAAAACCTAGCTCGTCACGAGCGGAAGCAACACGACGGCGTTCAATATCCGTGCTCAAAATGTAGTAAAGTATACAAATATAGAAGCAATAGGGTGAAACACGAGAAGGTATGCCCGGGTACCCGTGCCTCGTATTCGTGTTCAATATGCTCCAAGTCGTTCGAAGATAAAAGCAACAAGAAGAAACACGAACTGGTATGCGTCGGTACCGACCACGTGTGTGACGTTTGTCAAATGAGGTGTTCTACAGCGGGGGGACTCAGACAACATAACGACACTCATCAAAGACAACAGAAAAGAAAACGTAGCGATATAACTTATTCCGTAGCGGCCAAACGTCCTAAAAGAAAAGTACCAATAAATTATTATTGCTGTCGGCAATGCACCGAAAAATTCCCTGATCGACACAAGTTATATCTGCACAGAAAAAATATACACTTTCAAACCGGAGGTGGTATACAGAAAACACCGTGGGGAAACGAGCCACCGCCGTGGCAAGATAACACCGGAGCGAACGACTCTGATTTAGAAGAAGCGTATTTAGCTAATAGGGACACCATATTACAACAACACAAAAAAGGAGCGATATATAACTTATACAATTTCCCACTAAGCAACGAGGTCACTATAAAAACACTGATCACTTGTATAAGAAAAATATATAAGGACAAGAAAAGCGCTATGCGTCTAAACCTAATGTTCGGAGTAATATTGAAGAACAAAGATAATGGCAGATACCGCTACTACGCCCCGTATAAGAACAGCGCCGTATTTGATACCCCGGTGTACCTTTCCAGGAGGGTGGATATCAGAAAGTTGAAATCCAGATTGAGTGAAATGGATATGACCGCAGTTCTGCTGAAATCGAGACCCGACACCGCCTGGGTTCCGGTGTTAATAACCAACGTAAATTTCGAGGTTTTCGGCTTGAACTATCCAGTAGGAAGAGGGGACGTCCCAGATTATCTCACGCGAAAGATGAGTATTCACACTCTAATCAACAATGTACAAGGCGGACGACGATACAACGACAACCTATGCGCTTTTCGCTGTATCACGCTCCACAAAGGATATAAACTTTATAATCTGGAAAATGCGACCAAGCAATATTTCAGCGAGTGGAAAAAGTATAAATCAATCGGCAATCGATTCGACGGAGTATGTTTCGAAGAGTTTCCCGACATCGAAAAGTTCTTCAATCTAAACCTGGAGGCCTACAGTTTGAACGAAGAGGGTTTCGCCGTATCAGTGTACGCGTCCAGGGGAAAGCACGATACAACCCTATACGTCAATATTCACGAAAATCACATGATGTATATAAAGAATTTCCCTCAATATGCGAGCAAGTACCAATGCGTGAACTGCGATCGCCACTTTCCGAAGCTCATGACTTACGACGACACCAAGTAATTTGCGTCAACCAGACGGAGTTCGTATACCCCGGTGGGTTTTACAAGGATTTCGAAAGCATCTTCGTCCAGTTGGAACAACAAGGCATACACGTACCGAAGAACGAGCGAATATACCCGTGGTTTATTTGTTTCGATTACGAGTCGCTGCTTCAAAAGGTGGAGAATGACGTATCCGGTCAGAATCTGGAATGGATTCAGAAACACGTACCCGTAAGCGTATCTATCTGCAGTAATATCGAAGGACATACCGAACCTTTCTGTATAGTGGAACCCGACACTAATACTCTGGTGGAATGTATGGTGGCTTCTATGTACGAGATATACGCGACCGTCTCTGAGTTGGCGGAGGATAAATGGGGTTATGTATATAGCTTCTAAGCGACTCAAATTCCTCGATATATCTCATTACCTATCGCCGGGTTCGTCTTACGTGAAATTCCTCAAGGCGTACGACGTCAAAGAAACGAAAGGTTTCTTTCCCTACGACTTTTTTGACGATATCGACAAGTTGAATGCGAAGCGACTACCGCCTCACGAAGCCTTCTACAACTCGATGTCAAAATCAAATATCAGCGAAGCCGACTACGCTTACTGTCAGCTCGTGTGGGAAACCGAAGGTATGGCGACCTTTAAAGATTTTCTCGTATGGTACAACAACAGAGACGTCAAACCCTTCGTGACTGCGGTCGAACGTTTGCAAACTTTTTATTTCGATCAAAATATCGACATCTTCAAAACCGCTATATCAATACCCGGAATCGCCAGGCAATTGGCCTTTCGTGCCGCGCGTGAAAACGACGCGAACTTCGCGCTGTTCGGAAAGAACGATTCGTCCTTGTTCAAAACGGTGAAGGATAATCTCACGGGAGGGCCCGCGATAATCTTTACCAGAAATCACTGCGGCGGAAAAACATTTATCAGAGCCGGGAGCGATTTATGTCAATCAGTACAGGGTTTCGACGCCAACGCCCTTTATTTGAATTCCTTCGAGAAAGCGATGCCGGTCGGTGCTTATATTATAAGAAGGGCCGAGAACGAATTCAAACCCGAATTACGAGATAAATTCTTATCCGCCTACCATTGGATGGATTGGCTCACGCGTCACGAAGGTCTAGATATCCAACACAAAATGAACAGCGGCTTCGAAGTACGAATCGGCAAGTTTCCGGTCGACGGTTTTCAACCGGCTAAAGACGAGCACGGTCGAGCGATTATCTTCCAATTCCACGGCTGTTGGTTTCACGGACATTCGGGTTGTTCAGTCACCCGTAATATAATGAACGAGAAATGGTTGAAGACTAGAGAAGCCAAATTTAAAAAAACGAACGAGACCACCGAATATTTCCGAAGTTTGGGTTACGAAGTCAGAGAAATATGGGAATGCGAATATAAAGAATACTGCCGAAATACTCCGAAGATCTACCAATTCATCAACGCTACGAGGCCTCAATTTTTCCGTCGCCACAGACAACGGGTGAGCGAGGAAGAGATTTTGAAAGGTATCACGGACGACGAGCTGTTCGGAATGATCGAGGTCGATATAGAAGTTCCCGTCGAATGGCCGACTTCGCTGCCCTCGACACCCGCACTCGATCCTCGCGAATATTTCGCTGAAATGTCCCCGATTTTCTGCAACACCGATATTCCCTTCGACGCTATCGGCGAGCATATGCAAGATCACGTGCGGGAGCACGATCTTTCGCAAAAGCCGCGACGTCTCTTGGTCGGAGGTATGAAGGCCAGGCAAATTTTGTTGGCGAGCCCTCTGCTGAAATGGTATTTACAGCACGGTATAGTAGTGACGAAGATCTACCAGGTAGTGGAGTATCGGTCCCAACGCTGTTTCCAATCGTTCGTAGACCGGGTCAGCGACGCTAGGAGAACGGGCGACCTGCATCCCGATAAATCTATAATAGCCGACACGATGAAGGTGATAGGGAATTCCGCGTACGGATCTATGATAATGAATAAAATGACGCATCGAGATATTAAGTATATTCAGGGAGAGAACAAAACCTCTCTCAAAATCAATGAACCACGATTTCGAAAATTGGAGTGCCTGGACGAAGAAGAGGAATATTACGAAGTCGAAATGGCTAAGCAAAAAATCAAGCTGGACCTACCTATCCAATTGGGATTCTTTATTCTGCAATACGCTAAACGAAGAATGTTGGAATTCTATTACGATTTCCTCGATTTATACGTGGAGAGACGTAATTTCGAATACCTAGAAATGGACACAGATTCGGCGTATATCGCACTCGCCGGGAAAACGCTCAGAGACGTAATTAAACCGGACATGTTGCATAAGTATGACGAAGGTATATCGGGTTCGTGTCACGATGATAACTCGGAGGATCGCTGGTTCCCGAGGACTTGTTGTACGAAACACGCCGCTTTCGACAAACGAAAACCGGGATTATTTAAGCTGGAATACAGCGGAGACGAGATGATCGGGCTTTGCTCGAAAACCTACATCGTCCGAAAGGCGAAGGTGGTTAAACCTTCCAGTACCAGAATCGTCGGATACGGGCTACTGAGGAAAGCTATCAATCTGAAAAAGAAGTCACTCCCGAAATTTCGAAAAACGAATGAATATAAAATCAGCTCCAAGGGATTACGAAAATGCAGCATTAAAGCGCCGATGTCTATTTATAGAAGGGTACTCCGAAGCGGACGAGTAGGATCAAGCACGAACCGCGGATTCAGGGCTAGACACAACACCATATACACGTACACGCAGGAGAAGAGAGGTTTTTCATATTTTTATTGCAAAAGAGAGGTACTGAGATGCGGGATACGCACGCGACCTTTAGATATTACATTAACTCCGGTACAAAAAGCCTGAAATGAAAGGGACGAGCGCGCAATAGGGGAGAGAGAGAGAGAATAGCTGGTAAATACGCCTCGAAAGAGCCAGTCCCAAGCCTGGAAAAAAAAAGAAAGTATGAGGGCCAGCCGCCGCCGCCGCCCCCCCCCCCCCCGGGGGAAGGGGGAAGGGGGAGTAAAAACAAAACAAAATGATGATTTTTTTTTTTTATTAAACACAAAACGGATAAATACTCGCTACGTAATTATATACGAATAAATCGTTCGCGCGTAAATCTTCTCCGAATAGCGACTCGAAGTCGGTCGTAGATCGTCCGCTAAACTTCCATTTCAAATACAATAGGCAGTATTGTCCGCATACTTTACTATCGAAATTTTGAAAACGTCTGGAATTATGAACGACCGGTATTCCCGATCTATTCAAGTAGTTCGTTACGTGGAAACTATACGTCCCCGGACCGTAGCCGTAACTGTCGAAATATTCTACTACGTCCTTATGTTTATATATAGCTAGCCAATGAAATCCTTCGCTTCCTGACGGGTCCGTATTGAGTATAAGTCCTCGACCGTTTCTTATCTCCGGAATTTTATCCGCCGGAAATACGCCCTCCGCCCGTTTAGATAGTATCAGATCGGCTCCGATGCAGCATTTCAATTGAACGGTATTCATTCCGTGATAACGTTTCTTTGCTGGTCTATTTGAAATAATGCCGGCGTTTCGCTGTATATTATGCAGGACACGGCCTCCGTCAAAGCTTCTCCGAAATCTGCCTGCAATCTGATATTACCTCGTTTAAGTAGCGGCAAGGACGCGGTACCCGGTCCGAAGTTCGGTTCCAGATCGTAGCAAAACAACGTATAACCGTTTTCGTATTCCTCCATTTTAATACCGTTATCGCGATTTTGACGCCACATTCCGCTAAATTCCACCATATCTACGTAGGAATTTGTGAACGTTTGCCCCTCGGTCGAAGTGAAGTTGAGTTTCGTAGGACCGGACCTTCCGACGGAAACGCCGTCTCGAGTCAAAATAATTTGACGAATATCAAAATTTTGAAAGTTATAAGGGTTCTTCGAGAATTTACCCGTCACCGCGGAACTCGAAACGAATCCGATTACGAGTCTCGTGGGCGAAAAGCCTTGGAAAATATTATCCCAACTGAATAAGACTTGACCGCTTTGAATCGACATCATCTTGACTTGGGAGCTGTTGTAAGGATATTTCGCCGTCACGGTTTCGAGCGTTTGGTTGTGCGCCAAAATAACCGCCGGAGATACTTTGACCTTGCAGGTTTCTAGTATCGCGTCCTCTATATGTACTTTGTACGTCGCGGCGTCGTCGGTCGTCATCAGACAAAACGACGGGTCGGTGCGATACAATCTCACGACCACGTCCACTTGATTCAATAGATAACGATCTTGTAAAAATACGTCGTGGAGTATAGGTCCGCATAAATCGACGGTTTTGCTATCTGCCGTCCGCTTCGAACGCTTAATTAATCCATCGTTCCTTCCTTTCGTGTCTGCACTGTCCATATGTCCGTATTTATCTCCGTGATATAACTGACTATCCAGCTGCGTTATTTTAGCATCGTTCCCGTATTTCAAGAGCGTTTGAATAATACTCTTGTACTGGTAGTTATTGGTGTTCGAAGATACCAACTTCCCGGACATGAATACGTCTACTTGTTCGAACATAGAGGACATAAAAAGATTGACCGGTCCGACTTTATCGGTGGCAGCGATCGACGAGCCGTCTTTTTTCGTAATTTTAGCTTTTACGTGTAAACGACTTCTTTTCAAATCCAGATATTCCATCGCATTCTGTCCCGATATGTGGAACTCGATAGGCGAGAGGTCGGAGAGTTGAGACACCGGCCGATTTTCTTCGAAGCTTATACTCTGAACTCCGGTTTGATGAGGCGGTAATTCGAAAAGATTAAGCGAGCTGGGTTGCGCCTCGCGGAACGTTTCTTTGTTTAGGAACGACATCGTCAAACTCGTCGTGCTTCCGTCTCTCGGCGGTGATCTGCGCCTTACTGACGAGTTTCCGTTTTTTACCTCTTTTTATAGCCGTTTGTCTCTGAATTTGACTCTTGGCTCGTTCCACGTCTTGTTGGGAGGGTGATATGAGCGACACTTCGATTTCCCCTTGAGGCTGAACCCGTTCCGTAGAATATCTTTCGATCGGTATCATATAGGTCTGTTGAATATCACCGACACCGCCGCCGCCGGTTTGAACGTTATAGTTATCCGCGTACGTGTCTGTTTTACCGCCGGCGATATTGCGGTAAAACCTCAACCATTTTTGCGTGTCCGGTATATAGAGTTTGTCCGTCATTACGAATAGAACGGATACCTTTTCAGATGTAACGTCAACGTCGACGGTTCCGTTAAAAATGAAGCCGGGTTACCCGCTTCATCTCTTATATAGAATTCCATATCATAAATTTCTTTCACTTTGAGAGGAATATATTGAGGTATCGAGAAACTGCGTCCATTTCCCGTTCTTAGACGGGTAAACGACGCGCATTAAAGGTTCTGAACGATCACTCACGATAGACTCGGTACATATATCACTCATAACGTAAAGGTGTGATTTTCCTTTAGCGGTTTTGGAGTTCTTCATCGAAGCGTCGATATCGGTGATCGCCACATTCCAGAAACCTTCTAACTTAAGCGGCGAACTCAAATGAATACGAAAATTATGAGTGTTATTGTCTTTCCAATATTTCAAACTCTGATCGCTCCTTATCGTTATATAATAATCCGACTGC
The DNA here is from genome assembly GCA_032622095.1 of Siphonodentalium dalli. Taxonomy (NCBI): domain Eukaryota; kingdom Metazoa; phylum Mollusca; class Scaphopoda; order Gadilida; family Siphonodentaliidae; genus Siphonodentalium; species Siphonodentalium dalli. The sequence goes on along the minus strand of CP136063.1, from coordinate 66,308,521 downwards.
ATTTCAACCTCGGGATAATCGGTTTGAGCAGTAGCGGTAGTATATGCTGATATCTGTTCAACAAGTTTCTTCTCTGCTTGTTCGTTACCCGCTTAGAAACCAAACGTCGTATAACGTTTCTATAGTCGTACAACTCCTTTTTGTCTTTGTTAGTCATAGGACAAACGGCGTGGAGTACGTTGTATACACCTTCGGTTATTGCGTGTAGTTGATCGTCCGATAAAGTTCTTAAAATAGCTTTCCGTTGTGAGTCGGAGGTTTCAATTAATATTTTGAATAATGCCAAATGTTTTTTTACGCCCATGTTACCGGCTGGCGATATAGAGTCGTTATAATCAGTTATTATCGTTTGACCCGCTATTTATAGCATTGAGGTCGTCTTGTTTTACCCAGGAATCGTATTTGGGACTCGGCCAGCCTTTCCAACTCACTAGGTATTCTTTCCTACCGCCTCTTTTACGAGATCGAATAACGGAGTCGATTAAATAGGTTTCTCCCTCGTAGGCCTTGCTCAGTTGATTCTGATAGAACGTACCGGTAATGATTTCTCCGGAATAGTCTTTCAGACGGAATTGCGGAATACCCTGTTTCATAAATCTCTCCGTTATAACGAATAATTCGCGGGTCCAACGTTCGTCGTATTCTCTCTGAAACGTGCTGCGTAGGTACGATATCCGGACTAAATCCCCCACTTTGAACTTATATTTTAGTCGTTTGTTAACCTCGTTGGTTTGATATAGTAAATTCCACAGGGCTGCGGAGTCGTTTCGTTTGACGCTCGCCGGTCGTCTCTTGATAGTGCGATGATAGGTATTATTATAACTTTCGGTAACTCGGGCGAGTACGTTGACCCATTTATGCGTCTGGTTATGGGTCATATAACGGGTGAGACGCATTTTTATACTTTTAATCGCTCGTTCCGCGTAGTTGGCTTTACCGATATTGTTGGTGGTGAAATAATGAACGCGTTTAGATTTAAGGTATCTTTTGAATTGAACATTGACGTACTCGGTGCCTGGGTCAGATCTTATCTTTTGCGGAACTCTTCCGTCCGAGAATATAGTTTCAAAAGCTCGTACTATTTCCTTAGCGGTCTTCGTCCGCAGTGGTACCGTCCATACGTACTTAGACATAATATCTATAGCCAAGGCGAAATATAAATAACCGTCGTTATCTAGTCCGTACTTTTCCATATACGCGGTGTCTACGTCCCATTGGTAATCCACGGACGGCGCTACGACTTTCCTTCTCCGGAACTTTGGTTTTTCTTCTTTGTGTAGGGAATAGCTTTCTTGTTTAGAAAGCCAATCTTTTATTTTGTTTCTATTCAGGACGAATTTACCTTCCTTACGGGTTATTCTATACAGCTTGTCGGCTCCAGCGTACGCAGCTGCGTGGGTAGGGTCATAATATATAGTCTTCAGGTACTCTTCGTATTTCATAATTTCAACCACTTAAGTCTTTTCTGTTTAGATGATTTATTTCTCTTTCGCTTCAGCGGAATTCCGGGCGGCGGTGGTAAGGAGATACCTAAACCTAATTGCGTTTTATACGCCTCTGTTTGAGTGGACCGGGTGGCGACTTCTTGTTCAGATTTATTGCTTTCCTTTCGAGTGGATAGGGTGGTGACTTCTTCTTCAGATTTATTGAATTCCTTTATCGAGTAGTCGGGTTTAATTCGGGGTTCGTGAGTTGTTATGGCCTTATAGTCGTTATTTACGACCTCGTCCTGACCCGATAGTAGGTGTTGAAATCTTTCATTCGATAGTAATACCAGTTTTTTCATCTCGACTCTACGCGTTCACAGACGCTTATGGTTAGATTTTGTTTTTACGCGCTCTGATATATAAGTGTTCTCGCCGGGAAATATTTTGGATCTTACTCGATACGCATCGTCAGATATGGGCGCTAAATCGAGTACTAGGTACCCGAAATTTTCTGAGGTGGCGTCCCTGTACGCTTCTAATATAAATTTACTTTGACCCGGAAAGGCCTGACGGGCTAAATACTGCAACTGGGTAACGTCTCGAGGATTCTTCATAAGCACGTTTATATGAGTATTGAGATTGATAGTTCTTCCGTACCGCCCCTTGTTGAATTGGTTTTGATTCAGATATATCACCGTCAGATTACGGTGATGCATACCTTTCACAAATAGATTCTCCATCTCGCTCGATGATAACACGGTATCCATCAAGTCATCCAAAACGACCACGTTACATTTATTTGAATCTGATATATCTCTCAAATCTTTTTCATCCGGTACACCCTCACGAAACGAAATAAACGAGAGTTCTCTAGATATTTGATCGTACAAAGGTTGATATATTCCGTAACAATATAGTACACGATCTGGTGTTTGTGAGAACATTTCATCTTTATATTTCAACGAACGATACAACCAAGTAGTTTTTCCCGAACACGTAGCTCCGGAAATAGCGATCGACGTGTTGCTCGTAAAAGGATATATAGTTGAATAACCGTTATCGGCGGTATTAGTGCTAATTTATATATGTGATAAAAGGTAAGAGAGATATATCGATCGAATAGGGGGGGGGGTAATAATAAAAGACGAAAACACACAATCATTAAATACGTATATTGTTTAATCCATTATAGAATATAGTACTTCCTTTCCACGAGAAAGTTGTTTCCTTGACGACGTCTCTAATATTAGTTCTTGAGTTTTGTTTTTTGTTTTTGTTTTTTGTACATATCCGATAGCCCCTAGTTCAGTGTTCGGGATACGCGTTCATAAACATCAGAGTACTTCTTTTCGAATATCAGAATCGGTGATAACGATATTTTGAAATTGTTCGTACGTCACCGTCCTTTCAATATTTTTGGCTTCGTCTTTAAACACACGAAATACCTCGCTTTCGTCGGTTCTATTGAAAGCGATAGCGAATAACTCCGGCCACATTTGGTTCGGCTGTAAACACACGTCGTGCTCGTTTTGGCTGGGTCTGTTATTTATACAGCCGTAACAAGCTTTTTCCACTTCAACGCGTAATTGCTTTCGAACCAGTTCGGCGTAAATGGTAATTAACATTCCACGTAGATCGTCACAGTGTGTGGCCGGAACGGGTGTTAATAGCTCTTCCTGTTCCTTTATACTTTGATCTATATTCTGCATATTCTTCTTCAATTCGTCCAATTCTTTAGTTTTGAGAGTGATTCCGTACGATGACGGGTTGAGGTTTCCGTCGTTTCGATAAAACTTGCGGATATGTATTAGGGTACATCCCGCGTAAATACAAACGTTGATATATCTGTCCCTTCCCAAATAAATCATATCCATTTCCGTCCCGTCTATTCCTTGAATACGACTGTGAATTTCGTATTCGATAACGTCCAAGTTCGCTTTAAGAATTTCGTATTCTCCGATATGCAGACTGATCCCGGTTTTAGAAGGTTTAAGGTTTCCATCTTGCGTGTAATATCTCCTTATATATACATTCACTATACCCTCGTAGGAAGACACGTCTGCGTAAATATCTCTACCGAGGTAAATCATTTTTTGTTCCCTGGAGACAATAACAGAATATACTAAACGTTCTTCCTTTATATACCAGTAGCTGAACCGGCTCGAACCGGTTTTTTATCCAGAATACCTCCCGCTCAGCGTTATCGCGGGTGTGTTATATATAGAAATTCCTAATTAGGTTGTACGTCGACGGTGCGTTGTATAGACGGGGCCGGTAGCATATAACCAAGGCATCCGCTTACTAAACTCGTCCAGAACGCCGTTTGATTTGTTCCTGCACTTAGATTTACCAAGCTTACGACGATCACTATCATAATAACGGTTACCTGGCAGAAATATACAATTTGCGCTCGAGAAATTTCTCTACCCATCCAATCCCATTTAGTCGACCTGTTGGACGGCGCTCTCTCTATAGTGTCAACGTCAACCATATCACGAAGCGGTTAGGGAACTGTCGGGTGTACTGCCCTCGCATTTTCTTATAAGTATTTATTTTTGCGAGGTTTCGGAATACCCGCATAAAATTCTGTCTATATTACGTCGGATAATATTTTTCATCTCTGCCGCATTTACGTTACCATCGAGTATAATAACGGGAGCCGGTACTAAAAACTTTGTCTGTTTTATAAGCCATTCCTCGTGCAATTGGTGAAGCGATTGAATATATTCCAAATTTATCGTCTCTTCCTCCTTTCTGGCTCGTGTTTTAATCCTGTCAGCGACAACTTGCGGTTTTGTTCGTAAATATATAATAAGGTCGGCTTTTATATACGAGTTTTCCAAAAGGGACACGAACCATTCCGTCAAAATATTATATTCTATTTCGGTCAGGTTGCCGTTTAGAAACATATTTTCTGTAAATATATAATGTCCGCTGTATAGTGACCTTTCCATAATTTTTATCGGCTCGGTAGTTTCTTGTTTGTGGCGTTCGGTAGATGTCAATTGAACGTAGGATTGAAACGTCATTGCCCACCTTTTTGCGTTCGTATACATTAATTCCAAAGCGTTGACGCCTCCAATATTCCTCCATCGTTCAACCGGTTCCGCGTTTATACTCACTCGCGGATCCTCTTGAAAATAACTAAGGAAAGTGGTTTTTCCCGCCCCTATATTACCTTCTACGCACACTGTGTATTTGCTTCCTTCCATTTTGTTTCCTGGGGGGGATTTATATAAGACGTGTTACTGTAGTGTGTGACCTTGTTGCGGCGTGCTTATCTCATTAACCGAGTTGTTGTAACTGAAGTGATGTTTGTCGATCACGCGTTATTCTCGTGATAACCTTGACCGAGTTGTTGCGGAAATTGTTGTTTGCCTATAACCTAGACGCATACGCCCCCCGATCACGCGCTAATGTCGTGATAACCTTCGCCGATTTGTTACGGAATATATCGTTTACCCGTGACCTAGATATATACACCCGTGATCACGCGCTATTCTCGTGATAACCTTCACCGATTGTTCGCCCGGGACCTAGACGTACGCGCGTCGTTTATACGCTATTATGGTGATAACCTTCGCCGAATAGATATATATAACCTACACGTACTGCCCCCCCCCCCGATAACGCGCTGTTCTCGTGATAACCTCGGCCCGCTTGTTGCGGAATTATTTTGTTCGTCCTTGACCTAGACGTACCCGCCACGCGTTATTATGGCGATAACCTTCACCGATATATACACCCACGCGGCGTGACCTATAAACCCCGGTTAGCTCAGGATCAGGAGTGGAGCAAAGTCAAGTCAAACCATCTACTAGAAAACGTAGACTATACTACTACCCGCAGTTTGTTCGTTTTGGACAAACGTGACACTTGTCCGAAAATAAGACGTAAAACTCAGAATATTCACATCAAGTCTACCCGGGGGTTTCAAACCGCACCTAAGTTTTGCTGTGTTTATCGGTAGAATAAAAGAGCACATAACGCCGGTTCGAATCGCTATGTAATGGTGATACACCCCACGACATATATATGTCGACAACCCGCAGTTTGTTCGTTTTGGACAAACGTGACACTTGTCCGAAAATAAGACGTAAAACTCAGAATATAGTCGCGATTCTGTGCAAACAATATTGGGCTGAATATCTCCAAATTCACGTCCTTGGCCATATACAAACGGCAATCGTGTTATCCCACCCTGTATATACGAGCGAAGGTAACCATGCTCCTTGTACATCCATCTTTTCGATTTTATGTTTAATTTTAAATTAAATTTGAATAAATTTAAAATTAAAAAAACGAGATATCCTTTAAATATTTGTTCAATAATATCACCTGGTCATTTTCGGACACTGTTATGACCAGGTGACACTCCATACGTGAGCAAACTCAATTCGATCAGATGTGATGAATTCTTAGTGTAAAACACAGAACACTGATTCAGGCCGAAAGTCCGTCTGTCGATGAATCCGGAGGTTTTAAATCGCACCTAGGATGATTTGCTGAGTTTTTTCAGTTGACGTGAAGCCCAAAATGACGCCATATCGAATGCTGTTGTCTCAGTGATGTACCCCAGGACCTATACATGTCGACAGAACACACCAGCGGCTAATGTAGGAGCGCTGTTCTCGTTAAAATGATGGCGTAAAACGTATTGTAGAATGTTTTTACTGACAAAAAATCTGAATGTTTAAACCAACGCGGCACCTAGGAATTGTTTCGTTTCTCCGTGTCGGTGGAATATGAATAGCCCAAAGACATCATATACATATATATTATGCCTGTCGTCCGGTTCGTTGCACGGACCGCACATAATCACCTAATAAAGGTATCATGATGTTACCTGCAATATAAATATTTTCCGCCAAACTCGAGGCTTATCATCCTTTATGTATGTTTCTATAATGAGAATAATCGGCTTTATTTAATTAATTTACATTTTTTAAATTCTTACTACAACCATGTTAAAAGAAATTCAGAAACATGTTTAATGTGGCAATGTATGCTTACATTTGGTAAATAGGTTCAAATAGCACGTTAATACATCCTTGTGATAAACTAATTAGTGATGTAACACACATTCTATCGGCCGATAATTACCCGGGGGTATCAAACCGCACTGCCGTGTACAATTAGCTGGTTTGGACTGGGCCTGCTTTGCAGAGGCGCCGACCGCGTCATGTATGTGGGAAATCCTTCACCCAGGGAGGCCATCTGATAATACATACAATAATTAATATCTTAATATCAAGTGCGAGTAGCTAAATTTTAGCGTCTGAGTAACTCGGGTATTGTTTTAAGAATCAGTGTATAATATAGACAAGAACGAACATTTAGAACAATTTGGGAGGCTCATTCCGCTGTCACCCATTTGCGTGGTCTTTTTCCTCACCGATCGGGACATCACAATCCAGAAATGGTGTCCATGATAACAACGTTTCGACATCGCAACAAATCAACACATTCTTGATTTATCAGCTCTCCGGCAAGTAAAAATTGACAACAACATCAAAGAACCTGATAAAAGAAAAACGAAGGTTAATTCTTCCCATGGACTTCGCCAATTAAATATGAGACGTCACTTGTCCGATAACCTTCCTTCGAAGTATGGCAACGCAGCTAGGCATTATTGGATAACATAGTGTTCTATCTTACGGCGTTTAACGCTACCGATTATACCATGTCTAAAATGTATGCTCTATTTTTTCATGTGTTTCCAACTATAATTTTGTATACACCCCACCTGAGTGATATAAAATAATGCCATGACTCTTATTTTCATCTGTAGCACGACAATTATTATATATACTAGCAGGAGACCCGACTTCGTCCGATCTGTGACCTTGAAATGACCATTTTGAAGGTCAAGATCAGGTCGGGGTAACGATTTGACCCGTCCAAAACACTCCCCGGACAAAAGTAGCCCTATGTATAAAATTTCGTCGAAATCCGTCCGTTTTACCCGAATTGGCCTTGAATTGACCATTTTGAATGTCAAGGACTGGTCGGGATCACGATTTGACCCGTCGAAAAAAGTTCCCGGAAAAAAGTACCCCTAGGTATAAAAATTTCGTCGAAATGCGTGCGTTTTACCCGATTTGACCTTGAATTGACCATTTTGAAGGTCAAGGTCAGGTCGGGGTAACGATTTGACGGTTTTGACCCGTCCAAAACAAAGCAGCACCCTTATGATGTCATACAGATACAGCCTATCGGCGATGAGTCAATAGGTACGAATAGTGCAAGTACATTATTTACGCGATGCGTCGAAAACGGAAACATAAGACGATCGATGGAATCAACTAATAAGTATTGTTCCCGGGCAATAAAAAATATTTTATGACTTGCAATAAATCTGTCCTCATAGTCATAAGTGGGAAGTCAAGTCAAGTCAAGTCAAGACATAATTTTAGAATGCCTCTCAAGGGATTAATTGAGGCCGAAGTGATTTCGAGTGACAAAAATGACCATGTCGGAAATATAAGATATCTCGAACGCGGTGGTCGTAGAATTCGATTTTTCATGGGAAAATGGACAGACGCCACGCTTTAATTGTATTAGGCAATTATCGAAGAGACATAAACGCATTTATAAAAAAAAATTGCCAGCCTTGTGAAGATTCGTAGAAGTGAGTTCTATGCAATAGAAATGCATGCATATTTCCTATGTAACGGTTTAACAGTGTCTAAACTCTCTTTGTCAACGACACTGCGGATACGAACGCTCTTTAACTATCACGCGATAAACCCCCACAATTCCAAGACGGCGGCAGTGGGAATGGAGAATGAGTGCCCGGAGCTTCTCAAAAGCAATGAGACGACACTTCAAGTTTGGTCGAAATCCGTCCGGCAGTTTTCCCGGCCATAGCTAACAGACAAACAGAAGTCCCAAAATATATATTAGATGTAATATTTTAAATTGTTTTATGTGTTATGTTAGTCCCTCATTCAGTCCACACGACAAGACCTCATCTGTTCGGACTTCTTTCGCTGTTAAATCCACGACCACTGTATACAAAGAAAATAAAATCACTTGAGATTTCAGGTGTAGATGAAAATGAATTTATGGGTCGAGTCATAAACTTATTTATATTATAATTTCCATGTTGTTTAACATCGTTCACATATAGAGTATTTTACAGCTATATCTGGCTCAAATTCATTAATAGGTTGCATATATTATATTGACTATGCTAGGAAAGGTTGGATTTGGGTATAGTCCCACTCGAAGACTCATCAAATGGCATTCAACCTGGACCTCCTAAAACGGAAGTTATTTCGATCTCTCATTACAATATTCGAAGTCTGAAAGGGGGGTCTTCCAGGCTCCGTTCCCAATCATAGAACTGAAATGCAGCTTTTTGAGATCATTATCAAATTGTGCAACACTCTCGATGCTGGGGTAACCACTTGCACAGTCTGTTTTTGACATATTTTAGCAGACAGACCCCCTTGACGTATCTGTATATGGGTTGGTTGCCAAAGAACTCCCAAGTGGGGCCAGGGAAAGACCGGACTGTGTGGCGTGGCCAGCGATGGTCGCGATTTGCTGGGTTAATATCTGGGGGCCGTGGCTGATTTGGTGGGCCACGGGGTCACTTGCCAAGTAAATGAGTCAATTTTTCACGTTGATGATATTTATTCTTTCTAATAGTAATCAGATGTACATGCAGTTTTCAGTGGATGTATATACATGTATGACGTACAAAGTATAATTTACATGTATAAATCACCGATGAGGCTATACTTCCCGTTGAATGGATTTCTCCAGTTATATAAATATTCAATGTGAAGTTAGTACTCGTGTATATTCTACAACTTTATTTTGAACATCAACTCAGCTGAACGATTAAAAAATTGAATTGGATCAATACAAATCGGTATAATTATAATTTAAACATAGGATATATATATATGGATATTAATGTAAATGACAATTTAAGACGAGTCGAATGTTGCTTTAACCAGTATTGATAGACATTTATTTGGATCACTATATATATATATATATATATATATATATATATATATATATATATATATATATATATATATTTACAGAGAGTAGAGCAGACGGCAGAAGATACGATAATCGCAAACTTCGACATTGAAATGACGACGACGACTCCGCCTCCAACAAGAATAGATCATTCAACCTTCGACATCGAAGAAACTTTCAACCGGCCACACGACCAAGATGAATCGTCACTACTGCTTCCTGAACCACAACCGATGGCCACCGACGATTCACCATCGACATTCAAAAAGATTGACAATGTAACAAAAAGAGGCAAGCCCAAGCTAGTATTCAGCGACGGATTCAGCTTTATCGTAAAGAGACACACCAGCAAGGCGACGCATTGGTGGTTTTCACATCGACAAAAGACTGGAGCATGCCCAGCAACCATAACATAGAAAGACGGTGTGTTCACAGCAGGCCTGAAACTTCACAACCACCAACCAGATAACGTGACCAGCATAGAAATATCAGCACGTCTAGGACAATTGGCCGTCCAGACTGAACATATGTTCGTCCTCGCTTCAACGCTGGCGGAAGTTCTAATGGTGCACGAGTTCGACCAGAACCCCAGCGCCGACCTTCCGAAGCCGGATAATTTGATACGCCAGGCCAAGGAAAACACCAGCTGTACATATGTGTTTGATAACTGTATTTTTATTTTTATATTAACCCAAAAAAAAATACTAATGCAAATACTCGTTGATAATATTGTATCTTTTATACTGTTTGGATCACTAATTAAGCACCTTAGTCTCATTAATATTTTTCGTTTTAATTTTACTCGTTCCAGATCTTTCCCTATTTTACCCCCTTTTCATGTTATGTTCAGCTTGTTACCCGTTCGCCATTTTACCCCCATTTTTCGCTGTTAGCATTTTTTAGCATGTTACACCCCCCCCCCCCCAATTTACCAGTAACTTTTTAATATTTTGTCGATTTGTAATGTTATGCGCTTTGTATTCCTTGGTAACTTATAGTTCTACATTTTTTGTTGATGTCCATAATCATGTCTTATATTTGAGATTGTATTTTATGTTTAACATGTCAAGCGTTTTAGAGCACTTCAGTGGATTTTACGCGTATTTTCCAGTTAGGTTCTTAGCATATAATTTTTATCCATTCGCTATTTACTATTATTTTAGGATGTGTGTCATGTTTGTATTGTAAGCGCATTGAAACTAATTTATTGTATAATGCGCTCTAAATGTATCTATAATAATAATAATAATAATAATAATAATAATAATCGAAAGCGCCAGAAGGTAAAGCCAAAACCAGCACGAGACAACGACTTCATCACCGACACTGGTTTTCTACCAAATGACCTTCAACAAGAGGATATTCATTTCGACGGCAAAAAACATGAAATTTTCACGACATCCACCCAGCTAGCAATGCTATCCAGATCAAAGAATTTGTATATCGACGGAACTTTCAGCATAAAATAACGTCAATCATTCCACCAGCTGCTGACCATCCACACCAAAACGGCGGCATTTCTACGAGTGGACTTATGAAGGCATGCGCAAAATTGTTTGCTCCAGCAGTTGCCGTCGCTCGGCTCAATAGAATACTAATTGTTACAATGTCATACAATATTGTTGTCAATTATAAAATACTGTTGTTAAAGGTACTCAACCCGATAAAACTCCTCTCAATTACTATTTCAATGGCTTCGGGGGTCAAAAATATTTGATTCGAGTCGAGGAAGTCACCCATCAAAGCTCAGATTTGTTAGATATCGATTTTAGAAATCTATTATTTTTCATTATCGGGAATACTATCTGGCCCAGAACTCAATCAAAATTGCGTTAAAATTACCACTTGATTTTAGAGTTATTCATCCTTGTCTGTTTGAATAGATTTGGAGTACACATCCAGAGCAGATTACGGCAGTTATTAGTACTGATCTCGAGAACATAACAAATTTGAAAAATCAATATCTAATAACTCTGAGCTTTGTTTGATGGGTTCCTCGACTCGAATCAAATATTTTTTACCCCCAAAGCCAAAGAAATAGTAATATAGGACCCTCTGATCGGATTGTTGTTGTTGGAATCTGTTGAGATGGGGACCCTCTTTACGGGTTGAGTACCTTTAATGTTAAAGGTGGATTATCTCTTTGTAAACATGTATTATATAGTTACCGGGGTATAAAATATTAGATTTGAATCGAAGACTCATGTCCGGAAATGCTTCTATCGATTAATATTAATTTTATTTCGAATATTTTCTGGTCTAAAAAGGTGTGTTTGTTCAGCTAACGAACAATATTGGTTACTGTTAACAGAGACCAGAAATTATATTGTGAAATTTTGTCACAAATAAACGTTAATTATACTCATTATCGCTTATATCTGTGGAACAAAACAATACAAACAACCAATCTGTGACATTTGACATTCGTTGCGTAGCCGTAGGAACAGCCCAGTGCTCTATATCGCAATACGGTATCATCCGAATGGTCGGTTCTAAAAATAGTAACATAAACGGGCCCGATTTAATATTCGAAATAAAATCAATATTAATTGATAGAAGCTTTTCCGGACATAGGTCTTCAGTTCATATCTATTATTTTATACCCACGCAACTATTTAAAATTTGTTATTTTAAGAGATAATCCATCTTTAATATGTTGTTATTTTAAAATACAAAATAAACTATGCAACCAACACTGTTTTCCCCCGCATTCCCAACACGGTACGAAACGACCAAACGATTTCCTACATGGTACGAAACGACCAAACAATCCTGTACGAAGCGACCCCAAAAAAAATGGTACAAAACGACCAGTGGTACGAAACGTCCATGTACGAAACGACCATGGTACGAAACGTCTAGAAACCTCCTACGGATCCTACGCACGTTAGAAAAGTACACTTTCACAAAAGATGTCAACAATAACATTAAAATATACAACGGTGGCGTGTCGGTACAAGTTATTAGTAGATAATTTGAACTCACAAAATTTAAGCATGTATTAACTCATCTAAGCTATACCTTTCTATCTTAAAGATATAAAGATACGGGCGTCTCTCGGAGTGGTACAGTTGTTGAAATAGTCACATCCGCTAAAGCCGCCATAAACAAAGAATATTATATTATCGACATATATTGTTCCTATACCAATCATAAATATCGCGTACATTGCGTGTTATCGTGAACAAACATCATAAACGTTACATAACCATTTGTTTACAGACACACACTTGGATTGAAAATGTTCCATTGCGCTGTGGGAGGCTAAGATACAATTATTGGCGACATCAACAATCGCATTCAAATCACCGCCATCAACAATCGCATTCAAATCACCGCCATCAACAATCGCATTCAAATCACCGCCATCAACAATCGCATTCAAATCACCGCCATCAACAATCGCATTCAAATCACCATCAACAATCGCATTCAAATCGCCATTAACAATCGCATTCAAATCACCATCAACAATCGCATTCAAATCGCCATCAACAATCGCATTCAAATCGCCATCAACAATCGCATTCAAATCGCCATCAACAATCGCATTCAAATCGCCATCAACAATCGCATTCAAATCGCCATCAACAATCGCATTCAAATCACCAACAATCGCATTCAAATCGCCATCAACAATCGCATTCAAATCACCGCCATCAACAATCGCATTCAAATCACCAAATGTTATTTTAATCGACCAATTCTAACCGCTATCAGTTAAACTCCAGCTAATCCACGATTGGGAAATGCTCAGACAGAAAACGTGAGCGTAATGCAATTGTTCTTGCAACGACATGAATATTTTTCAATCAAGTTAGTATTTTCTCCTAATCTATATATGGTAAAACATACCAAATAAGGAATTTACTATAGTATTGTGAGTTGAAAGTTGTCGACGCACCAAATTAGGGTTTTTTACAACCGACGATACAATGCGCGCGAATCTAAAAACGGAAATGACACAATATCGTGACTCTGCAAATGAACAATTCACTGCGGCTTTTTTGTGAGAAACTAAACAACACTCGACCTGAATTATCTCTGACACAAAGCGTGTCTTGTGAATAATATTGCATTCATATCATCATTATGCTATACTACATGTATTAGTATATTCTTGAGGAAATTATCATAATTCGATACATGTTCTTCTTAGGTGCCAACCGCAAATTTACGTAAAACTATATATATATCCATCCAAAAACTCTATTTCTTCGTTGTGGTGAAATAAGGGGTCAGCGCCTGGAATATTTATAAGTCGATGGTCCTGTACACGTTTGGTATGTTATTCCACACTTTTATGTTTCTCGGGAAGAATGAATATTTGTAGGAATCTATCCTGGTAAGCTCCAAGGCCCGATCTTCTTTCCCTGCATGTCGCACGTAGACTGGACCAGTTGTAGGTATCCGTCGGCTGGGATGTCCACAGATCTGTTGACTATACTATGTTATCGGACATATATTATTTCTGAGATTTTATACCTATTGATTTTATAGCCTAACTTTAGACTATTTATCTGTACGAGAGCCTGAAATGGCAAGAGTCCTATGTACAAATTGCAGCATGGTAATACTGGCAGAAGATAAGATTGACCATGACCATGGCTTCTGACGCATGCAACTTACTGTAGACGAGCATAATTGAAACAACTCAATTATTGAAAATTCCCCACCACTGTCATCATTTCACGATTCATCTGTCCCCACGTCTTCTGTTCTCTCACCTCTTGCTCTCTATCTCTCTCTCTATATATATATATATATATATATATCTCTCCCTCTCCCTGTCTCCCTACATCAAGCTATTCCTAACACTATATTCTTCCTTTTTTCATCCCTAACTCAAATTTAGCTATATATCTCTACTTCTCCTAAACCATTATTTCAATCCCTTCCCGTCTGATCGATACCCCTCCCTCACTTATTGAGAAAGGGACATGTCGCCAAAGAGGAGAAGACCTCGGGCTTGTTGTCTGATCCTCATTTCCAAAATTAACTCTTATATGTTGTATATTGATGTCATCTGTGTATTATGTCAATTATTTGGTTTGGAAATAAAAATATATTTACACTAAGATAATGGATGATTGAATATTGTGGCAAGAGTTATGAAAACCTGGACAAGCCTTGAAATAGTGTGCCTGTCATTTGCAGAATGAGGTTCCCAGAGGGTGAATTTAGTGATGCTACCCCGCATAGCGGGCTGAGGTGTAAGCAGAATGAGGTCCACAGAGGGTGAATTTGGTGATGCTAGCCCGCTATGCGGGATAGCATCACTAAATTCACCCTCTGGGGACCTCATTCTGCAAATGACAGACACCCCATTTCAAGGCTTGAACCTGGGCTGGTATGTCTGAGTCTGATGTTTCTGTGGCTGAGACAAAATCTGAAGAGTCAAACTGGACACATGCTAGAAGTAGCTCGAGTATGTCAGCCGGAACCGACTTAGCCTAATAATATCCCATGGCATGAAGAGGCATGCGTGCCTGTTGACTTGGTTAAATATTACCATTATTCTTGATTAACGCTACTTCACTGGCTTCTTGGAGACTCAGATTATACAGACATGCATATATATGCATAGACCACTTGCGTGTTACAATATAGTTGACATTAGTTATTTATATTAACAGTTTTTAATTAACAAACTGACTGAACAGAACGCGCATCATTTTTATTAACTGTATACTATTTTCTATATTATTATATTCCTTGCAGTCCAAAATATATAGCTCATCGTTAATATCTGTATTGTTTAAAGGGGGTTGTATACATATGCAATAAATGAATTACTTTGAGCCAGGGATGAGTGAAAAATACACTATTTTGATCTATGAACAATGCAAATAACATGGTAATTATAATGGAAATGAGTTTATGGCTCGCCCTTTAAATATGGATTATCTCTTCATATAACAATTTTTAAATAGTTTTGTGGGTATTAAATAATAGATATGAATTGAAGTCCCCTGTCCGGAAACGCTTCTATCGATTAATATTGATTTCATTTCGAATATTTTATTATAAATTGAGATGATTAAATGGGACACTTTATTGTTCTATTTTAGAACAAACCATTAAGGTGATACCATATACCGGTAGAGATCATTAGGGTGATTCCGTAGATACGCTCCGAACGTCAAATGTCCAATATTGATTGTTTGTATTGTTTTATTCCATAGTTATAAGCGACCATAAGTCTAATTTACGTTTTATGTAACACAATTACACAATAAAATTTATGTTATCTCTTAACAGTAACCACTATTGTTCGTTAGCTAAACCACCACACGTTTTAGACCATAAAATATTCGAAATATAATGATTATTAATCGATCGAAGCATTTCCGGAGTGGGGATCTTCGATTCACATCTAATAGTTTATACCCCGTAACTATATAACACATGTTTACAAAGAGATATACCATCTTTAAAGATGCATAACATTGGAATATTTTAGGTTTCTCTTAAATGGATATTAATGTATCCGCTAAAGTTTTATTTCGAATAAAAATTAGGCGTAAATGTCACGTTTGTTTGAAATTTAATGGATCCATAAAAGCGTTATTTCTGATATAAATGGCGCTTAAATTTAATTTAATTTAAACGCCACGTATTTTCCATTAAAGGTGGATTATCTCTTTGCAAACATGTATTATATAGTTACCAGGGTATAAAATAATAGATATGAATCGAATACTACTGTGCGGAAATGCTTCTATCGATTAATATTAATTCTATTTCGAATACTTTCTGTTCTAAAAACGTATGGTTGTTTAGCTAACGAACAATAGTGGTTACTGTTTACAGAGACCAGAAATTTTATTGTGTAATTTTGTCATATTTTGTCACAAATAAACGTTAATTATACACATTGTCGCTTAAAACTACGGAACAAAACAATACAACCAGTCAATCTGGGACATTTGACGTTCGGTATGTAGCCATATGAATGGCCTAATGCTCTATATCGTTATATGGTACCACCCAAATGGCCTGTTCGAAAAATAGCCAAATAAACGGGCCCAATAATATATTCGAAATAAAATCAATATAAATTGATAGAAGCCTTTCCGGACAGGGTTCTTCAGTTCAAATCTATTATTTTATACTCACGCAACTATTTCAAATTTGTTATTTAAAGAGATAATCCATCTTTAAAGGTGGATTATCTCTTTGTAAACATGTATTATATAGTTACCGGGGTATAAAATATTAGATTTGAATCGAAGACTCATGTCCGGAAATGCTTCTATCGATTAATATTAATTTTATTTCGAATATTTTCTGGTCTAAAAAGGTGTGTTTGTTCAGCTAACGAACAATATTGGTTACTGTTAACAGAGACCAGAAATTATATTGTGAAATTTTGTCACAAATAAACGTTAATTATACTCATTATCGCTTATATCTGTGGAACAAAACAATACAAACAACCAATCTGTGACATTTGACATTCGTTGCGTAGCCGTAGGAACAGCCCAGTGCTCTATATCGCAATACGGTATCATCCGAATGGTCGGTTCTAAAAATAGTAACATAAACGGGCCCGATTTAATATTCGAAATAAAATCAATATTAATTGATAGAAGCTTTTCCGGACATAGGTCTTCAGTTCATATCTATTATTTTATACCCACGCAACTATTTAAAATTTGTTATTTTAAGAGATAATCCATCTTTAAGAGGTTGGAAAATATGATTCTTCATACATATTCCAGATTAAAACAATACTGTATATTCAATAAGAGACATATATGCACGTAAAAAAGATTTCGTAAAGGGATCAAAGTGCAAATATCCTATTTATGACTTCTATTGTTGTAGGGGGGGGGGCATATTGGATGGCATCTCGGATCTTAAAGTTTTCCCAAAGCTCATTTTATCAGATATCCGATAGGGTATTCTGAAGTAAAAATCGCTCTCTGCTTACTTGTTATGGATCAACCTCTTTTGCAAATATCGAGACCGTGTAACGTAAGTGAAACGAAATGATGGCCGAGCCCGAATAGTTATATTTGCCAACACGCGGGAAGCCACCAAAATATTGAAAATAAATAGTTTTGATGTATATAAGCCATAGAGATTAGCCAACGATCAATTGCATCCACCACTCACAACTTCCATGATATGACAAGCTGGACACATTCTACCATTTTCGTTTTGGAAGCCATATTAGATAAAATTTATTGTTTCTTTTGGTCCATTTGAGATGGAATGTTCACAAATAAAAGAAACGCTCAATTATTTTTAGACAAGATCTGCTCATCCCTAAATATCCAATGTGACCAGAGCCCCAAAGTCGATTGGTTAAATTTCATACCGCATTCGTTAGAACTTATTAGTGAAGGATCGGAGTAAATATAACCTAAACGATTACACATGTCATTGCTGGAATGATCAGTTGACACGACCATTGAAAGAGTATACCCATTGTTTCCCTGTTCAGAGAGCAATAAGTGACAAAATGAAGTGATAGAAAATAGTACTTTTCACATCGGGTGGCCATTTTGGCATCCATTTTGGGTACTGATTTTTAAGTTTTTCCATAGAGCTAGCATAATGGCATCATAAAGAGGTATACATTCGTATTTATTTAGTCAATTTTATTCACCAAACACTACTTATAATCGATTGAATGGCACTGCGAGCAATATCCGCCATTTTGGCAGTCATTTTGAGACAAAAGCCAATTTAGGTTTCATTGAATTGGAGTATTCATAGATAAAGGTATGCCCAACTTACATTGTGCAGTTCTGTCCATTTCTTGTTGATATATGACTGGAATCCCAATGGCGATTTTTGTGAAATTGTATACCGCATTCAGTAAAATCGAATTTTTGAGGGTGTGTATGAGCCTGGGACCCCATTTATGGTATCTTTCATTGCTCCAATGCTGAATTAACATGAATAAGACTAATCAAAGTCGGCATGCTCAACCATTATCAAACAACAGGAACTGATATTTAAGGTATTAGGTAAAAACTTCATATTTTCGAGTTTTAGGCCGCTTTTGTGGCGGCCATCTGGGACGAGGGGTTCCATTGTTTGCCTTAAACAGGTGGCATAATATTTCACCTTCGCAAAAATGTAATCATTTGTATACATATGGCAACATTTGTTCTCACTATAATCGAATTAATCTCAGAGTCTCTTCTGACTAACGGTGGCCATGTTGGACGCCATCTTGGATCCTGAATTTTCCTCAAAGCGGATTTTGGATATGTTATACACGAGATTCTCCCTCGTCGAATGACACCAAAACCGCTTCTTGAATCTTGACCAATTTCTTCTGGGTGTAAACCTCCGACGACCATACTATGTGCACTATCGCAATAAATGAACTGGTAATTTGTAATATAAATGTACTCCCCGCCATACCGTTACTATGTCTTAAATAGGAATTGATCGTCCTTTTATAGACCCTATTCATTGTGACGAGAATATATTTAACTTCCGGTTTGGTGTTGAATGTAGATCAACGTGCGTGTTCATGCTCCGTAAACTTCATTGACATTTACTTCATTGGACATTTAGCTATTATATAATAATTGTGCATTGACATTGTTCCTGTGTGTGTTAGATATCGCAAAAAAGAGATCAAGTTTGTCTCTTATCAAACGATGTTCTTACATGGCTAAATGTGAGAAGTCACACCGGGCTCGGACCTTTTCAGTGTGATATATGAACAGACACATTCACTAAATCGTGTCATTTGACGCGGTATAAGAGAATCCACAGCGGAGACAATCCATATCAATGTGATATATGTGGGAAATCATTTAACCGATCGGGTAATCTGAAGAGTCACATGGGGCGGCATAAGAGAATTCACAACGGGGACAATCCATATCAATGTGATATATGTGAGAAATCATTTAACCGATCGGGTAATCTGAAGAGTCACATGGGGCGGCATAAGAGAATTCACAACGGGGACAATCCATATCAATGTGATATATGTGAGAAATCATTTAATTGTTTAAACCACCTAACAGTGCATAATAGAATCCACACCGGGGAGCGGCCATATGGGTGTGACGTGTGTGGTAAATCTTTCATGAAGTCGCATGATTTGACAAGGCATAAGAGAATACACACAGGAGAGACTCCATATCAATGTGATATGTGCGGGAAATCATTTACTCAACCGGGTCATCTGAAGAGTCACGTGGGCTGGCATATAAGAATACACGCTGTGGAGCGACCGTATGCATGTGACGTTTGTGGGAAAACGTTCGTTCAGTCGGGTGACTTGACAAGGCATATGAGAATCCACAACAGGGACAATACATATCAATGCGATGTATGTGGGAAATCATTTACTTGGATGACCAGTTTGACAGTACATACAAGAACCCATTCCGGGGAGCGGCCGTATTTGTGTGACGTGTGTGGTAAATCATTCACTCAGTTAAACGATGTAACCATACATAAAAGAACTCACACCGGGGAAAGGCCGTATCCGTGTGACATCTGTAAGCAAACATTCACTAAGTCGGGAGACTTAACAAGGCATAAGAGAATCCACAATGGGGAGCGGCCGTATGTGTGCGATATGTGTGAGAAAACATTCACAACGTCGCATGTTTTAACACGGCATCGGAGAATACACACCGGAGAAAGGCCGTATTCGTGCGATATATGCGGGAAAACATTCAATAGTTCGAGTCATGTTACTATACATAAGCTAATCCATAATAGAATGTGATGTGTGTGGAAAATAATATACTAAGTTAAGCAACGTTTAGCAGTGTATAAAATAATCCATATGGTGAACATCCGAATGCCCGCGGTATATGCGGAGAACAATTTACTACATCGGGTGCTTTAACAAGGCATACGTTAATCGACAAGGGTAAAACATATGAATGTGATTAAACACATTCATTAACCGGAAGCTGCATAAGATGAGTCACATTGAAGATGATGCGTGTGGTATATGTGGGGAATCACGTATGAATCAAGATTTAGTCAGAAGTAACGAACTTGAGTTGTATATTCAACAGAATACTTTTGTTGAAGTCCACAAACTAAACGTTGGTTTGATATCTTATCTAATTCAGTTGGATTGAGAAATTAACTAAGTCCATAACTAAATACCGACTATGTGTTAGTTAAATCTAACTAAATCTTTGGGTTAGAAATATGTAGTAGCCAATAGCGAAATATTTAGTTGATTTCCAGCAAATTTTTTTGATCATTCGTCCAATGTTTAGTTAAATCTTTGATGAAATTGTCAACTAAGTGGAGTTTAGTTATAACTAAAATTTGGGTTAAATTTAACCTAAATATTAGTTATTATAAACAAAAGAATTTTAGTTAATTTTAAAGTCTAACCAAATAACCCAGATGGCCTTTGTTATTGAGTCCAAAATTTGGGTAAACTTTGAACTAATGCTATAACAAATAGCATTTCCATCATGATGGCTAAATTTAACACAGAAGCGCAATTAGGTTATTAAGAGGCTCTATGTTTTCTAATGAAAAAAATTGATTAATAATTATTTATTTTATTTGACCGGTATCGAAATAGGTCAATGAAATTACCATAAAGAAAAAAAATAATGACATTTATTCCGGTGTTCGAATATAAATTTCGCAAAGGTGTATGTTTGCGACACTTTGATCATAACAGCATGGTATCTACATTTTATATTTATAACACTGAATATATGACCTACTTCATCACGTGGAAAAATAATTTAATAACTGTGCAATACGCCTCATTAATCCATTTTGTGTTTTAAATTCGACAACAGAGAACACATGCACACCGAGGACGGAACGTATGTAACTAACGAGAACGGGATGTGACACATGCACGGATAATCACATTGAGGTGATTATAAAGCGCGCATGATGTACGGTCCATAATATGTTTATAAACTGAGCCATAGCCTTCGAAACATATAATACGTTGCTTGGTGGGATAACGCCGTGTATGCAGCATATGCCGCACGATTATGGGCGCAATTGTTGGAATATCAATTTATCCCCAACATATTGAAACCTGAGCTGCCAATGCTGTGCATAATTTGGAGGTACTCTCGGGGGTAAAATAAGCATACATTACGAAATAAGAGTACAAGGTAGACAATTATAACATCGATGGGTGGCTTTTTCCAAAATGGAAACAAGTCTGTCTTAAATGCTCCAATGTCAATATATATGCCCCAAATTCAGAAATAGTTTTGCCATATATTGTTGATCTGAGTAAAGGATGATAGGCCTGTGGTGTATAGGCTGCCTGACAATCCCACTTTTTAAAACATACCCTGTTTAAAAAAATGTCGTTTCAACGGTCTGAGACCGCGCAGCATCGCTGCCAACTTTTGACCGTTAAACATACGGTCAGACCGTAGAATGCTCGACGGTATAATACCGTCGCTTTAACGGTCTGAGACCGCGCAACATCGCTGCAAACATTTGACCGTTGAACATACGGTCAGGCCGTAGCATGTTGTTCGGTATAAAACCGTTAAAGTAACTGGCAGACTGAAACCAGTAACTGTCAGACTGTTGTATTTTTTACGGTTCAGCACCCTTTAATTAATATCAAAACGGTAACTAATAAAGGTCAGACCAATGGTATTTTTCATGGGTCAACACCAATGTTTTGCTCTGTATTTGCTAATGTACCATATAATTAGCCAGGTTCCCGTGGTGACAATATGATTCCCGGTAGGCATTACGATTCATATGTTTTTGAATGGTCGAAACTAGTATTATTCGGAATTGAACAATATATCTTTGTTCTTATGTTACGATTATAGTTTTGATGAAATGTAAATCCTCAATGCATAAAGTGAATTTAAGTGATAGACAATACTTATGAAAATTTGCAGTTTGAAGAGGATCAAGCCTATAATCTGCCTCTATAATTTAAGCCGGAAAAATGTAATGTGTCGCCTTTCACTAACTACTGTATAAATATGGCTGTGAATAAAAAACGATACCAGTAATAGCTGATAAGCCAACCCCATCACTATACATTTATGAGTAATACTAATTTCGACCATTCTGAAACATGAATCGGCATGCCCTTTGAAGCCATAAAAAAGTACAATGCTACATGTTAAAACTCAAATTTATGTACATGTAAAAGTAAATTATCTTAATGCCATTCTTTTTGGTATTTAAACATATAAGGCGTGAAATTGTCTAGTCACTTGTAAACACAGTTTTTGTTTCAACAGGTGAATCCGTACATCGTGACAATACAGTACCAGTTAGAGGAAGTGGTATTTTTAGGCGCACCTTTATTGCAATATTGAGCTTGCTCAATTTAGAAAAAGGCGTGATTATAGCACACTACCAAAAATCTGTCGCGTTTATTATTGCAATATTGAACGCAAAATGTTGCGATACTAAGCGCTAAATTTCATACAGACCCGATAGTGTTATATTTATATTAGATAAATGCTGTGCATATAGTGTTCATATAGTGTACATATGGCATTTACAACTATAATTATATACATATCTAAAATATTGTCTCTATTTATACAATAAACAATATAGAAGAAGCAATAATTTGATTAAATGCCACAATTTTGAGCGCAATATTTATTGAGATATTAAACGCAAAATATTGCAATAATGTCACAAGCGACATTCTTATAAGCGTTTCCACTTGCAATATTATAGCAATATTGGGCGCGAAAAAAAAGTGCGCTTACTAGTAATATACCACTTCTTTTGACTGGTACTGTATATCAATAACAGCTAGTTGGGATTGGAACCTCCAAGACAACAGCAGATCCCATAATAACTGTGCGCGATGACTTGGTGACAACGTTCTACTGTAGTCGCACATTTTCCATGAAATTATAAAGCATGATGCTGCTTGATGCATCAAACTGTATCCTGGTATCACGACACAGACTTGGTATCGATATCAGTGAGTCGCCATGTAGTTTGATAAGAACATCACTGTACTCCCGGTAACTTGACGATAACATGGCGAATGATGACAATGTCTCATATCCACACGTTTCAATGAAAATTGATGAACACTGGATGAATTTGTCCGTGTAATTGTAAAGTTGGAATTGTAGGTATGTGATCTGATCCGTCACTGCGAGGCGTAAGTTCATTGTTTACGGTGTTGTTGACATGAAGCTCTTGTGAATTACACTGGTGCACACAGTACATGTAAATGTATATTCTCTCGTAAATGTACATGCATGTGCTTTGAAACAATCAGATTCTGAACACTGTCAGTCACTCAGTGTCAACTGCATTTTCAACATTCTAAAACTCGTTGAGTTGTTGTTATTATTGTCACTATTGGTTGACATCGAAGCTCGTGTTAATTGTACCTGTATCCTCAGTTTCAGTAAATGTGCCAGATGTGTTTTGATACTAAGTCGCAATACTGCATTGTCCAACATCAGCACTGCGTCGAATGAAATCAAGACCCTGGAACGTGCCATGAATCTCTGCTCTCTAAGTCAAATTTAGTGGAAATTGTCAATGATTAAGCCGGTGTTCGCAGAATTGAAACGTGTCCGGTTATCAACGGAACCGAAATAAGACCGTCTTAACAACTGTCCACAATCGAACAGGTAACAGTCTCGATCACCAAACCAAGCCCGGAATGGACTTGGGGTACTCGCGCACAATGCCACTGCGCAAAACGTTCACCACACAGTATGAACATGTAGCCTTGCTGGAGTCATCAGGCACAAATATAGTTTTGGCAGCAGATATTTCAGACGCCGTTCTTTCACATGTAGAATAAAGGTTATCGACAAATTGTTCACTTGTTGAAAGCAGCTGAAGAATTAGTTCAACAATTAAAATACACATTGAAATTGAATGCTTTCGCAGAATGCCAGATTATTTCCATATCTTTCCCGATCTTTCCCATTTTCATGGTATTTCATGGCCATTTTACACCCTTTTTTCGATGTTAGCATTTTTTAGCATGTTACCACCCCAATTTACCAGTAACTTTTTTAATATTTTTTTTTCGATTTGTAATATTATGCGCTTTTGTATTTCTTAGTAACGTCTCACTTATAGTTTAACGTTTTTTGTTGATGTCCAAAATTATGTCTTATATTTGCAATTGTATTTTATGTTTAACATGTCAAGAGTTTTAGAGCATTTTGGTGGATTTTACGCTATACAAACTGTTATTTATTTATTTATTTATATTGCCTTTACTGCGGTTGAGAGTTAGGTTAAGTTTGCGTATTTTGTAGTTAGGTACTTTGTATATAACTTTATACAATCGCTATTTACTATTATTTTAGGATGTGTGCCATGTCTGTATTGTAAGCGCATTGAAACTAATTTATTGTATAATGCGCTCTAAATGTATCTATAATAATAATAATAATAATAATAATATCTGATCACTCAGAGAGTTGATGGGTAGGTTCCTCGACTCGATCAAATATTTTTACACCCCCCCCCCCCTCCCCGAAGCTAAAGAAATAGTAATTGAGTACCTTTAAAATAAGCTTAAGCATTAAAGGGGTACTGTACGCCAATTTCAATAAATTCCCGGTAACAATTGCGATCTAATATAAATATTATATTTTAAAATAACGTATTTGAGTTGACGATGTCTACTGAAAACGTTCCGGTTAACAGGCTATCATAAAAGTCAAATTGAATTATTTAATATAAATGAATTTATGGCTGGAGTCATTATGCCATTACGAGTTACCGTTCTTGAAATCTCACATGTTGGGTGTCTTTTATCGACGGCCGTTTACGACGAACATTATTGAGTTGCGAACAAAACATGTTACATGCAAAGGGAAGTCCCGCTATAACCAATTTGGAAAAAGAGAAGAAACAAGATTCATAAAGCGTCAAGTATTTTTATAGGGGGTGAGATTGTTCGATGGAAGAGATTGCAGGCATCAATTGAACTTCCGGTTCATCCTGCAACCTGCGTCTTCTCCAGTGAAGGTCAAAAACATGGCGCGTAGTTTGAAATCGTAATATTTTTATTTCCAAGATCAATATTTTCGTCGCTAAATTAGGTTTATACGAAACTCATATAAACACGAACACAATCTAACTTGAAAGTTATGTCAATGGGAGTAAATAAAAAATTGCCTATCTCTGTGTACAGTACCCCTTTAACTCCAAAATAAAAAGTAATATATATGACAATCGTTACATTCCATCATATTAAGACCTGTACCGTGAGTTTTTGTACAATACTTTGGTTAAATAAAACATATTTAAACTAAAACCAGTTTTTACGCAGTTTCATACCCGTGTTTCAACTATTTTTGGCCTTGTATCTTAGAGACAATGTAATTTTAACACAAAAACTGCCTTTATACAGTACATTGTTTCTTATTGATAATTCGTGATAACGATTTATCCATGTAAAACTATTCAAAATATATGTCCACATACTTCATAATAGATCAAATTAAACTTTCTTTATTATAAACAAAAAATAATTTCATAAAATATGTCAAAAAGACACAAAACACAAAACCTTCCTTCCCAAAATAGGTTTAAACCCAGGTAGATTCGGCCAATAGGCCTACAACCACCCGAATCTTCACAGACCCATTTCAAGCTTGGTTCCATTCAGCTCATACATAGTACAGTTATACACACAACTGATGATAATTCACTTTTATTTTCACTTTTCTTTTCAAACAAATAGAGAAAAATGAATGTGGTCACACCATGGTAGTTTTGTGAAGTTAAAGGTGGATTATCTCTTTGTAAACATGTATTATATAGTTACCGGTGTATAAAATATTAGATTTGAATCGAAGACTCCTGTCCAGAAATGCTTCTATCGATTAATATTAATTTTATTTAGAATATTTTCTGGTCTAAAAAGGTGTGTTTGTTCAGCTAACGAACAATAGTGGTTACTGTTAACAGAGACCAGAAATTATATTGTACAATTTTGTCACAAATAAACGTTAATTATACTCATTATCGCTTATATCTGTGGAACAAAACAACACACACGATCAATCTGGGACATTTGACTTTCGGTGCGTAGCCATAGGAACTGCCCAGTGCTCTATATCGTGATATGGTATCATCCGAATGGTCTGTTCTAAAAATAGTAACATAAACGGTCCCGATTTAATATTCGAAAAAAAATCAATATTAATTGATAGAAGCTTTTCCGGACAGGGGTCTTCAGTTCATATCTATTATTTTATACCCACGCAACTATTTAAAATTTGTTATTTAAAGAGATACTCCATCTTTAATGTATGTTGAGTTGTATAAGAACGCTTTGTTGGTGTACCGGTTATTCACGACCAGATTTTATTTTGTTTGGTTGGTTTCCGAAGGTCATGTTGTGTTCTCTCGTCAAATAAAGATTGATAATCGTCGGTGTTTACATTGAGCATAACTGGCGTATCACCTTGTTAACTACTGAAGATAAATCGTTAGAACCAGTAAGTTACTAAGTAATGTTTTCGTTTCAGATTTCCAATACATATTGTTCAGTCGTTTTCGAAACGAATACATTACATGTACACTACCACTACCAGTACCGGTACCACACTCCACAGTCTGCACTAGACTAGCAACATAACCACAGGCTTTGGTAGTTTTATATACCCTTTTCATGAAAATTTTATCCTATTTTACTTATAATGAGTACAGGTAAATAACTAAACCACGAAAGTAGCGATGTGCCCACTGTTACTGTATACCTAAAATGCCATATTCTGCGCAAGTTCCGGTTTGATAAAGGCGGATTATCATAACAACATCTAGAGCATAATGTACTCGGGTACGAAAATAAAAGTGTGTTCAAATTGGATTGTTCCAGATATCTCCCCAATAAAACAATTGGCTTAGTCACACATTTAAGCAGAACTCAATAATAGGGTTTCTAATATTTTATTTATTTATCAAAATGAAACAAAATAAACGCCAGTTGACTAACTGAAATGTTGAATGTAATCATGTCTAATGTAACCAAATCCTGGACGCGAAATGTCTCCTTGCGCCATACCAAACGCCCTTTACTAAAGGCTTTAGCAATAATAGGGCCGCTGGGGTTGTTTTGCCATAGACTAAAAATAGGATAGACGTCGCACTCATGGTTTATATCAAACTGTAACGCTATTGGACGTCGCCATTGGGTTGGCCCTCAAGCGTTAAGGTAGTTCAGAAAACTAGGGGGAGATAATTTTTCGTTATATTTACATCGAGTTCGCGTAGGTTGTCGAGAGATATCCGTAATAAATGTACTTTATACTAACTTTGTAACATTATGCATTTTAGGTGACATTAACCGAATGCCTAAGAATGCGATTTTGTTCAAGATAGGTTTTCCTGAAATAGAAAGTGCCCGCAATTCGATGTTGTTTACGCCGGCATATTGAAAAACTAACAAACTGTCTTGTGATATCTTGTGAATTTTGCGTTGATGTTTATTTACTCCGATTTCTTACGTGTAGTGTGGATTTCGTTCTGTAATTTTCTCGATGAGCTAGTGCAAGTATTGGAGGGATCTGATTTCTTACGTGTAGTGGGGATTTAGTTTTGTAATTTTCCTCGATCAGCTGGTGCAAATATTGGAGGGATATTGCTTCACAGAATGCCGAGTGATTTTTCTTATAAACGTACACATATACGTTGCTGCTAATCAATAGATATATATATGTCAGGTCCTCCCCATTTGAATCACTATCCCGATTCAACCGGGATACGGGAACTTTTTAACTTTTATATATATTATATATTACAATTTCATCCTGGAAACAGACATATCATGTCTATTTATATAAACTAATAATCATTTAGTAGTTATTTGAGCTAGAGGATACTTTTTCAGACTGGAGGGGACAGTCCCGGGGACACACAATGTGCATATGAACATGGGGGTTGCCTTAGTGTGGATAATTACAATGTGATAGAGAGACAATGTTTGTAATTTAATTAATTTAATGATGAACTTATAAATATTAATCATTTGTGGCTCTTTCCTTGATAGTCAATGAGACATCAGCTAGTTTTTTATCCAGGATTTTCGCACAAGTATAGTTCAATTCCTATTTTATCTTGAACACATCATTGCATTGTGCATCTCATTCTGTCTCTCTGGATTATTTTCGGCTTACGCATGTTGCACACGTAACTTTCTGACCCACCAATGTTATGAAGGCGTTGCCATTATCTGCCCACTTCCTGAAATGATATAGAATTTGAAGCATTTAATTTTAATTTATAAATAATTTACAGGTTACTGGTATAAAATAATTTATATTGGGATATTTCCCATGCAGTACAGTACCACACCACTCACCAGTGCCTACATTGGCAACCCATGTAATATTCAATTGTTCACACCTCTTTGTGATAGCAGTAATAAATTATCTTACAAAAATAATACTAGTGCTATAATATAATAATAAATAAGGCTAATGATATTATATTTCAACATAGCTGACCAGTGTGTGTATAAATTATAATTAATGCCCACTCAAGTCTCAATGTCATTTATTAACATTATGCATTATGAATGTGATTATATCATCTATTAATGATCAAAATACTACATGAAAAATATGCTATCAACAAATGTTATCTATTACATAAAGGGGGCATGAAACAATTCAAACTATGAATAGTATGATCACTACAATTAGAATCTAGGAGTAGGACATCTAAACTGCCCAATTTGTGAATTGTTTTGACTATTCATTTCTAAATTATTTATTTATTACTGTAGTACACCTGATCACACCTGGCAGTGGCATGGAAATTCTTGACATCTGACAGCTGTCATTGAAATATTTCTTCCATAAAACAAGTTTGGATCGGTACCCCATATACATGATATTCAAATAACCAATGCAACCTAGTCCGTAAACCTGACTTTTATTAGCATAGCATAGCGTCTAGCTCTGTTTGAATAGTTGGGTCCACCAACTAAATGTCGTGTTGTTTACTACAAAAATTGCATCAAACGGCATAAAAACTCACCTTTCTTACTCCCCAACGGACACCCTTTGAAACGTGAGATTCTGATAATTCATGACAGTTGGTGCATAATTAATTCAGCTGCAATAGACGCCAGATTTTCCTCTTTTTATTGCGATGAGAAAGCACTATTTTGATTAGAAGAATCAGAGTTGAACTACCTTTAGCAATGGCGGACAGAATCTGAGTGCGTTACCGATTGGCCGATCAAATGACTTTGAGTGACGTATCTATCCTTCCTTCATCTATGGCACAGGTTAGACATTTCAATTACATGTAGCACCTCTATCTATCCTTCCTTCATCTATGGTTTTGCGTACAAAATCCAAAACTCTGTCCAAGACTGGAACAGCAGGTCGATAATCGAACAGACCTGGATCAATCAGATAGTCAACCGAGTAGACCCACCCCTACAGCAGCAATTGCCGTGACAAACGTACATTTTCAACAATTTTATTTCTTCCAAATATTGTTTTTTAGGAACAATGTGTGTATGGTGAATTAGGTAATATATATATATTGGTGTATTGAAGTATATATTAGCATATATTCATATAGACAACATACATGTGTGAGTGGTTAAAACAATGTTTTAAAATTTGGTGATTTCTGCTACAGAATTACTTATATACCTGTACTCTTTATAAGTAAAATAGGATAAAATTTTCATGAAAAAGATATATAAAACTACCAAAGCCTGTGACATAACAAACCCTTTTTTGTATTTGAGATTTCGTTGAAATATTTTGGGTATAGTAGTAATTTAGAACATAAGCATAACCATTTGATTGAGTTTATTGTGTCCCACTAATTTTCTTAAAATTCGTTAGTCAGGTTATAATTGATCCCAATGGTTTATTGGAGCACTAAAGCCTAGTAAAGGTTTATATAGCCATTTTTTCGTTTTAGCGCGAAATCCAAGAAGATTTCGAACGATCGATTGTCACACGATTTCATAGACGGCAACACACCTTTCCAATCCATGGTCGGTTTGCCTTTTTAGCTCAACTTACTTTGTAAGATGTTAATATTGACATGTAGATGGCAACGAGTCATTTTGGGGTCATTTGGCCAAAAAACATGGCTGCCAGCAGCCATCTTGGATTTTACTCTTTGCATGACTAAATCCTTTCGCGCGTGCTACAGGTCGTACCTTTGGTCTCATCATTATGATATTTGTCGTGAATGTTGACAATGACATGTAGATGGGAACGAGTCATTTTGGGGTCATTCGGCGAAAAAACATGGCCGCCAGCGGCCATCTTGGATTTCAAAATTCAATACATTGGCGCGGACCTCAGGTCGTACTGCTTGTCTGATCATCATGAAATTTGTCATGGATGTTAATATTGACATGTAGATGGGAACGAGTCATTTTGGGGTCATTTGTCCAAAAAACTGCCAGCAGCCATCTTGGATTTTACTCTTTGCATGACTAAATCCTTTGGCGCGGGCTACAGGTCGAATTTTTGGTGAGATCGTCATGAAATTTGTCATGGATGTTAACAATGGCATGTAGATGGGAACGAGTGGTTTTGGGGTCATTTGGTAAAAAAAACATGGCTGCCAGCAGCCATCTTGGATTTTACTCTTTGCATGACTAAATCCTTTCGCGCGGGCTACAGGTCGTAGCTTTGGTTGGAACTTCATGAAATTTGTCATGGATTTTAACAATGACATGTAGATGGGAACGAGTCATTTTGGGGTCATTCGGCAAAAAAACATGGCTGCTGGCAGCCATCTTGGATTTCAAAATTCAATCCATTGGCGCGGGCTACAGGTCGTACTGTTCGTCTGATCATCATGAAATTTGTAGGTCGTAGCTTTGGTCAGATCTTCATGAAATTTGTCACGTAGATGGGAACGAGTCCTTTTGGGGTCAATTGGCCAAAAAACATGGCTGCCAGCAGCCATCTTGGATTTTACTCTTTGCATGACTAAATCCTTTGACACAGGCATAGACTAAAAATAGGATAGACGTCGCACTCATGGTTATCAATCTGTAACACTACAGGACGTCGCCATTGCTTTGGCCCTCAAGCGTTAATGTAGTTTCAGAAAACTAGGGGGAGATAATTTTACGTTATATTTACATCGAGTTCGCGTAGGCTTAACGGACACTATAAGGGGTTCACTACTCCGTGTATATGCATACATAATATATGTCCACCTACTAATTATCACTCATTATGATTATCATTCCACGGATACATACGTGTATTTGATCTGTAGTTGGCTAACGGCTGTACAGAGATCATATTCTACCAGTATAAAACCTGGAAACTTTTAGATGTTCTGACCATTACGACAGGGGGCTTTATAACATTGAACACACAAGGCAGGGAATATATTTCTTTGTTGATACATGTCCCGCAATAGTCTACTTCACATTATGGGGTGGTCCCAGCTTGAGATTCCATGTAGGGGGTCACAGTAGGGGGTTTCATCTAATAAGTTCAACAAACAGGCGTGTGTGTGGTCTTATTATATGAATTAACCTAAACATGAATGTAAAGGGTATCTCTGTCCACAATGATATTAAAATACATATCAACGAAGAATAGTTAATTGTATAGGCTATTTTGAAACTGTGCAATATAATCCATACAGTAATAAAATAGTTAATGATTATCGTACAATTTGTAATTTTTGTATATACTAGTATGATAACATACTTATAGTCCATTAGAGAATTACAGTTACTGAAGCTGAATAGGATCTTTAAATGCTATTGGGAGCTAGAGGATACTTATTTTCAGACTGGAGGGGACAGTCCGGGACTCATAATGTTCATATGGACATGGGTGTTGCCTTAGTGTGGATAAGTACCATGTGGCATGTGATAGAGAGATGAACAATGTTTGTAATTTATTATTAATTTAATGATGAACTTATAAATATTATAATCATTTGTGGCTCTTTCCTTGACAGTCAATGAAACATCAGCTAGATTTTTATCCAGGATTTTCGCACAAGTATAGTTAAATTCCTTCTTTATCTTGAACACATCATTGCATTCTGCATCTCATTCTGTCTCTCTGGTTTTTTTGTCGCCTCACGCATGTTGCACACATAACTTTCTGACCCACCAATGTTTTTGAAGGTGTTGCCATTGACATATCTGTCCACTTCCTGAAATGATACAGAATTTGAAGCATATAATTTTAATTTATAAATAATTTACAGGTTAGGCATACTGGTATGAAATATCTTATATTGGGATATTTCCCATGTGCAGTACTACACCACTCACCAGTACCTACATTGGCAAACCATGTTTACATATTCAGTTGTTAACACCTCTTTATGATAGCAGTAATAAATTATCATACAACAATAATGCTATTGCTATAATATATTAATAAATAAAGCTAATGATATTATATTTCAACACAGCTGACCAGTATGTGTATAAATTATAATTAATGCCCACTCAGTCGCATTATGAATGTGATTATATTATCTAATGATCAAAAGACTATATGAAAAATATGTTATGAACAAATGATATATATTACATAAAGGGGACATGAAACAATTCAAACTATGAATAGTATAATAACTACAATATAATCTAGGAGTAGGACATGTAAACTGCCCAATTGGTGAATTGATTTGTCTATTCATTTCTAAATTGTTACTGTAGTACACCTGATCACACCTGGTAGTGGCATGGAAATTCTTGACATCTGACAGCTGTCATTGAAACATTTCTTCTATAAAACAAGTTTGGATCGGTACCCCATACATACATACTATTCAAATTACCAAATGCAACCAGGTGAGATGTATTAAATTAATTTCATTTTGAAAGTCGTATATCACATAACTTAATCCAGGTGAAAAGGACAAAAATAGAATACATAATTTCGTGTTGTTTTACTACAAAAATGGTCTCAAACGGCATAAAAACTCACCTTTCTTACTCCACAACGGAAACCCTTTGAAACGTGAGATTCTGATAATTCATGACAGTTGGTGTACAATTAATTCAGCTGCAATAGACGCCAGATTTACCTCTTTTTATTGCGATGAGAAAGCACTGTTTTGATTAGAAGAATCGGAGTTGAACTACCTTTAGCAATGGCGGACAGAATCTGAGCGCGTTACCGATTGGCCGATCAAATGACTTTGAAATTGAGTGACGTATCTATCCTTCCTTCATCTATGGCACAGGTTAGACATTTCAATTACATGTAGCACCTCTTCTATTCCTCCATTTACTGTCAACCATTAAATTATTCCCCTACCTAAGTTGAGCTACAGTGTCATTGACACTTTCATTTAGAATACCGGAAGTCAGCCTTACAGCGACATCTCGAGCGAGGTAATGTCCCTGGAAACGGGCCAGTTCGCCCCAGGGCCCACTCGCCCCAGTCAACATGTGCCAGCTCGCCCCGAGCCAACTCGCCCCTTGCCAACTCGCCCGTGCCAACTCGGTCCAATGGATAATGTCTTATTTAAGTGGTTTTCTTTGGTGTCGTTTTGCTTGCTTCCTCTCTCCCTCTTTCCCCCTCTCTCAAATGGTTGTTGGGAGATAGATTGGATAGTTTGGTAGTACTAGTAGTAATAATTATTTATTTCGCTGATAACATGCAAGAATAAAAACATAAGAACATTTATATATATATATAACATGAACTTAAATGAATATGAAAAATTATGAGGACTAAATTTGACGAACGAATATGACGGTTGATGATGAAGTTTCGGTCTGGCAGGTCAAAACTGCTTTTACACATATGGTTATGATGTCAGATAATAATTGCACTGCTTATATACTGTATGTGGTCGGCATATGAAAGTGATTATCTATCATACGTTCTGAAGTCATCTCATCCTCTGAAGTGTGAGGCGTGATTAGTCGACTGGTTACTGTGTAAACAACCTGCTTCTATTGTTTTGATAGAATAGGAATGTGTGATATACTGGCTATTATCTTTGCTAAAAAACGTGCCTAAAGTAATCTAAATATCAAAATTGATGGACATAGTTCTGAAATATATCATAATCTGAACTTATGTTAAGGGCTTTGTGGACCCAATTTTCCACACAAAAAAATAGAGTCCAAATAAAGAATTCTGTTCATATATATTGGTAATCATAGAAACCATGCCCATTGATCCAGTGTGAATGGCTTTTACCACTGTCAACTCCACATCGGTGATTATCCTATAAGTGAGTGCTGACCTACATACTAGAACTAGTATGGCATGGTCTGGTTGGTTTGATTGGGGATTAGCATTTTATTCTAAACAGAGTCCACTGCTTTACAATGGCCAGCTGCTAACCCATGCATGCTAGCATCCACACAGCCAATGTTTAAAGATGGATTATCTCTTTAAATAACAAATTTTAAACAGTTGCGTGGGTATAAAATAATAGATATGAACTGAAGACCCCTGTCCAGAAAAGCTTCTGTCAATTAATATTGATTTTATTTCGAATATTAAATCGGGACCGTTTATGTTACTTTTTTTAGAACAGACCATTCGGATGATACCATATTGCAATATAGAGCACTGGGCTATGCACCGAAAGTCAACTGTCCCAGATTGATTGTTTGTATTCTTTTGTTCCACAGATATAAGCGATAATGACATATAATGAGTCTAGTTAATGTTTATTGTACAATAAAATTTCTGGTCTCTGTTAATAGTAATATTAATCGATAGAAGCATTTCCGGACAGGGGTCGTCGATTCAAATCTAATATTTTATACCCCGGTAACTATATAATAAATGTTTACAAATAGATAATCCGCCTTTAATAACATAGCATATTAATGTTTACCTCTAGCTGCGATTATGTTTTCGCTCCGATTCCCACCCTGTATGTTCCGTTGTCGCCCGAGTAATGTTCTTTAGATTTTGACTAGAAATGTCTAGTTTTCTAGCAATAAACGTCTCCATTGCCCTTACTAGTAGCTTTTGTCTTCAAACTGATGACGAAAGTATTAAAGAGGCGTGCATTCAGACTCTTTATGCAGTACGTTTTCGGATAATGTTATAAAATGTTATCAATTTCTTCATTTTCCTGATATAAAGAGTATTCATAGTTGAAAACTTTCCTACGTCAGTCACGGGGTAGGAACTGCTCCGCGAGACCGACACCACTTCCGATTTTCGGCCCATTTCACTAACTATCCGTGTCCAGTTCACTCGTGATTTTTGTAGATAAAATGGCGACTATAGGACGACAATACCGGTGAGTATTCCGCAAAATCTACATAAAAATACATAGTTTTCAAACTATTTGCATGGGAAAACATACAATAAACACCACACGTTCGATTTTTTGTGAAAAAAATTCACATCGCGACAGATAACATCGGTTTTTGAACAATGTTCTGTTTAGCTGCAGATTATAAATGCGTTGCATACACGCATGGAACCACCATTATCTCATGTATATATATGGTTTTATACAAAACCTTGCCCAATGTTGACATCGATCGATTCACGATGACACGGTGTACGCTCCAGTTCACTAAAACAGAAGCTCCAGTTCACTACAAGCTAAACATGATACGCTCCAGTTTACTACATCGAAATCGCATTCTCAAAAAACAGTCTATATGTGTGAAGATGGCTGTCAATTTTGGAAATGGTAATTCAATCGAAACTTATTGCTTCTCAACAAAGATCTAAACACTTTTACTCGACAAACGCGCTGATTTCGTGAGGCAATTATATATATAAAAAAATACCCGAACTTGTATGTATGCGCCATTAAACAATTGTTCTTCCAGGCTGAGTATAGATGTTATTATTGCAAAGAGAAGCAGGACACGACCAAGGGTGTAATCTACATAAGCACCCGACCATGCAGAGACGTGGCGACAGGGGGGGGTGGGTGTCTCACCCCCCCCAACTTTGGTCAAAAATTTTCAACAGTTGCAAAATTTCATACCTGGCACAACATTAGTTGGAAATTTCACACCAACAATAGGTTGAAAATGTTCTTGTAGTTTGATTTTCAAACAATTAATTGGGGGGGGGGGGGCATTTATTGTTTTTGGACCAATATTTGCATATTTTCCTTCTTTTGGTAAAAAAAAATTGGACTGAAATGGTAATCAGTTAGAAAATTTCCAACCTTTGGGGGTGTCAGGTTGGAAATTTCCAACATTTGGAAAGCTTGTGTCCTAGTCACTCCCCATGGCCAGTCAAAAACTTCTAGTTAATTTAAGAAAACAATATTGTCCTTCATTTCGTCAAAATTGTCACTAGAATTGTCATATGTTGGAAATTTTCCAACCTCTAACTAGGCTCTAAGTCGGGGGATGAATACTTGAGGCTAGTCTAAAGACTAGAATTTGCGATTTTCTTTTTCAGATTTCAAAATTTTCGAACAACGAGGCGTGTTCTGCCCGATGTGTCCTGGTCCCTCCCCATGCATGGCCAACATTAAACTGCTAATGAGTTTAAGAATACATTATTTTACTACATCTGGTTAAAATTGTTACTGAAATGGTCATCAGTTGGAAAATTTCCAAACTAAGGGAGAGTATCAGGTTTGAAATTTCCAACACTAGGAAAGCTTGGGGTCAGTCTAGATGCTAGGATTTTGCCATTTTCTTGTTTAGTTTTCAAAAATTTCTCACACCGGTCCGAACAACATGGTCCTGATCTATTGCTCCGTAGTTGTGTGCATTTGTCTGGAGTTAGACCACTCGATATTAGGATTTGTGCAATTTTCAGGTTCAAAATATATGAATATTATCATACCGGATAGATAGAACCATGGTTTATAACTTGGCTTTTAGGCCTGTGAACACTTAGCTGCAAGGATGGAATGAAATTATACAAAACCTTTGGTCTGATTCAAGGGGAGATTTGGTTTGATTCAAGGTTCAATATGTGTCTTGGTTTGATTCGGGGGGGGGGGGGTGCGAATGTAATTACCTTACTCGTATTTAAATTCGCGCAGTACTATTTTTCGCGCACCCATTGGTGCGCGAATTTAAAACTGAGCGAAAAATAGTACGACTCCCAAATCTAATAGGTCCATATATAGGAAATACAAGAGGGCCTTTTTGCTGAATTTACATATATTATGAACGGTTGAATAGATAATTACGCCTATACATGTATGTGTATAATTTACATTCGACAAACCGCTATCAAGACCATTGCTCACAATATACCAAGCGGCAAATCATGGTAGCATAGACATTGTTGAAATGCTTGTATAAGAAATACTAATATTCCAGGTCGCCACAAAATAATGATGCATATAGTTACTAGTTTATTGTCTACAAAATGTAAATCCGCCGCACGTATGTACATATATATTGTCTACAGCAATGACTAACAACCGAAACTTTCGTCAGCTTCAAGATATACGAAAATATCACGGAAATATTACGAAAATATTTTTGTTAGTTATGAATTCACGCAGCTAGCTGCGCGAATTTAAAGTGCTCGAATTCAGAACTGAGCGAAAAAATAGTACTGCGCGAATTTAAATACGAGTAAGGTATTCAAAACATTGTCTCTGGTCTTATTCAGGGGGGGGGGTGAAGTTGGAATTATCAAGGTGGATACCCCAACGGAGACCCTCTATAGCCACGTCCCTGCTCTCGACATGTGGCCCCGGCTTCAATGTTAGTTGTGGCTCGGATATCGAGTCAAGTTGTGGCTCGAATATCGAGTCAAATGAAATATCCCTCAACAGCCTGGAGTCTTCCAGTGAAAGCATTGACCTTTCCTGTCCTTCGTATAACTGAAAACAATAGGAAGTTGCATCATATATAGTAAGGAGAAAAAGAATATCATAGCACCAACACATTATAGGTTTAACGGCGGTTTGATCTGTATTGGGTGGGCACACGACTCGCTATCCCACTTCCCATTTTCTCGTCCATGGCTGCGACATTATTTCTCCAATACGTGTATCTCATTATCTCCTATAGCACCCCTAGGTACAGATATACGTGCACTGGTTTTAAACATACATGTTGCATATAACCCATATATATTTCTTTCAAATTGAGACCAATATAAGCTCTTTCGACTATATAGCCTTATAGGGGTGGTCAAAAATTGAGAATCTCTCATCTGAATCTGCTCGAAATGTAAATATGAATCTACAGAACATTGTTGATCGGCAAAGAACTGGGTCTTATGTTCGGGAAGTGAACCGATCTTATCTTCGGTGAACTGGAGCTTTTTCGTCATAATTTCAAACCTAAATATCTTATGATTCCAAGGTCATATATCTACTGTCCGCGGGGAGACAACACACTTTTGACTAATAAAACCTTGCATTATCGTGTCAGTATCGAATGATTCGTTTTTCTCACGTAAATTTATGTTGAAATTTACCATTGGGGCAATGGCAATTTAACACTCAAAAGTATACGCTTAATTTGGCAAATTGGCGCACTGTATATTGGAAATAGCAAATCTCATGAACAGATGTGCGGCAGTCATATTTAACAAAAAAACGGTATATTATCTTTCCTTGGTGATTCCATCTACAGAATCGAGCGCCAGCCAACTTAAACAGATCACGAGTGAACTGGAGTGCATCGGAAGTGAACTGGACACAAGATCAGAAGTCGTGTCTGTCTCGCGGAGCAGTTTCTACCCCGTGTCAGTTTCGCAACGGAAGTTGCACATTTTACTGTAATTGGAATTGTGCTGAGCGATCAATATATTGCAAATAATCAATGATGATACTAGAGGATATAAACTATGTTTTTTTTTTTTTACTGAAAACGAGAATGATCAAGAACGGGTAC
Organism: Siphonodentalium dalli; assembly: GCA_032622095.1. Classification (NCBI taxonomy): domain Eukaryota; kingdom Metazoa; phylum Mollusca; class Scaphopoda; order Gadilida; family Siphonodentaliidae; genus Siphonodentalium; species Siphonodentalium dalli. The sequence continues at coordinate 66,269,395 of CP136063.1, read as the reverse complement.
AAGCAAATGCTGATTGGAAAATTGATATTTGCGTGTAAACCTACCCACGAATGATATACTATCTCCAGTCAAAAGCCGTATATTTCCTTTTTATTATATGCTGGTTCGTATGGGGCGCCGTTCTTCTATTTATTACCTATTTAGTGATATCACTAATTCATTTTATCGATTATCACTAAATGCTTATTATTTTGTGATATCACAAAATCGATTTTGTGATATCATAAAATGAAATAGTGATATCACAAATTCGATTTTGTGATATCACATATTCATTTTGTGATATCACTAATTCTGACAACATGACTATTTAGTTACATCACTAATATTATTTTGTGATATCATGAAATATTTTGTGATGTCACTAAATCGTGTAAATAAATTTATGATATCACAAATTTAATTTTGTGATATCACTAAATGCTACTATTTTGTGATATCACATATTCGATTTTGTGATATCATAAAATCATTTAGTGATATCACAAATTGATTTTATGATATCACAAAATAGTAACCATTTTATGATATCACATATTAAATTTTATGATATCACAAATTCCACGGCTTTCTGAAAATACGATTTATTGATATCACAAAATGTTGGTAATTTGTAATATCGCAAAATGAATATAACAATAATATGATTTTTGAGGGCGTTATGGTTTATTAACGGCCCGGCTGGAATGATTAACAGCCCAAGGGCCTATTAGCGGCCCGAAAAGAAGTCGAGGGACGCTAATAGGCCCGAGGGCTGTTAATCATTCCAGAGGGCCGTTAATAAACCATAATTCCCGATGAAATCATGTTATTACTATTATTACCACAGTTTTGGACATTTGACCCATTTGAGGATTCAGTGGAATAATGAAGTAGATTAAGAGAGAAATATTTTCAAGAACATTTAAATTTGACTTGTCTCAAAATTTGAATCTCAAAAATAGGACAGGGAAAAAACCAGCATTGAAGACCAATAACAAACAATGAGAGGTTGACAGCTAAAATTATTAATGCATACTTATACACTTGATACAATAATTCAATCATATAGCGTGAATTCCAATAATAAAACCACTGTAGTGTCGGGGAAAATCGGATACATCTTCCCATTATTTTCTTGAAATAGACACGCCAGATCGGAAGTTGAAGGGACGTAACTCGCGCGATAATAAACGAGATCTAGTTTCCGGGCGGCGGGCCGATAATGAACGAGGCTTCTCATTATCGGCCCGCGGCCCGCTGTTTTGGTGACAATACGCTATTTGGAACGCCCCGAAAAACATTATCAATGGCCTAGAGAAGGCCCTATAAAGTGGTAATAATATGTGATATCACAAATTCGAATATGTTATATCACAAAATAGTAAGCATTTAGTGATATCAATAATTCGATTTTATGATGTTACATAAATAGTAGAATGGCGCGGCAAGCTATGCCATTTCCTATTTATCGATATCACAAAATGAAGTAGTGATATCACATATTCAATTTTATGATATCACAAAATGACTTTGTGATATCACAAAATAGAATTCGTGATATCACTAAATGCTACTATTTTGTGATATGACATATTCGATTTTATGATATAATAAAATCAATTTGTGATATCAAGAATTCGAATTTGTGATATCTTAAAATATTTAGTGATATCACAAAATAATTTGTGATATCACAAAATTAATATAACAATAACATGATTTTTGAGGGCGTTATGGTTTATTAACGGCCCGGCTGGAATGATTAACAGCCCAAGGGCCTATTAGCGGCCCGAGACGAAGTCGAGGGACGCTAATAGGCCCGAGGGCTGTTAATCATTCCAGAGGGCCGTTAATAAACCATAATGTCCGATGAAATCATGTTATTACTATTATTACCACAGTTTTGGACATTTGACCCATTTGAGGATTTAGTGGAACAATGAAGTAGATTAAGAGAGAAATATTTTCAAGAACATTTAAATTTGATACCATTTGACTTGTCAGCTGACACGGACTGACGGAGTCTCGAAAATAGGACAGGGGAAAACCCAGCATTGTAGACGAGTAACAACCAATGAGAGATTGACAGCTAAAATTATCAATGCATACTTACGCTTGATACAATAATTCAATCATATATTGGCCCCCTTCCCAATACGTATAAAGTTGATGAAATCGCTGCACGAGAAAGTTTAGATGATAAAGTAAACCATTTTGGGCGACAACTCCTCTCATTATGTAAAGCTGCGTCACTGCGTATACTCAATGGAAGAACACCCGGCGATTCTTTTGGGAAATTTACGAGTTGTCAATATAATGGGTGCAGTGTAGTCGATTATATTATAGTGTCAGAGAAATATCTATCGGACGTGTCCTATTTCTGTGTCAAAAATCCAAATGAATTTTCAGATCACAGCCAACTTGCTGTTCACTTAGAATATTTTCAAGAGAGTAGTAATTGTGATAACATGTTTATATATGAATATACTGTACCGAAATATTCATTGAAATGGACTAAAGATAGTGCAAACAAGGCAATAATGACTGTTAACAGCAAATGTTTCCAAGACGAATTATCGAGGTTAAGAGTATCGCGTTATGAAGAAACCGCAAATGACACAGAAAAAGCTGTAACTGACTTTACGGAACTTCTTAAAAGATTGAATAAGTCGGCATCCAAAACTGTAAAGAATGGTAAAATTAAGCAATATAAAAAACGTAGGTGGTTTAATGATAAGTGTAAAACACTAAAATGCATAATGCAAAAAGCTGTGCGCGAAATGAGAGAGCAGCCGCTGAACAAAAGTTTAATTGAAAAAATTTGCGCAGCCAAAAAAGCATATAAAAGGGAAACTAAATATAGAGCTAAATTATTCCGACACAAATTTGCAATAGAACTTGAAAACATGGAAACGTCAGATCCGAGTGAATACTGGAAGTTTATTAAAAAAATGAGAGATGATAGTAGGAAAGATAACGACGATCTTGATCCAGACATTAGTGTTAAATTCTTTAATGATTTATATTGCAATAGCGCTAATCGGGATAAAGATACTTTTATATGTAAAACAGACAAACCTAAGATCATTTGCGATCTCAATAATGATGAAATTTCGACCCTGGAAGTAATAGGCGTTCTGAACAGTTTGAAAAATAATAAATCTCCAGGCAGTGACGGGCTGCGGAATGAACTATTGAAAGCCGTCGGACCGATTATGGCACAAGATTTAACAAAGTTGTTTAATTTGGTTCTGAACTCTTCATATTATCCTACATGTTGGAGCGAGTCCACACTGACACCTATCTATAAAAAAGGTGATCGTCACGATCCAAACAATTATAGAGCTATAGCTTTGAGCAGTTCTATAAGTAAAATATTTAACAAAATAATCAATACACGAATTTCCAAATTTTTGGATGATAATGATATTATAAGTGATAATCAATATGGATTTAGAAAAAATAGAAGCACGATTGATAGTGCGTTCATTTTAAAATCGCTAACTACTAAGTACCTGAAAGAGGCAAAACCTCTATATGCAGTATTTGTAGACTTCCGTAAGGCATTTGATACTGTCCACCGAGAGACAATGTTTACTAAATTGAAACATGTTGGTATCAATGGCAATATTATGAAAACTATTGAATCTATGTATGCGTCAAGTGCTTATTCGGTACGAACTAGCCAAGGTTATGGGCCTCATATGATTTCAAATATTGGCGTTAGACAAGGATGTATTATTTCTCCCACAATTTTCAAAATATGTATTGATGACATTAGCGCCGAATTTGATGATTCGTGCAAACCGGTTAAAGTTGGCGAAAAATCTCTAAGTCATATGCTATTTGCAGATGATCTGGTTATGCTATCTGAAACTGCTGAAGGTATGCAAAGATGTTTGAATAAATTGGAGAATTACAGCATAAGGAACAAAGTAGAAGTGAATCTTCAGAAAACTAAATGCCTGATATTCAGGAAACGAGCAACAAAAAAACTAACTGCCTTTAAATTAAGCAACACTCCGTTGGAAACAGTTAAGGAATATACCTATCTTGGTATTAAATTTTGTGCGAATGGAAAATTTTGCAAAGCCCAGATAGATGTTAACAACAAAGGGTTAAAAGCAATGTATAGTTTAATGTCATCCTTGCGCAAACATGAAATTTTCTCAGTAAGCATTTGGTGTAAACTATTTGACAAGCTGATAAAACCTATCGTTTTATATGGTTGCGAAATATGGGCATCGCATATTAATATTAACAAGCTCGAATCTATTCCATGTGAAATTACACATGTTAAATTTTGTAAATCAGTGTTGGGTTTAAATAGAATGGCGTCTAATCACGCGACAAGAGCAGAATTGGGCAGATTTCCGATAGCACATGATGCGATAATGAATGCTGTAAGATATATGCTTAAACTGTCTGAAAGAAAACCGAATATGTTACTTCAGAATTCTGCCCAAATATGCGAGGAATATATAATTCCACCGTTTTTGGCAGAAGTACTTCACATGCCAAAAATAAGCGATTTAGAGAATAACCTATCGCTGGAATATCTCAATAAAGTCCGGGAAGAATTAAAATGCGTTCATATTCTAACGTTCAAAAACGAAATATTCGATGACAACAAGAACGAGAGGCCGATCACGATCGGCAGATGTTTAACCCATACCTTGGCGATAGCAATTAGCTATTTTTATAAATTTTATAAATCCTTACATCAACCTTTTCATGAGTGCTAAAGTTTCAACAATTCACACTTAATATAGTGATCATGTGAAAAATATTTAGTTATCACATTGTGTCAACAGGATTGGCGGAGGATGTTAATATTTTTAAGCAAAAAAAACAAATGACCCTCACTATGCAGGTTTGGGGTGTGTTCTTGTCAACTATGCCAAGAACTACATGTATAAACATAGTCAATGGAAAATTTGAGTTATCAAATTGGATAGAATAGGGTTAATCTTACCCAAACTAATGAACTGATAAACACAAAATAGTCTATACAAAGCATGTCATTGGATTTAGAAACCCATACAATAAGTCAGTCTCAAGAATACCAGCACCATTAATATTACCCTGGAGCCCAAATGCAATTGAGGGAATTTCAAAATAAGACATTTCCTCTAATGATGAATATATAATTGGTGATTTATTGAAACCCTTACTGAACCTGGATCAAAGTGAAAGGGATAATATTATATCTGTCAATCGCATAATATGTGTCTATGGAATGGTTTAATTTTAATCCCAAATCCATGCAAATCAAAAGTGGATCACCATCAACCTGGACATAATATGGGAGAATGATCAAACGAAAAGCTTCAAAACCATATGATGTGTGGAGAGGGTTAATCATTTGCAATGACATCACATCATGGAACTGAGGAATGTGTGGATTAATTTTTGTCTAAGATAAGACAACAGTGTATGTAGACAACAATGTCTGTAAAACATCCCTACAAATTAAGTAACAATGGACTATTCCAATTTAATATTTTAGAATAGGTGTCCTATAGTGTTTACATAAACTTTAGTAATGAACCTGTTTCAGCAAAGGGGTTAACTTAATATTGCACAGAAAACAGCACTCCACCAGATAGCCATCAATCAATTTGACATTAATATGATAACAAATCCTGCCAGCCAGGAGTACCACTATCAGGCTTTATAGCATGTCCATAGACATAGTGATAATTAACTCATTTCAATAACACATGGTCTGCCAGATATGTTCTCTTAAAATTCCCAGCAGTAATTATTTGAATTATAAAGGGTCATAACTCTGTTAAAATATATCGGATCAAACCCATATTCGAACTCGATCTGTGTTTATGGGTGATAAATTCATATACCAAATTTGGTGCTGATCAGATGAAAAATGTTTTGAGTCATAGCAGCTTGGGTGAATTCTAAGTAAACATAAGAGTGAAAAGGGTTAATTAAACAATACCAAAAACCATACAGACTAAGAACGTGCTAAGAAAAACCTAGGTAAGAAATATGAGGCAGATCAGAAGAAATATGTTCAACTTATTGCATTGGATAGCATGTGTGTAAAGGGTTAATTATTTTCTAAACCGATCAACCAATCAATACCAAAAACTATACAGATGAGGGGCATGTCATCATAAACCTACATATAAAATATGAACACAATCGGACAAAATATACTTTGGTTATAGCATCGGATTTTTGTTTTTTTAATTTTATTTTCGAAAAAGGGTCATAACTCCTTTAAAATTAATCGGATCAAACCCATATTCGAACTCGATCTGTATTTTCGGCTGTGAAACAAATGTTTGAGTTATGGCAGAATGTGTGAATTCTAAGTTGAAAAAGGGCCATAACTCTGTAACAAAATCTCGGATCAAATTCGAACTCGATCTGTATTTTGGGCTGAGAAACCCATATACAAATTTTGGTTTCGATCGGATAGAAAATGTTTGAGTTATCGCATTACTCGTAAAGTGTCTACGGACAGACGGACAGACAGACGGACAAACGACGAGTGGTCAATCCGGGCAACGACACTATGTTTACCATACTATGGTATGGGTAAACATAAAAATGGTATGAATAAATTAAGAACGTATCGTTGTTTCAAAGAACAATATGAAATTGAACCATACTTACTCCAAATTACTAATTTTTATACGAGATCGTGTTTCAGTAAGCTTAGAGTAAGCAATCATAAGTTGCAGGTAGAGGTTGGGCGACACGCTCAGCCAAAAATACCTTACGAGAAACGCATATGTAAAAAATGTGAAGCAAATGAAATTGAAACGGAAGAACACTTTATAATGAGATGTGAAAAACATAACCATTTGCGGAAGAGATTTTTCACTGAAATAGGAGTTCACCAACCAATTTTCGTAAACTTTGATGAAATAGAAAAGTTCATATTCCTCATGAAGGCTGAACACCCGAGTATATGCAATCTGATCTGTAACATGGTTCGGCAGTTTTCCGCAAATAAATGAGAATATAGTGTTGAGTTACAAATACATGTTATATATATATTTTATATGAAATTGTCTTGACTTGTGTTTAAATTATCTGTATTATGACAACTGCCCCGCGTGGGTGTATTATGTCAATAAAAATGTTATGTTATGTTATGTTATAGCGTAAATTCCAATCATAAAACCACTACAATGTCGAGGAAATCGGATACATCTTCCCATTATTTTCTTTAAATAAACACGCCATATCGGAAGTTGAAGGGACGTAACTCTCGCGATAATAAACGAGATCTATAGTTTCCGGGCGGCGGGCCGATATTGAACTAGGCTTCTCATTATCGGCCCGCGGCCCGCTGTTTTGGTAACAATACGCTATTTGGAACGCCCCGAAAAACATTATCAATGGCCTAGAGAACGCCCTATAAAGTGGTAATAATTAGTGATATCACATAATCGAATTAGTGATATCATAAAATTAATTAGTGATAAAACTAAATAGGTAATAAATAGAAGAACGGCGCCCCATAGTTTAGGGATTTCAATTTATAATTATTGCTGTCAGACGATTGTTTTGCCGAATTAACTGTAGACCGAATTGCTCATAAGTGCAATAGGAATATTCTTTATTGTGCTTAAACGAAATGAGAGATTCCTTATTGATCTTATGTGCTTACTAGTGAAGCTTAATTAGAATTGCCCATATTGCGCTTAAGCGCAATTAATATCTTCATCATGAGATCACCCCTCTGTGCAAATAGTAGAGTCTGAATAGGCCTACGCATGGACAGTCACCACGTCACAAATAAACTCCACCCATTGCTCTATGGACTACACCATTTGAATTAGTGTTTATGTAATGAAGCTAATTGTGCTTTAAGATGGAATATCTCTTTGTAAACATGTATATTCTAGTCACCGGGGTATAAAACATTAGATCCGAGTCGACGACTCCTGTCTGGAAATGCTTCTATCGATTGATATTCATTTTATTTCGAATATTTTCTGGTTCGGTACGTAGATTATAGCTCTCTATCGCTATATGGTATCACCCGAATGGTCTGTTCTAAAAATAGACAAATAAACGGTCCCAATAAAATATTCGAAATAAAATCAATATTAATTGATAGAAGCCTTTCCGGACAGGGGTCTTCAGTTCATATTGATTATTGTATACCCATGCATGCAGCTATTTAAAATGTGTTATTTAAAGAGATAATCCATCTTTAAGCATATTAAGGAAGATTTTGATTTCCACTAACTATATAACACATGTTTACAAAGAGATGGTCCACCTGTAAACGGACATCCCGTTTCAGCTAAAATGTAACATTCAGAATATTATTTGTTCCAGGTATATATACGTGCGCATGTGTCCTGCGGTTTTCAATGTGATCAACGATGACGCTCCCACGTATGAATCTCTCAACACATTCTTGAACAAAATATATAGATGAACACCCGGCGGTGTTAGATAATGTCGGACTGATCCACGTCATATACATGTCTTCTGTGGTTTACAGGGAATACGTCGAGAAAACAGCATGCACGGAGAACCGAAGCGGATTCAGACCATGACCGACATCACACACGCAGAGGCACGCCAGTGTGATGAGACGTACAATGAATGTAGCACCATAGAAACGCATAGGACAGTTTATGTCAACAAGAGACAACCGGGGGGCACAGAGTGCGGAAAATCGTTCACGCATTGGTCTAATATCGGAATAAATTATAGCGTGACTGAACCTGTAAAGATGTGTCAGGAATACGATACGTCCTTAAATCAGTCGGATGGAATGACTAAAAACAAGAGGAACAGCACAGGCGACCCTTCGTTTAAACGCAATGTTTGTGATGCGGGATTCGATGCTGATGATCAACTGGTGCAAAACCCGAGTATCCATACATGTGAGACACCATATAAGCATGATATCTGTCAGAAGAGATTCACCCAAACTAATAGTCTGACTCAGAACAAGAAGATCCAAACCGTCAATACAATACATCAGTGTGATATTTGTCAGAAGCTTTTCAATCATAAAACTACTCTAACAGATCACATGATGGTCCACACTGGCGATAAACCATTCGAGTGTGATGTGTGTCAGAAGACATTCACTAGGAAGGGTACTCTAACTGCACACTTGAGGAGCCATACGGGTGTTACACCATATCAGTGTGACATTTGTCAGAAGAAATTCACTTATCGGAGTAATCTTACTGTACACAAGAGGATCCATACGGGGGATATGCCTTATAAATGTGGTATTTGTGACAAGAGTTTCTTTCAAAAGAATGCATTGACTATGCATGAGAGGAGCCATACAGGGGTCAAACCTTATCCGTGTGATATGTGCAACAAGGCATTCAAGTCTTCCGTCAACTTGAAGATACACATGAGAATCCACACGGGAGATCTACCCTATACGTGTGGCATATGCGGCAAGGGATTCGCCCACCACGCTGGCATGACTACACACACGAGGAAACACAGCGGTGTAAAACCGTATCAGTGTGAGCAGTGCGGCAAGACATTCATTAACTCCAGTAACTTAAGTGTACATGAGAGGATTCACACAGGAGAGAAGCCGTACGCGTGCGATATCTGCGAGAAAAGATTCGCTCATCAGAATGGCATGACTACACACATGAGAACACATAGTGTTGTCAAACCGTATCATTGTGAGGAAGCAAGAGTTTAGTGTGCCTGTCATTTGCAGAATGAGGTCACCAGAGGGTGAATTTAGTGACGCTATCCCGGTTAGAGGGCTAGCATGCACCACTAAATTCACCCTCTAAGGATTTCATTCTGCTATAAGACCTCATTTTCTCTCGAAAGTTTATTATTAAATTTCAACAGAAACTTCTTCGCATAGATTCTATTTCTTATTTCTAGTTAAAATTTGTTCTAGGTTTATCCTAGAGTTTATTGACCAGCTTAATTTGTTAGTCCGAAAAATAATGAACAGTTTTTTCAAATTGTTCTTCAAGTTTAGCTAAAAATCGGCTGTATAGGTTTAGGTGCTTTGTGTCACAGCTGTCACTATCTGGATATTCCCATTCAGATTAAATTATTTTTATAGATCGTTCAGGATCATTGGTGAATATCAGTTTTCATTTGCAAGATTTTAGATTTTGTGCAATTTAGGGTCAATCATTCACATGTGTCTTTTTTTTCATAGCAGCCAATCCAGATTAAAAAATCTGTTAACAGTGAGCACTATTATTCGTTAGCTAAACAACCACACCCTTTTAGACCAGAAAATATTCGAAATAAATATATATATATATATTCATAGCCCTTGGTTGACACGGTGGTCTGTGTTATAGTTATTATTGTTATTATATCTTTATTTCCTCAAAAACAATGAAGACTTTTATAAAGAATATAAGGCAAACAAAAACAGTTTTGGTTCTCAGGCCCCTCCGCATTGAATAAAAAGGGCAGCATTAGGCCTTTTTATTGCAATGACTGTTACGCCAGCTTTTGAAGTAACTGACCACTTTTGAAGTAGGTCTCCACTTTTGAAGTAAAAAACGCCAGCTTTTGAAGTAACTCACCACTTTTGTAATAAAATCGCCAGCTTTTGTAGTAAAGTGAGGTCTCCGCTTTTGAAGTAAAAAACGCCAGCTTTTGTAGTAAAAAAACTAGGTCTCCACTTTTGTAATAACAAAATTACAGCTTTTGAAGTAAACTGACTCAATACATTTTGACGGGCGCTGAACGATTTTCATGACAAAGTCAACCCGATAATCCATAGTGGCTATCGCCCATACGAGTGTGACTTTTGACTGAATATATTTAGTGAGTCCAGTTCCGTGATAAAAGAATCCACACCGTTAATCGACCATACGAGTGTGACGTGGTTTGAATAGCTTTCAGTCTTACCAACAAGAGAAATAACAGTCAATCGCCCATACGCGTGTGACGTGTACCAAAAGGCACTTAGTGAGTCCGGTTCAGCGACAAAAGAATCCACACCGGTAATCGACCATATGCATGTGACGTGGTTCGAATATTCTTCAGTCATACCAACACAAGAGAAATCACACAGTCAGTCGCCCATACACGTGTGACGTGTGCCAAAAGGCACTTAGTGAGTCCGGTTCCGTGGCAAAAGTATCCACACTGGTAATCGACCATATGCATGTGACGAGGTTCGAATATCCTTCAGTTATACCAACACAAGAGAAATCAGTCAATCGTCCATACGCGTGTGACGTGTACCAAAAGGCACTTAGTGAGTCCGGTTCAGTGACAAAAGAATCCACACCGGTAATCGACCATATGCATGTGACGTGGTTCGAATATCCTTCAGTCATACCAACACAAGAGAAATCACACAGTCAATCGCCCATACACGTGTGACGTGTACCAAAAGGCACTTAGTGAGTCCGGTTCCGTGGCAAAAGTATCCACACTGGTAATCGACCATATGCATGTGACGAGGTTCGAATATCCTTCAGTCATACCAACACAAGAGAAATCACAGTCAATCGTCCATACGCGTATGACGTGTACCAAAAGGCACTTAGTGAGTCCGGTTCCGTGACAAAAGAATCCACACCGGTAATCGACCATATGCATGTGACGAGGTTCGAATATCATTCAGTCATACCAACACAAGAGAAACCACACAGTCAATCGCCCATACGCGTGTGACGTGTACCAAAAGGCACTTAGTGAGTCCGATTCCGTGACAAAAGAATCCACACCCGTAATCGACCATATGCATGTGACGTGGTTCGAATAGCGTTCAGTCATAACAGCAGAAGATAATTTATAGAGTCAATCGCCCATATAAGTGTGACGTGTACCGAACGGCATTTAGTGAGTCCGTTTCCCTGCCTAAGCATATGAACACACATAGGTGATCAATCATTCGAGTATATAAGATTGTTCCCAGTCAGCCTGACAACCCACACTATTGAATGCCCTTACAAGTGCGACCGTTGTCAGAAGAAGTTCGATGTTACATTGAGTCAGACAAGACTGAAGACGTTTTGTCAGTCCAGTAACATGACGACATATATAGTTTCTCGAAATTAGGTGATGTATTAGTTCCAACGGAAAATAGTTGGTATATTTATTTTTGGCCTCACTTTTAATTGCATATTCGTACCCTCGAAATTAGGTGACCCGACGCGTTAGGGACAGCAGAAAATGTTTGGTTTATTAGATTCGTCTCTGGGAGGCGACATTAACAACAATTTTCAATCATTAAAATTATGTTACATAACCGAAGTATTATAACTACGTCAAACGTGGCCAGCTATAAAACACGGGAACCAGTAATGTGTTGTGTGGAAACCGTTGGGTTCACATACACTCTGATGATTGAGTATATAAAATAACGGATTCGGTGGCATTATGTCGCTATACAGGGAAAGTTAAACTTTCAAATCTCAATGTTCTTGATGCTAAAAGGTTCAGTCTCCTTTCAAAATTTATTCAACACAATATACGAATACAATTAATTATTCTATTGTCAATTGTCAGGCACAGCAATACAAAATGAAACGCATAACAAAATTAAGAATGAATGGAACGATGTTGTTGATGTAGTTAAATAATAATTAGTCAAATTTATCCTCAACCTCCCCTTAGACGCTATAGTTCTTGAATAGTTATGTATAATATTGTATAGCTTGATCCCTTATCGCCTCTCATCCACATCAACAATTCTGCTATCTGAATCTGTTTTGTTTATTATGGTCAATAAATGAAATCAATATTCTATCATGAAGACAATATATGATGGTATACATATTTACTATTGCTATGTTGCACCTATCAATTGGGGTCAGACTAAGTGGTGTACTATAGTCAGGGAAGGTTGAGGTGTCCCACGGACTGATAACTTAACATAAAAACAATGGTGAATTATTTTGAGATATCACTGGTCGATCATGATTGATATCTAGATCTACAATGTAGCTCATAATTACTACTCCCCTCATTTTCAACTACGTTAGTTATAAACGCCCAGACCGTGCGCTGCTCGCAATGTGGTAACCCCTTTCCAAAAAAAAAAAAAAAATACCAAATGCAGAACAAAATTACGACAATGAATTTATTGATATACTGCAAACCATCGGTGCACGCTGGGATTGATGAGCAATTATGTATAACACAAAATAGAATATATGCCAGTCCCTTCCCAATAGTATTGCCCTCGACTTACCAGCAACTTACCGTAACATACCTGCCCTATTCAGGGCAATACCAGTTACTGGCGATTGTGGCCAATGTTGACACCTCCCACTCGCAGAGGACTCACATTCAACAATTCAATCGCAGGCATAGCTACCACATGGTATAATACACGCTCGGAACACGGGCTCCACTGGCCGCCATGGAGAATCACCACAGCATAACGCCTGAACATTAAATGTTATGATAAAACATTACAACTGTAGCGCCCAAAGAGGCCGGATCTACACAGCGATATGGTGTGCGATTTTCTTGTTATCCTGTTCCCTCTTTTGAAGGTTCTAGAGCTGTCACGAAGTCTCGAACGATATAACACAATCCCGTAACAGACGTGAGTATGTTCAATAATTTTTTGACACCCACCCCCCTTTTAACACTAAAACAGAGATTTGCGGGGGGAAATTCACTGTAAACAGCTGTATATGAATTTCTGTGCATACTATTTATCATGGATGTTAACATGGACATGTATATAGGAATGAGTCATTTTGAGGTCATTCGGCCAAAAAAACATGGCTGCCAGCGGCCATCTTGGATTTCAAAATTTGCAACAAAATACAACACGATAACTGCCTGCAGTCAGTTTACAGTTAGAATTACATTATTTCTCTCATTCAAGGTGGTTTTGAAGCCCAACTCGTTGACAATACACTAAAAAACAAGCAGGAATTTTTTTTTTAATTGCGGAAAAAATTGCTTGTTGGTGGCTTTGACCACCCACCCACCCCGGCATACGTGCCGGAATTTTTTTGTCACCCCCCCCCCCCGATGATAATGGTAATAATACACACAGCCCATGACTGTCACGCATGCAAGAGTTGAATTGTTTTCTAAAGTCAGCCACCTATATAGATACGTAGTTGTGATTTTCCTTATTTCTAGTTCAATTCCATGATGTCCATTTATTAAATGTCAGATATGCTTTTATATTTTGACAATTCATACGCACCTGTCTTCACAACAAAATTATTACACTGTTGCGTTCTATTCGATTCAAATTTTCTTCGAGACAGTCTTTGATATACACGGTATCTTCAGGGATAATTAAGAACCGAAACACGTCTTTTCCGAGAATAACATTTGTCGTACTGATTATTCGTTCGCATCATGTTGTTTTTTTTTTATAATTAGAGACCTTTCACAAAATCACTATTACGATTGCGGATAGAATATATTGTCCTACAGTAAGGTGGACACCATCACAACTTATACATTCTATGCTTAATTTATCAAACGGCAAATACCCCACTCTATTCAGTTACACATATATTTGATGGAAAAAGTTATGTGTTTGTCTTTCTTATCCCATGTTCTTAGCCGTGTGTTATACACGGAAAATGTTAGAGCGTCCCCAAACAGGACCGGTGGCACATTGTTGACACATCTGCATATAATTAAACTGCGTGTGGTATATTTCGTCTCACATAAGAACCCGGCCCGTGCGTACAGATCGATTTGTGGCCGTATACTGGCAAGATCCATATCCGAAATCGTAATCGTGATTTTGCGAAAAGTCTCTAATACTGCTAAATACGGCGACTCTGACACAAATTTACTACACAATAAACACGCTCCATATATGGAACAATGTATTACGCCATATTAAGAAAGCACCGTCGTCCGATACAAATCATATCTCAGTCACAGTTCCACATACATAAATATGACAATATTCTTCCCCTGAACGTTTCGGGGTCTTCGTTTGTCACACTTATCGGTTAAACTTTGCTGTTCACATGTTAATTGTTCACACTGACATGTCTCTCCTACATGCATCGCCAAGTGACTCGTCGGTTCACCGACCGGATTGAATCTCTCAAGACACACATCACCCTAATAGCGCCATTCGTCTGTGTGGATCCTCATGTGGGTTTTTTTAATCTAGAAGAGTTGATGAATGTATTAAGACACATATCGCCCTAATAGCGTTACCCGTCTGTGTGGATCATCGTGTGTGTTTTTAATCTAGAAGAGTTGATGAATATAGTAAGACACATATCGCCCTAATAACGATACCCGTCTGTGTGGCTCCTCATACGTGTGTTAATCTAGAAGAGTTTATGAATATATTAAGACACATATCGCCCTAATAGCGTTACCCGTCTGTGTGGATCATCGTGTGTGTTTTAAATCTAGAAGACTTGATGAATATAGAAAGACAAATATCGCCCTAATAACGATACCCGTCTGTGTGGCTCCTCATACGTGTGTTAATCTAGAAGAGTTGATTAATATATTAAGACACATATCGCCCTAATAACGTTACCCGTCTGTGTGGATCCTCACATGTGTTTTAATCTGGAAGAGTTGATGAATATACTAAGACACATATCGCCCTAATAGCGTTACCCGTCTGTGTGGATCATCGTGTGTGTTTATAATCTAGAAGAGTTGATGAATATAGAAAGACACATATCGCCCTAATAACGATACCCGTCTGTGTGGCTCCTCATACGTGTGTTAATCTAGAAGAGTTGATTAATATATTAAGACACATATCGCCCTAATAACGATACCCGTCTGTGTGGATCCTCACATGTGTTTTAATCTGGAAGAGTTGATGAATATACTAAGACACATATCGCCCTAATAGCGTTACCCGTCTGTGTGGATCATCATGTGTGTTTTTAAACTAGAAGAGGTGATGAATGTATTAAGACACACTTCACACGTATACGGTCTCTCTCCTGTGTGGATTCTCGTGTGTGTTTTTAGATGATCGATCCGATTAAATCTCTTAAGGCACACGTCACATTGATATGGTCTCTCTCCTGTATGAATCCTCATATGGGATTTCAGACTACTAGACATACTAAATTTCTCCAGACACACATCACACTCATATGGCTTCTCTCCTGTATGAGTTCTCGTGTGGTACTTCAAGGCACCAGACAGAGCAAATTTCTTAGGACATAGCTTGCACTGATATGGTTTCTCTCCTGTGTGGGTCCTCATATGTGACATCAGATGACTAGACTGATCGAATCTCTTAAGACACACGTCGCACTGATGGGGCTTCTCTCTATCTGTCGTATGTATCTTCATGTGATTTTTTAGATAATCGGGTACAGTGAACGACTTAAGGCAAATTTCACACTGGTGAGGTTTTTCTGTTGTGTGGATTCTTTCCATGTGTATTTTCAAACTACCAGACGATCTGAATCTCTTGAGACAAACGTTACAGGGATGAGGTGCTTCTTCTGTATGGGTTATCATGTGGCTTTTCATGTTACCAGACGAACTGAATCTCTTAAGACAAACTTTACACGCATAAGGTTTCTCTCCTGTGTGGGTTCTCATGTGCATTAACAGACCAGCGGAAAAACTGAATTTCTTAAGACAAACGTTACACGAATAAGGTGTCTCCCCTGTGTGGGTTCGCGTGTGTTTTGTCAGCTGACCAGACGAAGCGTATCCCTTAAGACAAACATCACATTTATAAGGTTTCTCTCCCGTGTGGTTTCTCCTGTGTGTTTTCATATCATTAGATTGAGCGAATCTCTTAAAACAAACGTCACACTCATATGGCTTCTCGCCCGTATGTATCCTCATGTGTGTGTTCAGAGCACCAGACTCGGCGAATTTAGTTAGACAAACATCGCATTGATGTGGTTTCTCTCCTGTGTGAATTTTCGTGTGTACCTTCAACTGACCATACTGGGTGAATTTCTTTAGACACACATCACACTGGTAGTGTTTCTCTCCTGTATGCATCAGCATGTGCGTTCGCAAACTACTTCGTTGAGCGAATTTCTTCATGCAGAAGTCACACGCATGTGGCTTCTTTCCTGTGTGGATACTCATGTGTGATTTCAGATTGGACGGCCCTGTGAATTTCTTTAGACACACCTCACATTGATAGCGTTTCTCTCCTGTGTGAACCAACATGTGTGATGTCAAACCATAGGGGTGAGCGAATTTCTTCAGACACACTTCGCACGTATGTGGCTTTTCTCCCGTGTGGATTCTCCGTGTGTGCTTTGTCAGGTCACCATTATTTGTGAATCCCTTGAGACATATGTCACACTGGTACGGTCTCTCTCCTGTGTGTATTCTTTTATGAACTTTCAGTGTACCAGACGTTATGAATTTCTTAAGGCACACATCACATTCATATGGCCTCTCCCCCGTGTGGGTCATCGTGTGTGTTTTCAGATGATCATAAGTAGAGAAAGTTTTCAGACACGTTTCACACTTATATGGTTTTTCTCCTGTGTGTATCTGCATGTGTTTTTTCAGATTTCCAGAAGTGGTAGATTTATGTTGACACACCTTACATTGGTATGGTTTCTCGCCTGAATGGCTCCGCATGTGTGTTTTCATATGACCAGACGAAGTGAATGTTTTAAGACACACATCACATTGATATGGTTTCTCACCTGAGTGGCCCCTCATGTGTGTCTTCATATGACCAGACGAAGTGAATGTTTTAAGACACACGTCACACTTGTATGGTTTCTCGCCTGTATGCATCCTCATGTGTGCTTTCAGATTTCCAGTCGTGGTACATTTGTATAGACATACCTCGCATTGATGTCGTTTCTCTCCTGTGTGAATCACCATGTGTGTTGACAGACCATAGGAGTGAGCGAATTTATTCAGACACACATCACACTCGTATGGCTTTTCTTTGGTGTGGATCCTCATGTGTGATTTCAAGTTACCAGACGAGGTGAATCTCTTAAGGCACACCTCACACTGATGTGGCATCTCTCCCGTGTGCACCATCATGTGGTGTTTCAGACTACCAGACTCAGTAAATCTCTTAAGACACACCTCACACTCGTATGGTTTTTCTCCCCTATGTATTCTCATGTGTACCTTCAGGTGAACGACTTTCTTGAGGCACACATCACACTGTTGACGTTGTCCGTTTCTCTCACCATCCACAGGAAGCTCATTCTGATCACATTTATCAGTCGTCTGATTTCTGTCGTCGAGTTGTTTCTCTTTGACCGAGAAGTCGCCATCATTATTATCATCATCACACATTTCAAGAAATTGTCGATTTGCACTGTTTATATGTATGTTTTATTAACTTCCATGCGTCCACATTAGGTTCAACAGTCGCATATACATTCAGTGTGTCTCGTAGCGTATGGGTGGCGGCATAATATTCCTCTGAATCTGGAGTATATTCAGCCTAAAAGTATTTGCCCAGGGCGTGTAATTTTCATAGGATCCAGTTCTCATATTGCGCTTGGGACAACATAACTATCTGAAAGAAATGACAAAATATCAGAATTTTACCCCTATATGAATCACAGGTCCCCAGAACAAAAATTTACCACACCCCAATAGTACTTAATCCTATAGAAAGGTATAATATGATCATACGCAAGCGTAATTAACGAACCAAAGCTAAAACAATCACATAGGCCGGGGGTTTCTGCATGTAGCGTTTAAAACAATTCTATTTCTTATCAAAATCACTTTATAGATTCCCACCAAATAATATTCATATGCATAAGACTTATGTTTGGTGGGGTAATTATAAATAGTTATATATGTTGTCGAGAGAAACTAACCATTAGGCCTATATTACTTGGCGTGCATGCTGGGGGAGGATGTTCATTTCAATCATAACATGTCGCCATGTCAATTTCAATGATAGTCGACAAACGTCATCGTGTAACTTTCACCATTGACCGAATTCACGTGGAACTGAATTTGTCTTCTGCTTTGTTCATAAGTATGTGTTTTCATTCTATTCAAGAAAATATAATATATATGGATTATCAGATGCATGTAAGTATGCAGACTTATGATAACAATCAAATCCACATTAAATATTATCTTATTTCCTTTCGCACGGTATATAGTCTCTACAGAACCATGCAGTATTGATTCACTGCTGTGCACCATTTGGAAAATAAATATTTGAGATGCACGTAGATCGTGTTGTGTTGTGGTGATTTTAGTTTATTTATGATTTGATCGAGTAGAGTACCGGAGTATACCCGTTAGAAATGCATTATGGACCTACTTTCCCTTATAAATAAAAACAAATAAATTAATTTATGACGTCTATATAAATAGGAGAATGTTGCACATCGACTGATTTGTGTTGGCCTCTTGACAGCCGATTACGACAATAATGCTTTAGGCCCACCGATCCTATGTGCGACATTCGTGCTCCCCAAAAATCAAAATTCCAGCGTCGTATTTCTTAATAATTGGTGACGTCACAAAATCAGATATAGCCTATATACGACCCAAAGGGTCCGCCTTTGGTTCGTTATAATTTGGCTGGGGCTAATTTTTTTGTCATTTTTACAAAGTCCACAATCAGATTCAAAATGCACAAACATTATTTTTGTTACATACATTCCTCATATGTTTGTAGAAAGATATTTTACTACTCTTCAATTTGGTGCATACTATGTAAACGTTGGTTAAGAAAACCTCCGGTTATGAGCACAGATCTGACGCAACCCGGATGTAACATTTCACTCGTTATAGATGTCCGCTAAACTGGGTCAAATAGTCCGATGTTTACATCGACTTGCGCTTCAAAAACACACTCAACGGTAAGTAGATTATATACATTGTACATCATTAGAAGCGAAATTGTTTCTGACCCACCCAAACCAATCACGCCACAACACGCATCTCTCGTATCTATTAAAAAATTCAGTCTCATAATCCCGGAAGCAAATTTAAATTTTCCATGAGTACTATTCGTGGTTCTTATGCAGCACAAAATATATTTATAGAAATGAAATAAATAAACAAAGATTGAATTTACACGGATGCCGATTTGAAAACATACTATATGTTGTCTAGGTTGGGCATATTTCTCGTATTTTGACTGGTCCACTACTATACTATATGCATGTCTAATGTTTCGACGATAAGTACATGTACATGTATGTCCCCGTCCCCAGCTTGTACCCCTACATTTTGGTATTGTTGGAATCTGCAGAGTCTCATCTATCTATATATGCCCACTACTGACACGTATAGGAAACCCACCGTGAATGCTATATACGGGCCGCAGTCATAGCCCGTAGAAAAGTTATCCGCAATTTACCCTTTACACCGGATGTGATTAAACACCGCCCGGACAGCCCATGCGGAGTATATGTGTGATTTTGAGGCAATATATCTGTGCGGGGTTGTCATGGAAATCCATTCACGCACGGACAGGGGTCGCTGTCACACAGAAGTGTCGCTATTAACCCTCATAATGTCGGCATCGGCGAATATGTGAACCGCCATATCAAATCCAGTCGTAAGTCGGGATTTGTTTACCCTGTGCCAATGCATTCTCTTATATATGCGAGTCGACCATAGGTCGCCTCGCATATATAAGAGAATGCATTGGCCTAACAATGTTTTATCATGTTTTTTAAATAAATGTTTCTTATAATTTTTAGGACATAAAATAAAAAACATCCATTACCCTGCAGGGAGCCCCAAACATATATAGAAGCATATAGAAGAGTGTCGTCTGCTCATGTTTGTCTGGGGCTCTGTATGGGTGAAATTATAAAATTGTTAAAGAATACAAGAACAAATTATTAAAATTGCAAAAAATTGTTAGGCCAATGCATTCTCTTATATATGCGAGGCGACATATGGTCGACTCGCATATATAAGAGAATGCATTGACACAGGGTGAAAACAATCCCGACTTCCGACTGGATTTGATATGGCGGGTCACATATGTTCGCCCCGAATGAAGCTATAACAGCACAGACCGTCCATGTGGTGTCTATAGGGGTGGTTTTAGTGGCTATAACCGTGCTGGGGTGTCATATAAAGACATCGATGCCCGCACAGTGGTGCGGCCGAACAGAAGTGGCGATATTAACCCATAATTTACCCAGAATTATAAATGTGTGCCCCAATAACAAGACTCGCAGCACGGACCCTGGCATCGCCATCGTATATCACTAATAAATCCACACTAATGTGTATCGGGACTACCGTCGATTACATTCACGAAGAAACAAGAGCGAAAAAACAATATAATACATACCAAATTGAGAAACAAATGCAGGGACTTAAGTCGAAAACCACATAGCCCTTAGCCTATTCTGTGATTGGTGAAACGAAATCGAAGATGCCCACCATTACTTTTTCTTATGTCCCCTATACCAGACACAACGCGTACGGCTTTTTAACAGGCTTATAAGGGTATCACTGTATACAATATCGCTGACCTCCTTAAAGCCATAACAAACATTAGTAATAATAAAAACAAATTAATATTTGCAGAAGTTCAAAAATATATAGTCGCTACTAACCGCTTTACCAATTAACACATTCACCACCTATGGGTCAACGTCACACGCGAACGTCATCTTTCTAGTACCCCCAAAGCTAAAAGTTAATACTAAACTGACAAAAACACCTTCTCTATGTCAATAACCAGTAATCAAACTAAATGAACTCACATATCGAACCCGGATCTGGTAACACACAAAAAAAGAACAATTTAAACATATATGTTCCATCTTGTTATCATAATAACGTGTGTAATTGTATGGGGAGAGGGGCTATCTAAGTTGTATAAATTGTGCCCCAATCCCATTTGTACATAAACGATAAAATAAAATATGTTAAAACTAACAAGAGCGAATCACACACCAAAGCCTGGCAATTAACCCCCAAAATATCGCCGTCGCCGAATATGTTTACGGCTAACTAAGGTAACAGCCCGGACCGCCCATGTTGTGTTTAGATTTGATTTTAGAGGCTATATATATGTGGATGGTGGTCACGGCCAAACAGAAGTGCCGATATAACTTAAACCATAACCTTGCCAGATCGAGCCAGAATTACAATATTGTGACCGCAATAACTAGACTCGCACCCCGGACCCCCGTAATTCCCTCGTACAGCTAATAACTCCTTACATATATGTTGTGGAACTACCGTCGACTACATTTACGAAGAAACAAGGGCAAAAATCGCCCATCAAAACCTGTATATTAACTCCCAAAATATCAAAATATACCGCCGTCGCCATATGTTTACGTCCATAGCGAGCTAACATGCAGCCCGTACTACCTGGACCACCCCCGTGCAGTATAGGTGTGATTTTAGTGGTACTATCTGTCCGCGGGTGTCAGGAAACCCACCCACGCACGCACGATGGTCGCGGTCACATGTGCACAAGTGTCCCTATTAACCCTCAAAATGCCACCACCGGCGAATATGTTTCCGCGAATGAAGCTAACAGCCCGGACGCCCCCAATGGTGTCTAGAAGTGATTTTAGTCGCGATAATCGTGTGGGGTGTCACACAAAGCCATCGGTACATGCACTATTGGTTACCTTGGTTACCTAACCTGGAACACTGGTTGACATTTGTTTGAATTCTCGAAAAATATTTTTATTTGCCACGAATTTTGAAAATTGGTCTCAGATATTACAATTTACGACAATCTTATTGTGACTGCAGAGAGTATAATTATGTTATTGGTTACAACTAATATCGTCTCTTCTTGGTGCGTGTATTTATTTTTAAAATCCGTTGTTAGCAAAAAACATTTCGATCATAAATTTGTTTATAATCGATAAAAATGGAAAGGGAACAACTTGTGCGTACGTAACTATCACAAGTATAATGTATTTGGGGGAAACTTATTGCCAATGTCATGCGTAAGATATTTAAACATAACATCTCTGACTCGTTCTATATATGTAATTTATTTTCACGAAAAGGACTAATCATCCGAAATGGGGTCATAAATATAAATAATGACAAATAATTTCAATTAGCACCCCCCCCCCCCCCCCTGTATCTTTGGCCATGCAATGGGGTACACAAAATTAGATATCTGCATGAGTACGAACGTCGGGGTGTTCCCCTATCGCATTGTGGTAATCGCCAACCATTCGGGTTGAACACTCAAAAGTTAGGAATGTCTGCTTGACAACTAAACGGACAGAAACTATTTAAAGGGGTACTGTACCCAAGATGTTGTTGTTGGTGTCTATAATACCCGAGTCTGAGAATAAGGTAACAACTTTTCCATTCTTTGAAAGTCTGTTGAGTACGAAGTAGTGTTACGGATGGCAAATTTACCGGAATGCAAAAATACAAATTGTCGTTGTCGAGTAATTTTTGTACAGTTTTCAACCAAATGAATCAAATAAAAATTATATTATATGCATAGTAGTCCCATATACTCATTTAAGTTATTGTATCGTCACTAGTCAATGAGTGGCTTGAGTTTTCTCGCCGTATAAGCATAATGTTTCAAACGATCGTGTGTGCAATGGGTTTACTAATCCAGTATCCCTCAATTATAATTTGATTACGTTTTGTACACGGAAATTCGCATTTTAATTTACGCCATTGTATGGCTCCAGTCATAAATTCAATTTATATTAAATTATTAACTTTTAAATTATTAAATTTGAAGATAGCCTATTAACCTGAGCGTTTACAGAATACATCTTCGACTCAAATTACTTATGTTTCTTATTACTTATAGTATCGATAATAGATCGTTGTTATCACCGGAAATTTATTGAAAATGGCGTACAGTACCCCTTTAAATACAGTATATATATAGGTAGCAATGATTGGACACTTGTGTGCAGTAAACTAAAAAAAAAAGGATCTGGAAATGATTGACAAAGCTTTAAAAAAAATTCGTTTATCGAAGAAAAAGGTAAAAATCAATAAAATGATTTTGGACGCGTCGTTTTAGATTGGGCGGGCGTGTTACCGGAAACACACATTCAATTTATTTTGCCTTATTAACATGTATTCCCAGCTTGGCGGCTTGGCCATGTGAAAATTGTGTAAATATTGGGTTTTATTGTTGTATTTCCATTATAAATGTAGTATAATATATTGCCAGTGATTGCGTGCGACTCACAATGCTCAGAGATCAAACAGATCATGCCATGAATCTCTACTTTTGCGGGCGAAAGCCAAAGTATAAATTCATGGAATGATCTAAGCAGGGACGTGGCTAGAGGGTTTCCGTTCGGGGGTGTCCACCTTGGGAAAATTCCAAATGCACTCCCCCCACTTGAATCATAATCAGACCGAACACAAGTTAGTTTTGTATAATTCCATTTGCACCCCCCCCCCCCCACCTGCACCTCAGTGCTCTTAGGCCTAATATCCTATATCTTCATGAACCATGGTTCTTTATTCCCGATATGAGAACATTCAGATATTTTTTAACCTGAAACACTGCATAAATCCTAACATCTAGTGGTTTAACTCCATACAAATGCGCACGGCTACGGACAAGAGATCACGAAACACCGGGCTGACCATGCTTGTTCGGCCCGGTGTGAGAAAATTAAAAAACAAGAAAATCGCAAATCGTAACACCTAGACTGGCCTCAACTGAAGCTGTGTTGGAAATTTCAAACCTCATTCCCCCTCAGGTTGGAAAATTCTTCAACTAATGACCATTTCAGTCCACAAGTGTGACCAAATGTAGTAAAATATTGTTAAACTTATTAACATTTTTGTATTGGCCACGGGGGGGGGGGGGGGCAACGACATACCGGGCCGACCATGGTTCGGCCCGCGGTGTGCGATTTTTTTTGTAATTTGAACAAGAAAATCGCAAAATCCTAGCATCTGACTAGCCTAAAGGATTTATAGAGTTGGAAATTTCAAACATGACATCCCACTTAGGTTGGAAAATTTACAACTGATGACAATTCCAATGACAATGTTGACCAAATGTATGACAATATTGTTTTCTTAAATTAACTAGCAGTTTTTGACTGGCCACGGGGGAGGGACCAGGACACAAGCTTTCCAAGTGTTGGAAATTTCCAACCTGTCACCCCCCTGAGGTTGGAAAATTTCCAACAGATGACCATTTCAGTCCAAATTGTTTACCCAAAATAGGAAAATATGCAAATATTGGTCCAAAAACAATTATTTCCCACCAAGAAATTGTTTGAAAATCAAACTACAAGAACATTTTCAACCTATTGTTGGTGTGATAATTCCAACTAATATTTTGGCAGGTATGAAATTTCCAACTGTTGAAAATTTTGACCAAAGTTGGGGGTGGCTCACAACCACCCCCCCCCCCCAACCACACCCCCTGTCGCCACGTCTCTGGATCTAAGCCGATCCACGTGCGAAAAACACATCTCAAGTCGATCCGGTCATATCGCACATTCACACCAGCCATGACATGCAACAAAAGTCTACTACACAAATACACGAAAAGAAAGATTTAGTTATGTCGTAGATCCATCTGTCCATACTAGCCATATGAAACGTTTCAATCGGAATATGCCTAGAATTTCCTATAGGTTTCTTATAGGGGATTTCCGTACGGCAGCCACGGCAGGAAACGCCAAGTCTACACAAATACACGAATTCATGTAAATACAAGAAAACCATAGTCAGAAATGGTAACGCCACCAAGATCGTATTATTAGCCATAAATATAAATAATAATACAATTATTCTATAAACTAGCTTTCAAATTTTATGCGGGAAATTTGCGTACTTCCATATTTCAAGTTTTCCCGTTTCTCGTGGCATACATTACTTTCATCAAACTGTCTTCTTTATTACACAAGCTGATAGGCCCGACTTCACCCGGGCTGTTTCCCATCTGCTTTCCGGTGAAAGGTGCGATTTGACCTTCAATTGACTATTTCGAAAGTCAAGGTCAGGTCAGGGTCATGATTTGTCCAGTCCAAAACACCCCCACCCGTAGAAAACTACCCATAGGTATCATATTTCGTCGAAATCCGTCCGTTTTACCCAACTTGAACTTTAATTAACAATTTTGAAGGTCAAGGTAAGGTCAGAATCATGATTTGACACGTCCAAAACACCCCCCCCCCCCCCCCGACAAAAGTACCCATAGGTATCAAATTTCGTCGAAATCTATCCGTTTTATCCGAGTTGACCTTTGATTGGCCATATTGAAGGTCAAGGTCAGGCCGAGGTCACGATTTGACCCGTTCAAAACTCTCCTCGGACCAAAGTATCCCTAGGTATAAAATTTCGCCGAAATTTGTCCGTTTTACCCAAATTGACCTTGCATTGACAGTTTTAAAGGTCAAGGTCAGGTCGGGGTCACGATTTGACCCGTTCAAAACACTTCCCGGACACAAATACCCATAAGTATCAAATTACGTTGAAATCTATGGAAAGCCGAGGAGGACATGTTGGTTGCTTATTGCTAGATATACGACGCGGTATTTTGAAGGTGTTTCAAACTAGGAGATAGAAGTATTCTGCCTTTCAAATGGTGATGAATTATAGTAGTTTATTCAAATTTTATGGCATAAATTGTTATTAAAACCGTATATACTATAAAAAATTAATGACTCGAAAATTAAGTGGGCCTTTAAACAAAGTCACAATTGCATTTAGGCTCATCTCATACTCGTCCATTCAGCGATATTCTACTGCGCAGTTTGTTATAGCCTCCAGTATTTATTGAGCGTTATACCCCCAACTGTTATAATTCGCCTTTAGCAGGCGTACTCTTGCCTCAGATTATTGAGATATTAGGTCACACATAATCACATTAAATCGCATCGTAACATAGCAATTGTGTGGGCTCCTTGGCGTGAATATGTAATGAGAAATAAGGTCATACGTAATGACATTAAACTCAAGAAAACCCTCGAAAACAAAACAAAATCACATTTAATGTTTTACGTTATTTCCTTCATAAAAAGAATCTTCGTGATAATGAACCCTCTCGTTACTTTAGAATATAGAATTAACCTTAAAATAAAAAAAATCTTTGGAACACAGAACCTTCGGAATAACGAACCTTCGGATTGGTGAACCTTCGGAATAGCGAACATTCAGAGAAATTTCGGAATAGTGGACCTTCGGGATAGTGAACATTCGGAATAGAGACATGCCCCCCAATATTCATATTATATGCCCAGAGTTCAAAGGTATGGACCCATAAAATTCTAAACTTGGCCCTTAATATATTGAACTCCAAATTGGAGCACACACAGAACACCACTTAAGTCAACTGAACCTATGTCATGTCCCAATGCGGGAGGGTCCATATATACCACAACATTCATAGTATATGCCAAGAATTCAAAGGTATGGGCCCACGTAATGACATAAAATCTCAAGAAAACCAGCGAAAACAAAACAAAATCACATTTAATGTTCTAAGTTAAGTTATTTCCTCCTGTATCTGTATCGGTGTGCGCGCATGATCAGTTCGGATGTGAGCGCACACTCCATATAAAGAATCTTTGTGAAAATGAACCCTCTCAAATTAGTCTCAATACTTTAAAATATAGAATTAACCTAAAAATAACAAAAACCTTCGGAATAGAGAACTTTCGGAATAGCGGACCTTCGGGATAGCAAACCTTCATAATAGAAGCATGTCCCCACAATTACACCGGTGACGTAAACACATGTGCCAATCTTAGTTGTACTCTCGTAATTATCGGTACGATGAAACGGTGACGGAATCTGACGAGGTTTGCCGAATGTACAATCACCCAGTGAATTATCGATCGACCATGCGATATCAAAAAACCAAAAGCTAGAAACACCACACTACGGTGGCGTAACAATCGCAACCATTGAATTATTATGGTACAATGCGTGTTGATCATGTGGATGTATCACAGGCAATATCTGGGATTGAATACGACAGGTGTTGTTGGGCTGAATTGTGTACAGTGCCATCCGCCTCCTCGATCCAAGCCCACCCACCCTGAGTTTATCATTTCTTGTACGTTTTGCGAACTTTGAGTCTTTGTGGTGTAAATCTTTAAATGTCCGTTATTTCGTAAAAGTAATATTTAACGAAATAACGGGCATCTTAGAATTATCTCTCACTTCAAAACATAAACATTGGGCGCTGTCGTATCTCATCCCATACTATGCCCGGTGTGATCGAATGATGTTATTTGTTTTGCTCATTTTGGGTCGATCAAATCTGTTTTAATTATGCCTACCTTAATAGGGAAATATTCCATAACGAAACAGAAATATCTAAATATCTCAATCGCCGGTGGTCTGATCTGAGTTCAAGTGCTGGTCTCAAAGCCGAGGAATTAACACCCAAACAAATCTTACTGACCATACATCATATATGAATACATGCACATCCACTGAATGTGGTCCACACACGATCGCATACCTTCCTTAATTGCTACTCAAATACAACCGATGGGTTCCTCCTCTCCCATGTGTATGTTTGCTATAAGCTTATTGTCAACACAAAGACCCATTCATGTGGGAATGCTTACCTGGCCTGTTGACAACCGCACATTGTAATTTATAGAGTAAACATTGTGGGAACACGGCCAGCTTTATGTCTATCTAGGTCGTTTTGTAGATAATTATGGCTATCTCGATGCATGGCTCAAACTCCAGGCAGAGTTATCTCTCATCGCTCCGCCGAGATACCACTGCCATAATGACATTAATTGGTAAGGAATTCTTACGTGTTTTTAATTCTTATGTTTTAGGATTAAAATTGCCTATGTCTGGCTCAGTTCATATTGTTCTTATCAATACCGATAGAATTACCATTATTGCAAACTTTAAAACAAATGTGGTGGTCAAAACAAGATAATAGGTGACTAAATACAGTTCGGCGACGATATGTAAAATAGATTTATCGTCTGCAAAGTACCATCAGTATGGCAGGGGACATGACAATCTGCGGGATGGGATGGGATATGGGACAAAACGAAAATATGCGGGACAGAATTTCAAATTGCGTGGGACGGTCGATATCTCGAGGAATACAGCGCGTAGAGGGCTCCTTTTGGTGTCTAACGAAAGGTCCACATTCGCCATATCCACACATATTAACCCCGCAACTGACCAAACATAAAATGCCACAAACACGAAAAACTGCGTTCGACATTAATGTTTAGAATTTTGATTTCTCGATGAATACGCTAGCAAACAACAAGTTTTAGGTATCAAATAACGCAGTGGAATACTGTGCATTCATTTTTAGCTACAATATGGCTTTTTAGGTGCAAATATTGTAATGGCGAACACGCAAACACGCGCCGATAAAACAGCTAAAAATAGACTCGATGTTTACAATTACAGGATCGATTTCAGCTGGTATATTCAATATAATGGGGAGTAATATCAAAATGTAGGATTAGACACAGGGAATGTATTTTTTTCCAAATGGGTCCAACGGGCGGTGAAATTGTTGCTGAAATTCGCTCCAAGATATTCGCACTTATTTTTATTTCAGTTGTGACTAAAAGCCCAGATGCCGGAGCCCGGCGACTAAAAGCCAAGTTACAAAATATATTAACTGGTTTGAACGCATGAATATGTCAATGGTCAGACTGTTGGAAAAAATATTCAAATTTTGTTTATAGACTTATATAAACACTTACGTGTAACACTGGAATTTTAATTAAATCCATGATTGTGTAGTCTCTCGTATATCACGAGTAGTAGAGTGGGTGGTTTGGGGTGGCAGCCCCGGGATTGTCGGAAGCACCGAATGGTAACTCCCCTTAACCCCTCATGTTTTTGCCTTTAATTTGAATCAGAAAAAAAAGAAGAAGCAATTTAAGATGTTTTCTTGGATTTTAACGTTTCTTCTTCCTCTTATTCTTTGGGTTTGTTTCTCTGTTGAAGAGGGTGATGATGGTGATGAAGGAGGTGGACTGAGTCTTGCTAGAAGGTCTTGTGTCGATTTTAATACTTTGTCGGCTTTGTCGATGGCTTCTTGACTTCTGTCGATGTCTTCTTGACTTCTATCCTGGATGGTGTCGAAGATGCTTTTGGGGGAGCTGGGGGACACCGGGATGAGATGGAATTCCGGTGTCCGTGGTGGAAAGCTGTCCAACTCCACCTCGAAGCTGGCGGCAGGAACAGCAGGGGTGGTGTCCTGCTCCCTTTCTCCGCTAGTCACGACAACAGCAGGGACCTCCGGCAGATCCACGGAGTCCTTGATGACTGCAACAATGTCGGTCTCCATGCAGGACGGGTCGTCTGTGCGTCTCTCATACAACTCCGGCCTGCCGGCTGCGACACTGGACGGCTGGTCCACACGGGGAGGGGTGACCGGTCGATCAACGGTCACCCCTATCCTGTTATTCCACTTCGCCCGTCTGCCAGCGTCCCTTTTCTTTCTGGAGGGTGTCTTCTTCTTCTTCTTTTTCTTCTCTGACTTCAAATTACGAGAGGTGGTCTTGGAGTTGGTGTCCCGGGCCTGCGATCTCTGGATGTCACCATCGTCAGTCCGGAACTCCAGGCAAAGGGTCAGGTAGCCCCTGCTAGACTGGAGACTCCAGTTAGCAATGTCCACTACCGAACTCCTTTGCACTGCGGCCAACACGGCTTCTGGGATTAAATCCAAAACCGTCTCACCGGCGTTAAGCACGAGGGCAGCTACATCCGAGGACGCGGCCACACGACTCACCCGTGCTCAACGCTCTGACAAAGAGGAACTAATAAGGTCGAAGCAATCACGACATGTTCGCTCCACCCTCTGCCAGAGTATCGTATATCACGAACACTGCGCGCACACATTTTATTGGCATACATGCCATCTTTGTCTTGTGTTTTGTTTATTTTTTTTTTTTGGCGCCCAAAGATGAGATGTATTCGTATCACACTGTGATACGGCCAATGAAATCACTGAATTTCAGATTATCAGCTTAACCGCATTATTTCATCAGTATCTGAAGCAAATGAACACCATAAACAATAGAAAATTAACACAGCTCTTCGTGTGGGATAATCTTTAAAGCCAGTGACACCTCAGTCAGAGAGAGAATGAGTGGTTCGGGGGCTAGCCCGGGATTGTCGGAAGGACCGAATGGTCCTCCTCCTTAATCCCTCATGTTGTTACCTTTATTGGTGAGGGGAAAAAAAGGGTAAGCATTTTGTGATGGTGATTATTTTTTCTTTTCCTTTTCTTTTTTGGGTTTGGCTTTTCTGTTGATGACTGAGGAGATGATGTAGGTCTCTGCTGAGTGATACGATGTACTTCCGCTTCTTGTAAGTTGCGTTGGAGGTTTTCTTTTAGTTCTTTGTTATATCTTTCGTATTTAGCGATGGCGTTATCTGCAATCCGCATGTTTTCTTCATGAGACCGAGCAGACCGAGTGGTGTCTGTGCTGTTGTTGTTGCTAGCGGTGGAGCTGGGGGACACCGGGATGTGCTGGTACTCCGGTGTCCGTGGTGGCAAGCTGTCCAGTTCCACCTCGAAGCAGGCGGCAGGAACAGGAGGGGTGGTTTCCTGCTCCCTTGTTCCGCTTGCCTCGACGACGACAGCAGGGACCTCCGGAAGATCGACGGAGTCCCTGCTAGCTGGTGCGATGTCGCCTGTCTCCATGCAGGTCGGGTAGTCTGGGCGTCTCTCAGACAACTCCGACCTGCCGGCTGTGACATTGGACGTCGGCTGAACCACAAGGGGAGGGGTGACTGGCAGATCAACAGTCACCCCCTCTTCTTCCATTTGGCTCGTCTGGCGGCGTCCCTTATTTTCCTCGCAGGCGTCTTCTTCTTGGGCGGCCCTTTGTTCTTCCCACTCAGATGACAGGAGGCAGTCTTGGAGTTGGTGTCCCGGGCTTGCGATCTCTGGATGCCAGCATCTTCAGTCCGGAACTCCAGGCAAAGGGTCAGGTAGCCCCTGCTAGACTGGAGACTCCAGTTAGCAATGTCCACTACCGAACACCTTTGCACTGCGGCCAACACGGCGTCTGGGATTAAATCCATAAGCCTAATCCAAAACCGTCTCACTGGCGTTAAGCACGGGGACAGCTGCACCCGGAGGCGCGGCCACACGACTCACCCGTGCTCAACGCTCTGACAAAAGAGGAACTAATCAGATCGAAGCAAGCACGACCTTTTCGCTCCACTCTCCTGCCAGAGCCTCAGTCAGACTGTACAAACATACTGATAATGGGGCATTATGCATCAGGAATATATATATATATATATTTAAGGGTGAAGGGAATTGCACAATGCGTTCCGACCATCCTACCCGGCCTTCGGCCGGAAACGACTCAACAACAGGAATAGTTTTGTTAATTGGAATTATCAAAGCTAATATGCATGTTGTGGCTTCTGAGTAAACAAATTACCAGTTTTTTTTATGGAGACATGATGTTAAAGGACTCTTAGTTGCAATTAAGACCCTCGCAATAAATGCTTCAACAAACGCTCTTTATTGTCTACCCTACACATGTTCTCTGTATACTATAGGGCGAATGCATACACACAGACCGGTATAGATAACTTTTAAGAGTGTTAACAATATTTTATTAGAACGAAAAAACAGAACGTCACATTTACAATTTATACATGGAAAAATAACATATGGATACTTCCATATATCAAGTTTTCCCCGTTTCTCGTGTTATACATTACATTCTTCAAGCTGTCTTTTTTATTACACTAGCTGGTGGGCCCGACTTCGTCCGGGCTGTTTCCCATCTGATTTCCGGCGAAAGGCGCGATTTGACCTTGAATTGACTATTTTGAAAGTCAAGGTCAGGTCGGGGTCATGATTTGACCCGTTCAAAACACTCCCCGGAGAAAAGTAACCCTAGGTATCAAATTTCGTCGAAATCCGTCCGTTTTACCCAATTTGACCTTGAACTGACTGATTTAAAGGTCAATGTCAGGTCGAGGTCACGATTTGACCCGTCCAAAACACTCCCCGGACACAAGTACCCCTAAGTATCAAATTTCGTCGAAATCGATCTTTTATTACCACACGATCGCATCCTTTCCAAAGGGTGTGGTAGTATCAATATAAATCAGCACATGTGCTAATCTGTGTCGGACTATTTTATTCAGCGATCTAATTACCCATAATCCAATCCCCCATTGGATCAGGTGTTATTATATTTCCAAGAATTCAAATTCAAATTCAAATATTTATTCTCAAACCAAATATATATGGTAATAGAGACACAATATATCAACATGCCCCCCCCCCCTCCCCCCATAATTTTATTTTCATATAAAATATTCATATCGCATGCGAACATATTACACCGGTGGCGTTAATTATTGCGTTAGAATATCAATTGTATGGAATACTATTAGGGCCACTTCATAATGGCGCTTTCGGCAAAAAGTGCGCCATTAGTAACGCGCGGAAAGCGACCAAATGTGCGTCGTTACGGCGCACTTTTTGTCGCTTTCGGCGCGCCGAAACATGCGTTAATATCGCACATTCTGTCGCTTTCGGTGGCGGCATCTAGCCCGTATACTATATAGATTGAAATGTGTGATATATGATGCATGTTTTTTGCCGACTGGCCCACAAAATGACTCGTTCCCAATCTACATGTTACCATGCAATGTCAACAGTCATGGCAAATTTCATAAAGATCCGACCAAAGTTACAACCTATAGGAAGTTGTCGACGGACGTACTTATGTTTGGAAACACTGGCGATGGATACCAACCTATGGCAAATTGACAATATCTCAACTTGAATTTTCATGTTCAGCATGCAGTCTTACATATAAAATCAGCTTCTCATGTCTCAGCCACAAATAACGATAATCCTATTTATTCGAACAACGTATTCGGAAACACACATGAATAGT
The DNA here is from genome assembly GCA_032622095.1 of Siphonodentalium dalli. Lineage (NCBI taxonomy): Eukaryota > Metazoa > Mollusca > Scaphopoda > Gadilida > Siphonodentaliidae > Siphonodentalium > Siphonodentalium dalli. The sequence continues at coordinate 66,235,724 of CP136063.1, read as the reverse complement.
ACAACCACCGGCCCCTGGCACAAATTGGTCATAATACTAAAAGTACATATATAGAGGATATGAACTGAGTGTTTCTCTCATATGATATTTATGAAACGAGTCTAAGAATTTTCAGTTTTCTCGAGCATCCGGCGAGAGAAAACTGAAAATTCGTGATGAGTTTCATAAATATCATATGAGAGAAACACGAATTACATATTCTATTTATCATATGACACCTATAAATTGATTATGATGTCCAAAACGCACACAAATCACTAAATAGCTATATGACATCGGCAGCAAAAGTTTAATGTGACGTCACTTCATTGCACCGGAAACCCAATTACACCTGGTGAATTAGCAGAAATTAAATGCAAGCGAAGATATCGTGCGCTATTCTGTTCTCAGTTTGTGACATTATATCGTATGTTTATTAGATAAATACGAATTACATATTCTATTTATCGTATAACAATGTCCAAAACTATAAATTCGTGAATTGGTTAACTTTCTGCGACGTCATTGGCTTTCAGGAATTTTGGCGTTCCATTAATTGGCTCTCAGGAATTTCTGACGTCCTTAACGTTTGGTCCTCAGGAATTCTGTCAGTCCATTTATTGGCTCTCAGGAATTCTCTCAGTATATAAGTCGCGTTGTTCCTAACGTCAGTGTCATTCGTAATACAACCTTTGACGCTTATCGCTTAAATCTTATACTGCATCTCGCCTCCATATAGTTAGTACTGAGAACTTAAGTCCGAGTCAACGTCAAGATTTCCACTTAGGGAATTTATGCATCGTCCAACGACGGCATTTATATCCGGAATTTTCTAAGTCCGAATCCACATCAACATTTCCCACTTGGGGAATTTCTGCATCGTCCCATGCACTACTTAATTCTATAAATTTCCATAATTCCAACCACAAGGTTTGACATCACGTATAAAGATACATTCCACATGGCTCTTCATTGTTCGTTGTTAAATTCCAGCTTTATACACAGTCATAGTATGTAAAGTCCGCATCAGACTCTTTCATTGACTGTACTGATTACCCGTGAATCAAGGTCATTGCCTATCGGGAACAACACGTCTATACTGCCAATAGTGTTATTATTATATAGTTATAGTATTTATTACTGCTGTGATATCATCAACTCACCACATATAAAGAACGATACAAATGTACATATTGTAAAGAATAAACTTCATCAAGTTGAACTCAATTCTCAGTTGTCTACCCGACCCCTGGACTCACTCGGTAAAATCGAGCGAGGCCTTTGGTGAAGTTTCCACTCATAGGCATATAGACTACGGCTACACGCATACTTGTATACATATAGGATACAGTCCAACTCCCCTGTACATATAGGTCCAGATCGAGGTTGCATGGTGAAGATCGACCAGCAGAATAACAAATTCATCTAGCCTTCTGACGAGACAGAACCCGACTTATATGTTACCACACAGGGGGTGACCTATACAGTCATATATATACACATCATCACGTACCGGTATTATATCTCGGGCTCAAGTTGAGCTATATCCTGACGAACGTAGGCCTATTCCTACCCGAGGTGTACTACAATATTCAACAGTAACTTTAAGCATGTTATAAAATTCGAACTATGCAGGAATTTTTTTTTACTCCACCTCTTCCCCCATTTATTCGGGAATTTCCAACTACAGCCCTTGGTTTTTTAAAGATGCATAAATCTCGAAGATTGCAGAATTAGCGTTTGAGCACAAAAATTCCATATACTTGATTTATTTTATTTAAATTGTACCAATGACCGAAATATTGATATTGGCCATGGTTTGTGTAGAAATCCAGATTATCGACATAATTCAAATATATATAAAGCATGCAGTTGTCTCTTAATGTTCTAGATATATGAGTCCATAATTGATCGCATGTGGTGTATGAGATAATAAGTTTAAAACAAACGACCGTATTATCTGAACATGTTCTAAGGTAACTACTCATCAATGATTATTTAGTATAAAAATGGTTAAACGGAGGGGCAGGAAATCAGTAATAAAAACATGCATATCACAATGAATATACGTCATTATCAAAGTACACTAGGACCCTGCGAATATTAAAAACAAATTGGGCGCCCGTGCGGCTATGTCGGAACGAGCCGAAAATGCAACTAGCACCTGACATTGTAGGTATAAGAGTGGGCGTGATGTTATCCCAGAACGTTTGCATTCATAGTGTGTTGATAGCAACACACTATGCTACTACAGCTTTCATTGTGGTTAGAAAACTTCAATAAATCTATACAAATTTTAAAGTTGGATATGAGTAGCTTCACATCGACCATCCATACCGTGAGGTGTTTAATTTTTTATAAAGGAAGCACTTACGCATTAGATGAATTTTCATTCCTACATTATCATTCACCGACTGAGGGAGACTGGTATCCAAGTTAATCTTACCATTGTGTTCACCACGCGACTTTCTGGATACATTTGGTCAATAGCAAAATAGCTTCACCAACCCAATACAACATTAGAGTGGTCCGTGTAGAGGATAGTCGTCGCACGCACGCCATTACTGTCGACAAGATGCAAATCGCATATAGACCATATAAGGTCATGTGTGGCTTGTTGCTGTTCTGGGCACGGTTCTTCAGTGTGTTGTCTGCTGTGCAGCAGTTTTCTTACAATGCTGATCGAGAGTCGCTCAAGCAATGTCTGCCAGGCGTAATATTCCACGTCATCGTGCCGGCGTTCTCGGAGATACATTGTGGCTATCTGTGTGGACAGGATGGATGCATCAGATTCTCCTTTAACCAGACGACATCTAGCTGCTACCTTAGCACCGGGAATTTGGATTCGAGTCAGACAGGATCAGTCGTATACCAAGGTAAGATTAAATATGCATTCACTGCTCAGGTAAGATTAAGTACGCATTCACTGCTCAGGTAAGATTAAGTACGCATTCACTGCTCAGGTAAGATTAAGTGCGCATTCACTGCTCAGGTAAGATTAAGTACGCATTCACTGCTCAGGTAAGATTAAGTGCGCATTCACTGCTCAGGTAAGATTAAGTACGCATTCACTGCTCAGGTAAGATTAAGTACGCATTCACTGCTCAGGTAAGATTAAGTGCGCATTCACTGCTCAGGTAAGATTAAGTACGCATTCACTGCTCAGGTAAGATTAAGTACGCATTCACTGCTCAGGTAAGATTAAGTACGCATTCACTGCTCAGGTAAGATTAAGTGCGCATTCACTGCTCAGGTAAGATTAAGTACGCATTCACTGCTCAGGTAAGATTAAGTACGCATTCACTGCTCAGGTAAGATTAAGTGCGCATTCACTGCTCAGGTAAGATTAAGTACGCATTCACTGCTCAGGTACGATTAAGTACGCATTCACTGCTCAGGTAAGATTAAGTACGCATTCACTGCTCAGGTAAGATTAAGTACGCATTCACTGCTCAGGTAAGATTAAGTACGCATTCACTGGTCAGGTAAGATTAAGTACGCATTCACTGCTCAGGTAAGATTAAATATGCATTCACTGCTCAGGTAAGATTAAGTACGCATTCACTGCTCAGGTAAGATTAAGTGCGCATTCACTGCTCAGGTAAGATTAAGTACGCATTAACTGCTCAGGTAAGATTAAGTACGCATTCACTGCTCAGGTAAGATTAAGTACGCATTCACTGCTCAGGTAAGATTAAGTACGCATTCACTGCTCAGGTAACATTAAGTACGCATTCACTGCTCATGTAAGATTAAGTACGCATTCACTGCTCGGGTAAGATTAAGTACGCATTCACTGCTCAGGTAAGATTAAGTACGCATTCACTGCTCAGGTAAGATTAAGTGCGCATTCACTGCTCAGGTAAGATTAAGTACGCATTCACTGCTCAGGTACGATTAAGTACGCATTCACTGCTCAGGTAAGATTAAGTACGCATTCACTGCTCAGGTAAGATTAAGTACGCATTCACTGCTCAGGTAAGATTAAGTACGCATTCACTGGTCAGGTAAGATTAAGTACGCATTCACTGCTCAGGTAAGATTAAATATGCATTCACTGCTCAGGTAAGATTAAGTACGCATTCACTGCTCAGGTAAGATTAAGTGCGCATTCACTGCTCAGGTAAGATTAAGTACGCATTAACTGCTCAGGTAAGATTAAGTACGCATTCACTGCTCAGGTAAGATTAAATACGCATTCACTGCTCAGGTAAGATTAAATACGCATTCACTGCTCAAATTGTGATTCGAAAAAGCTCGAATATCCCAACAGTATTATGACGTGAGGTGAACTGGAATTGCGTATAATTTATTCAGTCGGGAAAGAATGATAAAAACGAAATTATTTTATAGTTATCGACTTTCATGCCTTGTCCTATCGTTGGGTTCGATATCCCATTCCAACGGGAACTAAATATTCGTAGGGCCCTAGTGTACATTAATAATGACGTATATTCATTGCGATAAGATAAGATAAGATTTTAATGCCATATACACCCAATGGGCAGTTGCACATATAATAGATACAACATATATCAACATAAGGAATAATTTAACATGAGTAATCACATATGATATGCATATACGCTCGTGGATTTACTGTCATAAAATCTCAGGTATACTTGCTTTTATTAGACATATGTATATTGTCTCGAATGGTGAAGAAAGACCGGATCATGTCGCATTTAACGTTAACGGTTGCAATTTGTTCATTCTGCATAATAAATCTGAACTTCTCATAATTTGTCATTTCTAAGAATTGAGGGCACGTTGCAATTATGTCCTTTACATAAGCTTCGCGAATACTTTCATAGGCCCGACATTCTAAGATGAAATGATATTCTGACTCAATTTGTTTTGAATTACACGCAGAACACAATCTTTCTCTCACTGGTTTTGCAAGTTTTTTTTACTTATTTCCTTCCCATTCGTTTAACCATTTTTATACTAAAAAAATCATTGTTGAGTCAGGAGGGACCGAAAAAAGGTTGCGAGACGTGGGGTATACCCGAGGCCAGAAACAATTTTTTACCACTTTGTTTGCATTTTTGTTTCATTGACATATTTTCAACTGTTTTAAACATATTTGTGTATGTGTTGTGGCTTGTTGCAATATGAGAAGCACTATTACATTCAATATTGTTATAATTACCCCCATAAGTTGATATAAAATGGAAAAATAGTGAATATTCTGGGGGTGGGTCCCAAAATTTTCATTGATTTTTTTTTTGCGCGCAAATTTGTTTTATTGTGTCTGTTTCAGCTTGCTTGGCAGTTTTTATATTGAAAATTGTCTAGTTCACGGTGTAGTTCAATAAAAAGATACTTCAGATAGCTCTAGGGTAGGGTGAACTTAATGCAGTCTGACAATATCAGCTAACAACTCATGACAGAATATTACAATAATTCTTATACTTCATGACAGTCTCTTTACTCATACAGTTAGTTGATGCACGAGTGTAATGTATGAAATAAGTATTTGTATCAGTGTTTGTATACTAACATTGATTTTTAAATATACTTTTGTCAAATAATTATTTGAATTGTCAAAGCATTTGTTTCACTGTTGTTGACAACCATCAATAAGTAAATAAGTAGACGTTGAAATAAAGTTTTAATAACATTTATTGAAAGAAACAAAAATATAACCTTCCTTGGATAGTCTTCTGAAAAGTATAAAAATATTATTTAAATAGATGTGAAGAGGGGCCAGGACACATTACAGTCTTGTTCACATTGTAATTATTATATCCCATAATTACCTGCATATACTGGTATGTAAATGATACTTAATGTCTAATTCAGGCTAATTTGAAAATTATTAAAGAAAAAAAATTAATTTACTTAATTATTGTATATTTATAAGATGATGTGCATGCAAGGTGGTCTAGTTTGAAGGCACACATAAAGGTCATGTACAGAATGTGTGTGGATTTCTTATTACACATGAACTCCATCCAGTACATGACCGAAGTTCAGCTCTGATTGTCCAAATGAATCTCAGTAATATAAGTCCGTGTATATGGATTTGGCACTGAATTGACCATCCGCTTTCAAACTCAAAGGGTTAAACATTATTTTAGGCCTAGTCCTAAGTTGCAATGCGAGGTCGGGTCGATGGTCATGCAGGCATACATAAAAGTTAATTCGTACACTGGTTCATATGCACATTTTCCTTTTTGGTATTACTATAGGTTCTAGGCCTACTAGTTGATGCTGGTTGATGTCTGAAAAAAGATCAATTTAATTTTGTGTAATTTTTTATTCTATTATAGGCCCTAACACTGGCCCTAGTTGTTTTTTGTTGTCATTCCAGGGGATTCAACATAATTTTCATCTACTCGCACAGATGAATAGGCTGGGTTATAAATTTACCAATATAATCACATCATATTCTACCTTTGTTGATTGCTTAGAGTTCAATTTAGTTGAGATTATCGCTGATTACTGCTGATTATCGCATAATTATCAGCCAAGAAAATATTTGTCTTGCACATGTTTGTAAACAGGAAGTAACATTTAATTTGGTCTTTCAAAAAGGGACCAATATAGAGCGGTTGGTCGTTTTTACAGAGGGGACCAACATAAAGCTTTGTGGTTTTGGGGTGGGTGTCTAAAATTTTATGAAAAAAAATGCAAGAAAGGGTGGGTGGGTGTAAAAAAAATAGCAATGTAAAAAAAAAAACACCCCACGTCTCGCAACTTGTTTTCGCCCCCCCCCCCCCCGGTTGAGTAGTTACCTTAGGACATGTTCGGATAATACGGTCGTTTGTAGAACTTATTATCTTAACATTTCCCTCTAATAAATAGGACTCCTTCTGTACTTGTATTATCTATCGTAGACCATTATAATGTATAATTTTATAACTGAGTGGGATAATCCATTCAGTATGGAAAAGGTTAAACCCTTTCACAACCGCTGTAACTGAGTAAAATGTTATAAACCTGCACCTGATGCCTGACTCCCACACTTACCCCTATTTCTAAATATGTTGAGTTAATAAAGATATCAAAATAAACAAATGAGGAGGGGTCTAAAAATAGGGTCGGGAGGGGATGTAACTCTAGAATTTATTTTATATTAGCCTTAATTTGATGTACATGATTGGCTCTCTTCTATTGTCACACATTGTTTTATCTCGACATATCTTCGTGCAGGTAGGTTCATATAGGACCTAAATAGTATTCACATAGGTTGATATGGAACTTATTTGGTTCTGAAATATGCTCATATATAAGATAAGATAAGATAAGATGATTTATTGCAATACACCAAATGGAGGCTGTTGCAAATAACAGTTAATACATGAAAAGTTACACATTAAAATACAATACATGTAATTATCCATATGTACGATAAATGATCATTAGTATTATAAATTAATACTTTCAACTTTTATTTCCCCATATTGACATTCTGTCTTTTTAGAAAGAATAACCGGATCATGTTGCACACGGAATTGATTATTTGTTTGTCTTTGTTTTTCATTATAAAGATGAACTTATTATCATCACTCATGTTTATGAAATCTATGCTATAATTTTGAGTAATATTAAACAAGTCTTTTCTAGAGTCAGCGTACGCACTGCATTCCATAATAAAATGTTTTTCTGTTTCAACTTTACATTCATCACACATGTGACAAATTCGGTCTTTTAATGTCGTCTTCGGTTGCGTGTGTCGACCCTTTTCTATAGCTAAAATATGATTGCTAACACGTAGTCGAGTGAATATCTCTCTTGCCGCGGACGATCGAACGTGCCTCAGGTACGGTTCTATGTCATAATTGTCTTTGAAAGTTCTGTAAGCTCGCAATTTATTAGCACCACCTGGTCTGTCGTCATCGAAAATGTCTTTTTTGAACTTATTTATATGTTCTGATTTTAACCTTTCAATTATTAGTTTGTCTGTCACTCTTACTGTTGTATTAGATTGTGATATATTGATACCACTTTTGACTAATTGTGCGTCCCAAGTTAATTGATTAGACATGAGGGATTCCCTAAAAGAATCATGCATTAAAGTTCTTGATTTTACTGCACTCAGTTTATAGTTAGATATGTATACATATTACCAATAGCATTAATTGCTATGGGATATCGACCCAGTTCAGCCCTTGATTTGAGGCCTTTTTATTCAACCTGAGTATACTCTTACAAAATTTCAAGTGTGTTTGCTCAAGTGGGTTAGTGTCAATAAATGGAATTTTAACTCGGATGCCCATATTTCAGAACCATACAGCAATATAGGCATTATTAATTTGTCAAACAACTTACATTTAGTATTGAGAGACAATTCTATATGTGACTTCAGTGAGCTCGTCATGAAAAACATAGCCTTAGAAGCTCTCCCACTTAAATTTTCACAAGCTTTCGACATTTTACCGTCAGAAGTGAAGACGAGACCTAAGTATTTATATTCGTCAACTCTTTCTAACAACTCATTGTTGATATAAAATGTATTGTCTATATTTAACTTCCGCTTATTTGATTTAAATATCATGCATTTTGTTTTATCTGCATTAACTGTTAGATTATTTTGAAAACTATATGTTTCCAATTCATGCAAAGAATTCTGCAAACCATCAGGCGTTTCAGAAAGTAAAACGAGATCATCAGCGAAAAGTAAATGCGTAATCGGACGATTGTTCAAATAGCACGGGTTAGACATGTTAGTTAATTTGCCGCCAATATCGTCTATGAATATTTTGAAAAGAGTGGGTGATAAGGAGCACACCTGCCTTACTCCTATTTTCGACAATAAAGCGGGACCAAATCCTGCTGAAGTTTTAACGGAATAATAACTTGACTTATAAATAGACTGTAAAATCGCGAGTGTCGATCCGTTAATGCCAATACCTCGAAGTTTTCTAAATAAAATAGATCTATCTACAGAGTCGAACGCTTTCTTGAAGTCTACAAAGGCCGTATACAGAGGTTTTTTCATATCTGTGTACTTATTCACTAACGTACGCAGAACGAATGTGCTGTCGACTGTACTGCGATTTTTTCGATTCTAGAATTAATAATTTTATTGAACAGTTTTCCAAAATTACTACTCAGAGCGATTGGTCTGTAATTGTTTGGATCATGTCTGTTTCCTTTTTTGTACAATGTTTTAATAAATGAATGACTCAAACATAACGGATAATGTCCTGACTTCAAGACATGGTTAAAAAGTTTTGTCACATCATCTACTACCAATGGAATAACTGTTTTTAGTAATTCGTTTGGAATGTTATCTAAACCCGTCGCTTTTCTATTTTTTAATTGCCTGATTGCATCAAGTACTTCTGTTGCAGTTATGTCACTATTGTTTATGTCTATCAGATGATCATTGTCTTTCGACGCTTGATATTCAAAGTTCGTTTCACGGGTATCGCAGCAAAGTAATTGCTCAAAGAAATCGACCGCATCATCAAGGTGAAGGTCATCGGACTTTTCTTGTGCTTTGTTAATACGTAAACTTTTGATTATATTCCAGTATACCGATGGGTCACAACTTTCGAGCTTATCTATTTTTTCAGACATTTGTAGCCGAAATAATTTAGCCTTATGCTTCGTTTCTCTTTTATATAATTTCTTGGCATTGAAAAACTTTAATTGTAGACTTTTGTCTAGAGGATTCTTTTTCATTTCGCTGACTATATTCTCCATAATTCTTTTCAAATATTTACAACGTTGATCAAACCATATTCGTTTTCGTTGTTGCTTCCGATGTTTTATTTTTACAACTTTTGTCGCAGTCTGATTGATAAATTTGAATATTTCACACATATCATGAGTTGCATTTTCAGTTCCGTTCAAATTCTCCGGATAGGTTCGTAGTCTGAAATTCATCAGACGTGTCTGTACATGTGGCTCATATAAAGCCATCTTTGCTTTGTCAGAACTATCGTCATACCAGCATAACAGTTCGATCGGTGTAGTTATATTTTAGTTTTTGTGTTTCGAATTTACAAACTCTAAAGTTTAAATGCACCGAGAGTTGACTGTGATCTGAAAATTCTGTTGGGGGTTTTACACAAAAGTAGGTAACGTCAGATAAATATTTCTTTTTTGTTATTATATAATCTACTATGCTGGCTCCGTTGTATTGGTAGCTGGTGAAGTTGCCAAGATAATCTCCAAACTTTCTGCCGTTCACTATTCTCAATCCACTGGACTTACATATATTCAAGAGTTGTGTCCCAAAATCATTGCAAGTTTTATCAAGACTAGCCCTTTCTTTCACCGAATCAATCGTATAGTTATCGTGCACTATACAACGTGCTTGTCATCATCGTGTGCAACATAATCTGGCTTCCCTCCGGTTCTAGCATTGAAATCTCCCCCAAGAATAACCAATTGATCAGATTTCAAATTCTTAAGTTTGTTTGCGAGATCACTATAAACCCTTTCTCGTTTGTCGCCTATTTTCCAATAGCTAGAATTTATCGGGGATATATAAACAGAAATGAAAACGATGTTGTTCTTCAATCCCAACATTTTACCTTCAAACTCAACCCACAATGTCGTATCGTCAATTCGCTTAACGGATTTAATATAGCTTTTATATATAGATTTACAGTAAAACGCAATTCCTCCCCGCGACGTCTTTTCTTTTCTACAAAGATCAACACAATGATACTCTGGAATTTGGATGTTTGCGATATCAGTATGCCAAGTTTCTGTTAAAGTAATAAAATCATAACGATTTACAAGCTTAATAAAATCAGAGTCAGTTAATTTTCTAGCGAGTCCTTGAATATTCCAAACAGTGTAGCAAATATTTTTGATATCATGCTTATAAACCATTTCTGGTGTAAATATAGGAGAAATCCAGGAGGTCATCGGAGACAAATCTAAGGACACATGTAGATGCATATATAGTTGGAATCGCACCGCGATTGACGCACAAAGAAGTTAATTAATTGGATTGACCTTTCTCTCGAACTTGTGTAGGCCTATATATATATATATAATAATTATAATCCGAGATGCATGTATCATATAAAACGCCGTTATTCGTCAATGTTGTTAGTTCACAGTAGATGAAATTACTTTTATCTGATGTACAGGCACAAGTTCAAACAACAATATTCATCAATATTCTAAAGTAGCTCGACTTCGATTCAAAGACAATTCCATTTACATATCTGAGATTGTTCTACTAATAATATTTGAAAAAATTGACATATGCCCGTTATTTCGTTAAATGACGCGGGCCGCGGTGAAAACACATTATAAAGAGCGTGAATCTGGTACATTGTGTCGATGAAAAAAGTAGATTAAATAGTGCCTATATGAGCTTATTTTGAATTGAAATAAACTCATATATACGACTGTTTGATCGTGTACCATTTAGATCCACATAGAGCTTAATTCAGATTCAAATAATCCTTGTATATGGGCTTATTTCGTGTGTTTTAAACAAGTTCTATATGAGCTTATTTAAGGGAGAACATGCTGTTCATATTTTTAGAAACCCTCTTATTGGATATATAAGAGGTGAAACAATAAATTTCGCAGCAAAACGAAAAAGAGAACGCAAAAAGAAAGAGGACGAATTAAACAAAACTAAAGTAAAATTGGAAACAACGGTCGATAACAAGGACCAAGGTTTAACAGAAAGAGATGAATTATTGGAAAAATTAAAAAAAATAGACTCGGAGCTCTATGAAATTAGAAAATAAGATACGAGGGGGGGGGGGCAATGATAAGATCTAGAGACAGGTGGATTGAAAACGGAGAAAAAACACACAAAATATTTCCACTGTGTAGGAACGGAAGTGAACGATGTATCGCGGTAATCGAACATAAATAAAAGTCGCTCGCCTCAGCTTGACTACGGTACGTATATTTTCGTCTTTCCCTCCAATTGTGTCAAAATTCCAGCCCGTGTGCCAACCTGCCTCGATGAGGGGTATGTTTCGCTACATTTTCGTACTAATTTCGTTTCAGTACCGTGTCTAGTTCTCTCGTAAATCAAGTTTAAACCTCCTATTTTCGTGCTAAAAACACGTCACGTTTGCGATCAAAAGCACATTTTTCAAACTATACCACGTCTTATTTTATAACAAAGACATGTTTTGGATGCCTTAATATCCCATTGAAAGCCACGCTTAGCGTTTGTCCCCCGTTTCATGTGTTTTCCCGAAATACGAGCCCGATTTCAAAGCGTGGTGCTCCAACAGAATTGAACGCACGGTAACATTTGACAAAAAAACATTGAACGCACGGTATTTTTTTTATTATTTGTATTGAACGCACGGTAAACATTCGATTACACCATGTAAAATGCCTTACACTTAAACATTTTTGTATATTGGAGTGAAAACTGAATCGCTAGTATTAAAATAGATTATAGACCACCAATAACAAACACATATGGACATAATTGAACTCATATATTACGGTCGTTATCTACAATCTTTGTTTCAACATATAAAACTTTTATTTATCCCTCAAGCTGGTGCCAAAAATATGCTATAATAGGGTTTTATATGGAGTGGCAAGGTGTTTTGAACCGAAATACATATAATGTCCATGCATTAACATGGATGTGGTTGTACCCCCCCCCCCATTGATCAAATAATTTAGCCCTCAAGCTGGTACCAAAATATGCTATATTATGGTTTTATGTGGAGTGGCATGGGGTTCTGAACCGAAATAAATATAATGTCCATGTATGAACATGGATGTGGTTGTACCCCCCCCCCCCCCCCCCCCATTGATCAAATACTACTAATAGTTGGAAAATGTTTTTTTGTCAAATGTTACCGTGCGTTCAATTCTGTTGGAGCACCACGCTTTGAAATCGGGCTCGTATTTCGGGAAAACACATGAAACGGGGGACAAACGCTAAGCGTGGCTTTCAATGGTATATTAAGGCATCCAAAACATGTCTTTGTTATAAAATAAGACGTGGTCTAGTTTGAAAAATGTGCTTTTGATCGCAAACGTGACGTGTTTTTAGCACGAAAATAGGAGGTTTAAACTTGATTTACGAGAGAACTAGACACGGTACTGAAACGAAATTAGTACGAAAATGTAGCGAAACATACCCCTCATCGAGGCAGGTTGGCACCCGGGGTGGAATTTTGACACAATTGGAGGGAAAGACGAAAATATACGTACCGTAGTCAAGCTGAGGCGAGCGACTTTTATTTATGTTCGATTACCGCGATACATCATTCACTTCCGTTCCTACACAGTGATTTCTTGAATCTCGAAAAGCGCAATTGCATTTCTACAACTCTATCGATGCTCACCGATTACACCAGTGATTACAGTGGTAAAAACATTGATAATCAGTCCGATATAATGAACGAAGCAAGAACATGTTACAGTACTTTATATGCATTTAAAAAAAAAAACGATTTTGATATTAGCACTATCCTCAGTGAAGAAACTTATCCAGTGTTAACAAACGATACTGCAAATAGCATAGAAGGGCCAATAACTCTAAACGAACTAACAAACGCATTGAAAAGATCACAAAATGATAAGAGCAGCTGTCTGGGTGGATTTCCGTATGAGTTTGGAAATTGTTTTGGCACTTAGGTCTAATTCTTTGTGAGTCCCTTCGTGAAGCATTTGATACTGGTGAATTATCCATAACCCAAAGGTGGAGACAAGCCGAAAACAAATTTTGATAGCTATCGAGCGATAACTCTTCTTCCCGTTATGTACAAAACATTAGAGAAAATAATTCTACGTCGCTTGGAGTGCAACAATCCACGCCTCATCAAAGTGCACCCCTTACAAAACGGATTTCAAAAACATGTAAGCTGTCTCATGTCTTCGTACATATTACACGAGAGCATAAACTACACAAAAGAGCAGAGTAGCAAACTGTTTGCCTGTTTTCTAGACGTACACACAGCCTTTGATACAGTCTGGATAAATGGACTTCTGTTGAAACTAAACCTTCGTGGATTCAGGGGAGAATATGGCTCCTACTAAATGAATTTCTCAGTGGGATTACATGCGTTGTCAAACACGCTTCCATACTTTCGAGATCTATCGAAATCAAGCAAGGTACTAGACAAGGAGATATACTCTCACCCTTGATGTACATGATCTATATTGATGATCTGATACATGCACTCGAAGCTACAAACTTTGGTTTCCGTCTTCTCTCCACGAATTGTTCAGCGCCGACACAAGCTGACGACATGACGTTGCTATCACTTTCCAGTTACGGCCTCCAGCGTCTATGTGATATATGTTCTATGTACAGTCAAAAATGGCGTTTTATTTATAACCCTAACAAATGTAAGGTAATTGTGTTCAATGAAACACACAGGCAAAATGACACTTTAGACAGATGCTGGAGACTGGGCGCTGGAAACGTATCCGAAACAGACGAAATAACTCATTTAGGTATTCATGTTAGCAAACAAAACTTTGTGAAAGAGCTCTCTGAGAGAGCTGTTGACAAAATTAGATCAACATTTTTCCTCCTTAGCAATGCTGGTCTGTATGCTGGGGGAATAACCCCGACAAGCTGTGCAATCATCTACAAGACGATCGTTTTACCAAAAGGTCTATATGGCTCAGAATTTCTATGTGGCATGTCTGTTTCGGATGCATGTGCTCTGGAAAAGATCCATCGGTTCTGTCTGAAACGTATACAGAACCTTCCTGTCAGAACGCGGACGGACATAGTTCAAGGTCTCATGGGCATAGGCCCAATCTCCTCGTTCATTGATGCCCGTAAACTTAGCCTCTTTGGAAGCCTCTGTCGCCTCTCGCCATCGAAGGCTTGCAAAGAGATTTTTGTAAACCGGTTTCACTTGCACTTGTCACATGAAATTCCAAACAAGAGCTCGTTCTTTGCAGATATCGAAGACAAATTGAGTTATTACAAATTAAGCCAATATATGGACAGCTTTTCGGAGAACGGATTGTTCCCTGCAAAATTGGAATGGAATCGCCTAGTCAAAACCGAAATCAATAACCGACGCGTGCATAACTGGGAACAAAGTGTTACAACTGATCCGTCTTTCGATAGATTTAGCCAAATTCAAACTCATTTTCAAATGTCTCATCTATGGCGTTCCTGTCGCTTGTATTCAGAGAACAAAATCGCATTTTATTCTGTTGCTCAGTTGATCGCTGCAACAGCGACACCAAAGGCAGACGTCTGTGTGATATGCAACATGAACTATGACGATCAAATTAAACATGCTATTATTCACTGCAGCCATCCAGCTCTTTGCTGTTCTCGAAATAAAATGTGGTATGAGTTGATCGACAACTTTGGCATCTTGTTTTATCTATGGGCAAATGAGCTCGACGACGGAGAACTCCTTCTGTTACATTTGACAAATCTTCCTGTTGAACTGTTCTCATTTATCGAAGATCCAATGTACTATGTGTCGTTCATTGTTGGCCATACGCACACATTGTGGCAAACCTACCTGTTTTTATCGAATTTGTTCACGCCTGGCGTATAATGTTCTACCATATGTTATCGTAGCCTACCTTGCGCCTGTACATTCAAATGCACTTGTGTCTAAGTTCTGGTATTAATGGGGTCAACCTGAGTTGACCGGGTGATGTGTATTACATGTAGAGTCATCGCCCCTCTTCCGAAACTAAAATTGGGTAGCTGAAACAACCTTACATCCACTCATGTTAATTACATGTGATAAATATATATTCATGACCTCGGTTCCCCAACTTAACGATTTCTTATCTTCCTTGCCAGCAGTGCAAGAATGTATAGGCGCAACACATACATGCTTGTTCTTACATAAATATTCCTTTCGTATGAAAGCGAGAGTGGCGATCATCAGATGATCAAACTCTATATATATATAGCCATATAGTTGTGTGCATGGTGCGCTCTTCGTGTGGTCCGTACTCAACGTGTAATTCAGGCAAAAATTCAAATTAGGTGTGCTTATAGTTTATCTTGCATGTAACATAAACGTGTCTGTATCCGTACTATACGTCAGCTTGGGGGTAAGTGTGTGAGTGTCCGCGAGCTTGTGCGTGCGCGTGTGCCTGTCTGCATATTTTTTTTAATGTTCGCGCGTGTCTTGAATGTCAGCTTTTGTAAGAGTGTATGACTTTGTGTGCTATTTATTAGGACGTGGTTCATATATGTGTATGTTTTTTCTTCTCCAAACTTACTTTTGCTCTTTCATTTTGACTATATTGTTGTAACATGTTGTATATACGCTATTATGTATATGTATCACTCTTCAGAAATTGGAGGACAATAAAGGTATATATATATATATTACTATTTCTTTGGCTTTGGGGGTAACAAATATTTGATTCGAGTCGAGGAACCCATCAAACAAAGCTCAGAGTTATTAGATATTGATTTTTGAAATTTGTTATTAACTCGAGATGAGTAATAACAACTGCCGTAATCTGCTCTGGATGTGTACTCCAAATCTATTCAAACAGACAAGGATGGATAACTCTAAAATCAAGTGGTAAATTTAACGCAATTTTGACTGAGTTCTGGGCCAGATAGTATTCCCGATAATGAAAAATAATAGATTTTTAAAATCGATATCTAACAAGTCTGAGCTTTGATGGGTGACTTCCTCGACTCGAATCAAATATTTTTGACCCCCGAAGCCATTGAAATAGTAATTGAGAGGAGTTTTATCGGATTCAGTACCTTTAACCTCGGCAATTTTTAATACAAAATCACACAGTGTGCAGACGACTCAACTCTCATCTTAGTCGGCAGAGAAGAAAGTCTAAGGGAAGTATACAATGTATTAACACTATTCGCAAATCTTTCAGGTTTGAAAATTAACCCTAGCAAGTGTCAGGCATCGTGGATAGGTTCTTATACTGGGCGTAGATATGGTATATGCTCAGATCTTGGTATCAGATTTGATAGCTCATTTGATCTTTTAGGGATTCATTTTGATACACATCTTGACAAAATGAAAATCAACTATATGAAACAAAACTTGCTGATTAAGACACCTTTTCGTGTCACTTCCAAATCCCGATAAATCATTTATGAAAAAATTGGACACTATATATGCTTTATAATTGTCTATGGAATTCAAAACGTGATCGAGTGAAACGCAAAGTTGTATGCCAAGATTACAAAAACGGTAGCTTGAAAAAGGTTAATGTCAATAATTTTATGCTGTCAATGAAAATAACATGGGTGAGACGCCTCATAACAAAGAGCGCCAAATGGATGCCCCTCACAGATATTCCATTATGCGAAGACCCCATGTTCCTTACATATGAGCATGGCTATTTAGAGAAACAGGCAAATAAATTAACAAATCCATTCTGGCATGACGTTTTGTTATCATTTGTCAAATTTTTACAACAAAATGTGAACAATTGCAATATATCCACATGTACGCTGTGGAATAATCCAAATATAAAACAATATGGAAGGGTAATAAACTTCACTTCTTGGCGCGAAAAAGGGATTATGTATATAAATGATATGCTAGATAGTAAAGGTTATTTTCTTTCACAATAAGCCATACATAGGACATTTAATATACGCGCAGACTTCATCACTGTAAACACTATACAGCAGCAGATAAAATTAACAGCAAAAAAGCTTAGCCAACAGATAACTCGAGTTTCTTATCCCATTATACCCACTAACTTCAGCACTTTGCTTAAAAATTCGCGGGGAGGACAAGATTTTTACAAAACTTTGAACGATACTCAAATTACGACTAAAGCGCGCACAAAATGGCAATCACAGTTTCCTGATATGGGAAGTACATTATTAACGCCACCGGTGTATACTGTTGGGCAAATATTAGAAACCTGTGGACCTGTGGGGACTCTATAAATAGATAATTGGTTTTTCCGGTTATTTTGGGACGCGTTAGAGTTGTACTGCCACTCCGAGACCGGTAAAAGCTGTAATTGGAATGTCCAAGTTCGCGAAAGTTATATTGACTATGGCGATTATTTGAGAAGCTTTATGTTTTAGGATATTGTAGAAAGGCTAATCTGGCCGTGTCAAATGGAGCTACAGTGATGGGATATCTCGCAGCACAACATATTTAGGGTTTTCGTGGGGTGTGTATTCGCTGGATGTCTTAAAGTTGCAGTATGTAACTATTATGACCGCGTTAATTGCGTTCGATGTTTAGGTATGAACAATGACTGGGCCATGCACACTTGAAGATTTTATGGCGGGAACCCAATTTTGTATCCGCATTTAGAAGCTTTCTGGTTTGGTGAATGAAAAACCTGCAGTAATAAGCCGTAGTTTTTTTGTAATAATTTGAAGGGTTAGTTGTTTTAATGGAATTCTGAGGCGGTGCATTCATGTAACCAATATGTTTTATATTATAATTTATATTTATGGATAATAATATGATCTTGGTGGCGTTACCATTTCTGACTATGGTTTTCTTGTCTACATATGATAAACTACCCTTTCTCACGACGCCTGACACCAAACTACACTGGCTACAATTCCGAATGACTTCTAGAATATTATCAACTAATAACTTTCTACACATATCTAATATAAGACAAGATGGCAACTGTGATAGGTGTAAAAGTGAAAAGGAAGATATCAACCACATTTTTTGGGATTGTTGTCATGTGCAGACATTTATTAGAGATATCTGTAATTGGGGAAAAAATAATGATATAAATCTTTTTATTACACGATCCTACCCTTATTCCATTCAATAAACCCATTCTATAAATTGTGATATTAAACGTTCGTTTAATAACAGGAAATAGTGCCAGGTGACCTTTGACTTCCGGTTTTCCGTCTTTTAACATTCCGTACGCTACGTCTCAAAAATACTATGACTTCCAATATTTTTCCAACAAACTATCATGAATGAAGAATTTGAAAAGTAATGTTATTAAATATACGCCATTAAAAGCGCCAAATAGTCTTTATTTATCTGGGACTATTTCTTTACGCGGGCAAACAACGAATAGTTACGTGAAACGTCATCGCATGTCTTATAGAAGCCGATGTTAGTTTCTCGTTCCATTTGTTGATTTAAGTATGTTTTGTCGATGTTTTGGATCATGTAATAAATAGAATCTACAACTCGTCCCCAGTTTATTGCGGAAATTACAAAACTCGTCCAGTAAATTAGGTCTGGACCTCGCCAAAGGCTCGGTCCAGACCTAATTTACTGGACTCGTTTTGTAAATTCCGCTATAAACTGGGAACTCGTTGTAGATCCTCTATATCCCACAAATATGACGATGATTCTTGGCACACCACCCATTAGTAAAAACTATACTACAAACTTTCTCTGCCTCCTAATTAAACAATATATATATCGGTCTAAATTTAAACCAATCACTTTGTCTGTTAATGTTTTCCTCAAATAGTTGGCATATACATACGATTGCGAAAAATATACAGCACAATGTCAATCGAAACTTTCAGAATTCTTGAAAAACTGGTTTCTTTTAGAAAAAGCTTTAAACAGGCGACTTAATAAAAATGGATAAAGTTACTTTAATTTTTGAGACTCCTATCGATTATCACGCAGTCAGTTAAAACAAATACGATCTACCACCATCTCCACAATACCATCTATGTTGAGAGTTGAGTTCATCCGAAACATCCGACATATTTATAATACATTTACTATATATAGGCCAACTATGCATATGCATATATTTATGTATTATATAACTTTATACCACTGGTGAGCGAATGCTGTGAGCCAAGCGACTGCGTGCAGTAAGAAAGAGATATGTGTGAACGCGAGGAATGCCATATCTGTATACACATATCAATACCATTGACTATTCTGTATTTGACATTCCTCACTGTGATTGTTTCTTCAATAAACATATAAAAAAAAAAATTTACGAAGGAAAAGATTTTTATAGACGGTCGACCTTAATATTGTATCGACCTGCGACCTGCGACCGGGGTCAGCTGTTTAGAAGTTCGAGGTCAAGTGAACATCTGAGCGCCAACCACGAGAAAGTCGGGTATCTTGATTGATTGTCCTCGTGGTGACGTTGTCGATACCCGACTGCCCATTCAAACGAATTTCGCACAGACCACAAGGTCAATAATTTCTACCCGCCATCCCACCCCTTCAGGTGTGGGCCTTTGGCCCACCACTCCCTCCAGTGACTGGTTAGTGCTTGGTTTGGCACGGCCCGGTGCCGTGCCATACCTTTTTTGGTTTAGGTGTGTGGCGTGGTACACCCAGGTTGTATATTGTTCAATCGGGGCCGCGCCACATGCCGATGGTTGTCATAATTTCGGTAATTCGATTAAAGAATTGCCATTACGCAAATATGTCTTAGTCTTTAATTATTTAGCCCACCAGTGGTACCCAGGGAATTGTCGTAAAGTAGGGAGATAGGATATAAAAACACTTTTATTTTAGCATCCAGGACCACATGGATACTTTACTGTGTAATCCTAAT
This sequence comes from Siphonodentalium dalli, assembly GCA_032622095.1. Classification (NCBI taxonomy): domain Eukaryota; kingdom Metazoa; phylum Mollusca; class Scaphopoda; order Gadilida; family Siphonodentaliidae; genus Siphonodentalium; species Siphonodentalium dalli. The sequence continues at coordinate 66,215,372 of CP136063.1, read as the reverse complement.
TTATGTAATTATATTTATGTATAGATAAATAAATATCACACCATCGCTCTTTCTAAAACGGAATGCTGGTCGGGGAATACGCCCTGAAGTACATCATGTCTAGATGCAAGTTCATTGTGCGCGTAGTCCGCAAAGCAATGTGAAAACCCCAGTCCGCAAAGCAATGTGAAAACCCCAGTCCGCAAAGCAATGTGAAAACCCCAGTCCGCAAAGCAATGTGAAAACCCCAGTCCGCAAAGCAATGTGAAAACCCCAGTCCGCAAAGCAATGTGAAAACCCCACACATTTCTACGTTTGTTGTTTCCTAATTACCAACAAATGGGCTAGATGCAATCATGTTTACTTTTAAATGATATAAAATCGTGCTCATTTGCCGATTCTTTCTCTTGAGTCAATTTACTGCTAATCCATTTAATTTAACCCGTTCTTAGCTAAATGCTCATTCACAAATAGTTCCCTTCATTCTGAGTTTCAGTCAATGGCAAAATAAATCATGTATGTTTCATGTTATAATCAAACCTTTCATGACGGGAGCGTCCTGATTTTTTGCGAAAACCATGTTCCAATGCATTCTCTTATATTTATGCGAGTCGACTCAGTTGAACATAAACTCCAAGCCGTCAATGTAACACCATGTTACTGTCAATCCATCACAATAACTTATGCCGATGGGGTCATTGTCACAAGGCTCCGGTCACATTCGTAGCCAGCTTTTTAAATGGATCACAAATGTAGCCAGCTTTTTTCACCGGCGATCACATTCGTAGCCAGCTTTTATAATTCCATGCTTTATATGGCGCGAAATATGACGTCATCACGTTCCTGACTAAATTGTCGACGTCATGCTCCAAAACTGACTTCGTTTATCAACTTATATTGGAATATAACTGGAGCATTCCAACGACATTGATCGGAAATTTCAGGTTATTAGATCAACTAATATCAAAACAAAATACAAGATGTTGTTCATCCATCAACTCAGAAAAATGAAATTAACCTGATCGTGTTCATTGAGGCTCACCTGAATATGAAAAGCTGGCTACAAATGTGATCGCCATAGAAAAGCTGGATACATTTGTGATCGATTTAAAAAGCTGGCTACGAATGTGATCGACGCCTTGACATGTGACAATGACCCCATCAGCATAACTTATACTGTTAATACAGTTATTGTTTCATACTTCCCAACCTATTTGCGATATGAGCAATAGAGTACCCCCGCCACCCCACTTGACCAGGGGTGTTTTAACTCATATTCTTGTCTTTTCAGTAAGCGACAAAAAGAGAGGTGAATATGTCGGGTGTTTCCAGGAGGCGTCGGGTGGGCTTTCAGTTCGACAGTTTTGTGTCGGGTCGTTGCCTGGATTCAATGGACCACACGTGCAGCCGGATGTCTGTGTCAACCTTTGTGCCGACTTAGGTGAGTTGATAATAAGAGTAATGTACGTATGGATCAACAGTGTATCGTATAGTGACCATTATTCACGGTGGGGAATCACGTGGTTTCGAGGTTGGTGAGTACCACGCATTCAAAATGGCAGAGACAAGCGCAATCGTACAAAAAACATAATATATGAGGAACGGACACAAAACGCAGCATTTGGACTGTTACGAGCATATGCTAGTTTATTTTAAAAACAAGTTGATACCTTATTTGTTCCGAAATTCTCAGTAGTTTTCTATAACATTCTGACCAAAGTTGCCAGTCGGAGGTTCGTGGAACATACCAGTTCATGCATCTAGGAGAATTCTTCTACTGACAACTTTGGTCAGAATGTTAACCCTTTACCCAACAGAAGGGCCCTGTACCAATTCATTATCTTATATATGCGAGTCGACCATAGGTCGCCTCGCATATATAAGAGAATGCATTGGCTTAACACATTAAAAATTATAAAATTGTTAAAGAATGTAAGAACAAATGGTAAAAAGTGTTAAAAAAATATTTTTGTAGGCCAATGCATTCTCTTATATATGCGAGGCGACCTATGGTCGACTCGCATATATAAGAGAATGCATTGGCACAGGGCATAACTGTAACCATCACAATGTGGTCAATGAGCCGGTTCCAATGATATCCATATTTGTATGGTGTTATTGAGACAGACCGAATATATTTTAGGCTGTTGAAGCTTTATTTGGCCGGTTTTGGCCGGTTTGTTGGGTAAAGGGTTAAAGCAAACAACCGTGAGTTCGGAAAAAAATGAGGTACCAGCTTGTTTGAAAAATAGTATATCATATGCTCGTGGCTGTCAAAATACTATGTCATATCACTAGTTTATTACCTTTTTCATCGTTTCTGGTCGCGTTTTCGATCGCATCGGTCATCTTGAATGCGTGTTACTCATCAGCTTGAAACCACGTGATTCCCCACCGTGTTAGTGACATACTTCATCATACTTGATACATACATGTTTCGAGAGAATAACGTCACCACCCTTATAAACATTTACCATGGTTTACCAAAGTAATAAGAATAGTAATTGATGGTAAATTTACAATGGTAAAACAATTTTAACCATGTTTTTTATCATAGTAAATTTACCACACACAAGACAGTTGTAAATTACTATGATTTATTTTACCATCGTCACTACCATGCATCCATAGTAATTATCATGAAACAATGGTAATTACCATTTTACCATAGCTTAACAGGGGGGGGGGGGTGGTCGGAAAAAAATTGCAGGCACGTATGCTGATTTTTGACTTTCGACCCTTGTTGGGACACACCCACCCCCGCGTCCAAATTTTTTTCCGTTTTCGGCAGTTTTTTCCGACCATTATTGTTTACACCACCCACCCCCTTTTAACACTAAAACAGAGATTTTCGGGGGGAATTTCACTCTAAACAGTTGTATATGAATTTCTGTGCATACTATTAGTCATGGATGTGAACATTGACAAATAGGAACAAGTCATTTTGGGGTTATTCGGTCAAAACAAACATGGCTGACAGCAGCCATCTTGGATTTCAAAATTCAATCCATTAGCGTGGGCTACAGGCTATACTGTTTGTCTGATCATCATGAAATTTGTCATTTATGTTAATATTGACATATAGATGTGTTTTAAGTCAAACTCATTGCAAAAACAGTCAAAAAGACTTGCAGGAAAAATATTTTTGAGTTGCGGAAAAAATTGTTTGTTGGTCCTATCGACCACCCACCCACCCCGGCATACGTGCCCGGAAAAAAACTTTTTTCCACCCCCTGAGCTTAACAGCCAAAAACCGTTGTAAATTAACCTATTTAGGTTTATTTCACTATGGTGAAAATTCCTAACTTTCACACGAACAAGAGCACGCCGCCGAGGCGTGGCATAATACGCCAGTTTCTGGAGTAGAGTGGGGCTAGGTTTAATTAATTTGTTTGAAACCTTTGACTTAAGAGGAAATAATAACAAAAATAAAACACAATAACTTCAAGTGTGGGTATTTTTGACTGAAAAACCGAATAATTAATTTTTTTATTTATTTCGGCTATTTTCAAACAAAAAATCCTATAACTCTGGTAAAAATGGTCGGATCGGTCTCAAATTCGAACTTGACATGCAAAATCATGTAGACAGAACTCATGTTTTAACTTGATCTGTATACCAAATTTGGTTCAGTTCACTCGATTCAATCTAAAGTTATCATCTGGAAACCGCATATCAGGTAAAATCCAAGTCGAAAAAGGGGCATAACTCAGTCAAAATCAAGCGGAACAAACCCATATTCGAAATTAATTTGTATTTTGGGGTGGTAAACTAATATACCAAATTTGGTTCAGTTCACTTGACTCAATCTAAAGTTATCATCCGGAAACCGCAAATCAGGTAAAATCTAAGTCGAAAAAAGGGCATAACAGACAAAATCATGCGGACGAAACCCATATCGACATTGATCTGTATTTTGGTGTGGTAAACTAACATACCAAATTTGGTTCAGTTCACTCGATTCAATCTAAAGTTATCATCCGGAAATCAAAAGCGGAAAATCCAATTTTAAACCCGTTCTATAAATTGTGATATTAAACGTTCGTTTAATAACAAGAAATAGTGCCAGTTGACCTTTGACTTCCGGTTTGTCGTCTGTTTACATAACGATCTCAAAATACTATGGCTTCCAATATTTTTCCAACAATCTCTAATGAATGAAGAGTTTGAAAAGTTATTTCATTAAATTTGCGCCATTAAATATGTCAAGGAGTATTTATTTATCTGGAACTATTTCTTTACGCGGACGAACAACTCATAGTTACGTGAAACGTCATAGCAGGTCTTTTTGAAGTCGACGTTAGTTTCACGACCCGTTTGTTGATTTAAGTATGTTTTATGTAGGGTTGGGATCATGTTATAATTAGAATCTACGACTCGTCCCCAGTTTATAACGGAATTTACAAAACTTGTCCAGTAAATTAAGTTTGGACACCGCCAAAGATCTTAAGCATGGCATAGATGTGGTTTGCTTTGAACCTATATGAAAGCATAATTATTGTGCATATTAGGAATTTTCACCCAATTGTCCGATATGTTGTTAGTCTGTCTACCTAAATCCGTTACGATTTCTCGCACCAAAGAAAACCCTTTCCTATAGGCAGGGCTTAAGTTTATTTGTTTGGGTAATTCCATATACTCCCGCAATAGTACCTATTTTATGGCTAATAATATGGGACATTGGTTCTGTTCGTGTAGTATATACATATACTATACCGGAATATAACCTATGTTATGGTTAAAATTATGGGAGAACGTTGCTGTTGTAGTATATATATATCTATATCTATATTTGCGAATGTATGTCTGTCTGTCTGTCTGTGTTCTATAGAAATTCACAGGGGACCACCTAGATGGTACAAAAGGGGTCTAATGGGGGTAACTTTTTACGAGAAAGATAATGGCGAGGGTTAGAATTTTATAAATTGACGCCGTCGTTGTCAGGGGCAGAAAGGGGGGAGGGGCAGAAACAAATTGTCGCCCATTGACACCAAACTTATATATAATCATCCCCATAATATGAGGAATCTAATGGTGTGGTTTAAATATGTCAAAAGTCGCGCCGTTCGCGTCAGGGATGCCCGGAGGGGGAGAGGGGCACCAAAATTGATCAAAATAATTTTAGCGCCGAATTCCATCAAATTGATGCACATTCTTCTGAGATCTTCTCCGTGATACAAGGAATCATATTGTGTGATTTAAAGACGCCAAATTGGTGTCGTTGGGATGAGCGATTTGGTGGGGGCGGTGGGTGGGTACTAAATCTGATAAGAATTGGTTTAGTCGCTGATTGCCATGAAACTTATACAAATTAATCCCCATGGTATGAGGTGTTTAATGGTGTGGCTTAAACTTGTCAAAAGTGGCGTCATTTGAGTCAGGGGTGCACTGAAAGGGAGAGGGGCACCAAAATTGATACACAATATTTTTAGCACCAATTTCATGATAATAATGATGAATCTAATCGTGTGATTTTAAAAACGTCATATTGGTGTGCACTGCTTTGGTGAGATATGGGGTGGGGTGGGGTTGGGTTATCACTAAATTTGATAAATATATGTTTAGTCGCGGATTAGCACCAAACTTACAAATAATAATCTCCATGATATCAGGAGTCTAATTGTGTGGTTTAAAGATGTCAAAAGTGGGGCCATTCGAGTCAGGGGCGCCTAGAGGGTGAGAGGGACACAAACATTGATAAACAATATGTTTAGCGCCGATTTCCACCTGATTGATACATATTCTTCTCCGTGATACGAATAATCTAATCGTGTGGTTTAAATGCGCCAACTTGGTGCCTTTTGGGTGAGAGATATGCAATGTACGTGGCCCTAAATTTGATACGAATTGTATACTCTCCAATTTTCAAAATTGTTATATATATTCATCTCTAATGAGTCTAAGTGCGTGGTTTAATGATGTCAAAAGTGGCGCCGCTTGAGTCCGAAATAGGGACGGGAGGGTCACCAAAAACATATAAAAAAATGTTTAGTGACAACTACCATCAAACTCATACACGTTCTTCTCAAATGATACAATGAATCACATATTTGCGAATATCTGTCTGTGTTCTTTATATAACTTTAAGGGTACAATCGAGATGGCACCAAAGCGGTTTAACAGGGGTAACTTTTTGCGAGTAAGATAATGGTGCGGGTTAAAATTTTCTAAAGTGACGTTGTTGGTGTCAGGGGAGGGGCTATTTTTAGCACAGATTTCGACCAAATTGATATATTATTCTTCTCCGTTATACGAGGAATATAAACGTGTGATTTAAAGACGCGAAATTGGTGCCGTTTGGATGAGATATGGGGGCGGGTACTAACTATGATAACAATTTGTTTAGTTGCCGATTACCACCAAACTTGTGTATAATCATCTCCATTATATAATACATGCATGAGTCGTGTATAGACGTGGTTTAAATATGACAAACGTGGCGCGGTTCAAGCCTTGCGTGAGGGGAATTGCACCAAAGTTGATACAAATATATTTAGCACTGATTCTACCAAATTCATGCACGTTCTTTTCTAATGATATAATGAATTAAATCACATTTGGGATCATTTGTGTCAAGGATGGCGAGAGGAGATTCACTAGCTTTTATAAGATTGTTCAATTCGCGATATCCAACAAAGTTATATATAGTCATATCCCATGCCATCTCAATGTCGTTCTAAGGAATTTCCAATTGGCGTTCCAATTTCACAATCTCGACAAATGGTGACCAAATTAAGTCACTTGAACAATTATATCTTCTCAACTGTCATATGTATATGGGGATGGGAATCAGGGCATTCCTATAATGATCTAGCAACAAAGATACATAGCAGAAAGCATTAAAAGTATATTTATATCAATCTATTTAAGAGATACATATAATCATTCAAACTGAGGGACCTTGAATCGTCAGAGGATTGCATATTAGAATGGCTCATGTATATATTATACCACGATTGAGTCTGTCCCATTCAATATAGTTTCCACAAAAAAGTTACAATTGCCAAGATATATGGAAATGTAGAGCAGGCCTGTTCAAAAATAGTGGTCACAGTGTGCAGTCAAATATGGTTACTTCTGAGATATAGGAAAACGCAGTCCGTAGCACATGACTTTTCAGGATCCTCCAATATTGATATCTGACAAGGGCATATCTGCCCGATACAGAGGATTTCTTTCATTTTTTAGAACAGACTCATCGCCTAAAATAAACAACTAAAATCTTGCTGTGTCGGGCACATGTAGCTGTTATACATGCATAATATCAATTCTTTTAAACTGAAATGATTAGCCAGTATATAGCACCAGAACAGATGAGCACCTGTGCTTATCTTTAAAACATCTGTATCTTCATGAAGATATGATAAACTAGTTTGATTTATTGATTGATACATCTCTATGTAAAACACAATTGTCGTCTTTAATTTTTTCGAACTAATGTGTTTATGGTGTTCATGTCTCATGCTATAACGTCTGAAGTATACGCAGTTGTAAATAAATAAATACATCTTTATTGTGGGACGGATTAAACGCGATAAACAAAATGATAATTGCTCCGACCTGACAAGGTGAGCCACTACTTGTATTCCATGTGTTAGAATCATATTTTGTGATGCCATTTGGATATACAATTTACGAGAATACGTGTAACACGTTGAGAGCAAGAGCATTCTCTATTCCCACCAAATGTGGCTATGACGAATTCATCCCAAGAGTAGCCACCAATAGGATGGATCTCCCACAATCGGGATTTATCAAATGTTGGGTCAGTTTTTACTCCAGACTCCAATTTGTGGACGGGCATAATGAGCTACTTGCTGCCAATCCTGGCCAATTCGGCAAATATTTCGAATCGGTGGCTGAAGAAATACTAGCTACCAAAAAAATTGAATCGGAGGTTGAACAGGGAACAGTGAACAGGGAACTAAAAGATTTGAATCGGAGGCTGAATAAGGAACATGGAGCAAGGAACTGAATCCATGGACCTCCACAAACGAGACCCTCAAGCCACGTCCCTGGTCACGACAAAAATATTCCCCAATCTCAGTCAGGCACGGAGTCATCAAGTGCATTTCCATACATCAGCTATAACGTCGGTCATCGGAAATGTCAGTGGCTAATAGTGATATTGCATATGAATCGCTATTCGCCACCCGGGTGGCGAATATAGCGTTTATATATTTTCTTTATTTGCTCCACACACGGAGAGTATGATGATCTCGAGTATCTGGAATAATGATTTTCAGTCCTTACTCAAAAGGATGTGGGTTGGGTTGCAATATGGGAAAGGGGGAGGGGATGGGATGTTGCATAACTGATTGAGGATTTTAGGAGGGTGGATCGAGGGGTACCTTTTTCATAAAACGTGGTGTCAGATGTGCATTAGATGTAAGGATTTTTGTATTATATTAGGCGTTCATTGCATCGCAAGTGCACATTCTCTATAGGCTTAGAAGTACATTTCGGACATATCTCTGTGATCGGAATTTGAGATGGAGGGGGGGGGGGGGGAGTGGTGGCGAATAACATCATTTTTAAAACTCGGACGTCAGTTACGTTTCTTTCATTGTGCCTTAGATTAGACGATCCTTAATCATAAACAACCATTTCCTCAAACTGGAAGCGGAATTGCAAAAACAAATCTGCGATCTTAATTGGTTGGGGGTGGCGAATTACTTTATTCTTAAAACTTAAATGTCAGATGAGTTTACATGAAGCGAATAACTTTATTCTGAAAAGTTGGATGTCAGATGAGTTTCTTGTTTTTATGCATTAGATTAGACGATCCTTCAATCATAAACAATCATTTTCTGGAAGTGGAATTCCGAATAAAAATCTGCGATCTGAATATTTTATACCCCGGTAACTATATAAAACATGCTTACAAAGAGATAATCCACCTTTATACCCCGGTAACTATATAAAACATGCTTACAAAGAGATAATCCACCTTTATACCCCGGTAACTATATAAAACATGTTTACAAAGAGATAATCCACCTTTATAACCCGGTAATTATATAAAACATGTTTACAAAGAGATAATCCACCTTTATACCCCGGTAATTATATAAAACATGCTTACAAAGAGATAATCCACCTTTATACCCCGGTAACTATATAAAACATGTTTACAAAGAGATAATCCACCTTTATACCCCGGTGACTATATAAAACATGCTTACAAAGAGATAATCCACCTTTATACCACGGTAACTATATAAAACATGTTTACAAAGAGATAATCCACCTTTATAACCCGGTAATTATATAAAACATGTTTACAAAGAGATAATCCACCTTTATACCCCGGTAATTATATAAAACATGCTTACAAAGAGATAATCCACCTTTATACCCCGGTAACTATATAAAACATGTTTACAAAGAGATAATCCACCTTTATACCTCGGTAACTATATAAAACATGTTTACAAAGAGATAATCCACCTTTATACCCCGGTAACTATATAAAACATGCTTACAAAGAGATAATCCACCTTTATACCCCGGTAATTATATAAAACATGTTTACAAAGAGATAATCCACCTTTATACCCCGGTAACTATATAAAACATGTTTACAAAGAGATAATCCACCTTTATACCCCGGTATTTATATAAAACATGCTTACAAAGAGATAATCCACCTTTATACCCCGGTAATTATATAAAACATGCTTACAAAGAGATAATCCACCTTTATACCCCGGTAACTATATAAAACATGTTTACAAAGAGATAATCCACCTTTATACCCCGGTAACTATATAAAACATGTTTACAAAGAGATAATCCACCTTTATACCCCGGTAACTATATAAAATATGTTTACAAAGAGATAATCCACCTTTATAACCCGGTAATTATATAAAACATGTTTACAAAGAGATAATCCACCTTTATACCCAGGTAATTATATAAAACATGTTTACAAAGAGATAATCCACCTTAATACCCCGGTAATTATATAAAACATGTTTACAAAGAGATAATCCACCTTTATACCCCGGTAACTATATAAAACATGCTTACAAAGAGATAATCCAACTTTATACCCCGGTAATTATATAAAACATGTTTACAAAGAGATAATCCACCTTTATACCCCGGTAACTATATAAAACATGCTTACAAAGAGATAATCCAACTTTATACCCCGGTAATTATATAAAACATGTTTACAAAGAGATAATCCACCTTTATACCCCGGTAATTATATAATACATGCTTACAAAGAGATAATCCACCTTTATACCCCGGTAATTATATAAAACATGCTTACAAAGAGATAATCCACCTTTATACCCCGGTAACTATATAAAACATGCTTACAATGAGATAATCCACCTTTATACCCCGGTAACTATATAATACATGCTTACAAAGAGATAGTCCACCTTTATACCCCGGTAACTATATAAAACATGCTTACAAAGAGATAATCCACCTTTATACCCCGGTAACTATGTAAAACATGCTTACAAAGAGATAATCCACCTTTATATCCCGGTAATTATATAAAACATGCTTACAAAGAGATAATCCACCTTTAATGGTATGCCTAATTAGCACCATACATGTATATTCACCATTCTCAACGACTCGACCATTTCCGCTTTGCTGCGGAAATAACCTCTTCCATAAATATAAATCATATATGCCGGTCTATTTCAATCACGGTAAATAGGTCTGTTGGCTGGGAGACTCGTTTTTTAAAATTGAACTGAGTATTAGTATTTATTATCTATCTCCATTTCATGCATGATCAAGTTTGGTACTGACATATACAGTGAATACATTCGATCTTCTCCGGGGGGGGGGGGCTCGGTGGCTCAATCGGTTAGGGGTACCACTCCAAGCCGATTCGCCCTCCAGCGCTGGCGATAAGGGTTCAAATCCACATGTTTCCATCGTGGACTTTGTAACTCGAAATCGTTATCTGGTGGAGTTGCCAGTTACTCGCCGATGGCCGGTGGTTTGCCGCACATGGTTGACGAGTCTATCAGCCGTTGAAATCACTGTTAGATTAGTCGCAAGTGGGCGGATTTCCTCCACCACTAAAACTGACAATGTCGTGATATGGGTGCTAAAGCGACAATAAACCCAAATCAATCAATCAATCAATCGATCTTCTCCGTGCACATATATGCGTCAGCGAGTCAATGTCATCGCCTTATTATCGTATATTGTATCATAGCGCGAATATAGTTTCTATTTTATATGGAAGAGGTTATTTCCTCAGCGAAGCGGAAATGGCCGAGTCGCTGAGAATGGTATATTCACGCGTGTAGTAAGGCCGCTGCTGCCGGCGACATTTCACCCACATTTGGTGGACTTCCGCGATTTAAATATATACTAAGCGAACAGAGCAACATGCTGCCCTTGTTAAGCACACAAAATATCGAACAAAATTTGTATAAATTTTGGACCTTATGTTTGAAAAGTCCCACTAAAACCGAAGAATTATACTTCGAAACAGTGTGATTCGGTTCTCCGACTATTTTATCACCACAAAAGTATAAACGCACGTGTACGACATTGTCACAACTCGAACGGCAAGTAATTTGCTGCAATTTTGACGAGTAGCTTGCGAAAATCGTCAACAAAACTACCGCTCTGATTTTCCGTTCTGTTATTTAGCGCGCGCCGCGTGTATACTGTTCTCCAAAAAAATATTCGATATAAAATTAATATTAATCGATAGAAGCATTTCCGGACAGGAGTTTTCGATTAAGATCTAATAGTGTATACCCCGGTAACTATATAATACATGTTGACAAAGAGATAATCCACCTTTAATCTAAAGAAATGGTTAGAAATGGTTATTAATCGAGTATGTTACCTAAACTCCTGCACTCATTTTACATGCAGGCATACGTTGAGCGCATACAGGTTACATGTGTACAATGAGTAACATATAGCCACATAGAACCGTAAAAAGAACTGAGAATTATTATATATAATACTTTATTTCAGGCAAAGTTGCCCATCTGTATGTATACACAGAGACGTGACGACGGGGTTTTTTGGTGGGGGGGGGGGGGCTGTCTCACCCCCTCCCAAATTTGGTCAAAATTTTCAACAGTTGGAAAAATTTCATACCTGCCAAAATATTAGTTGGAAATTTCACACCAACAATAGGTTGAAAATGTTCTTGTGAAAATCAATTTATTGGGGGAATTAATTGTTTTAGGACCAATATTTGCATATTTTCCAATTTTTGGATCAAAATTTTGGATTTAAATGGTCATCAGTTGGAAATTTTCCAACCTTAGGGGAGGTGACAGGTTGGAAATTTCCAACACTTGAAAAGCTTGTGTCCTGGTCCCTCCCTCGTGGCCAGTCAAAAACTGCTAATTAATTTAATAAAACAATATTTTCATACATTTGGTCAACATTGTCATTGGAATTGTCATCAGTTGGAAATTTTCCAACCTAAGTGGGGTGTCAGGTTTGAAATTTCCAACTCATGGAAGGCTTGAGGCTAGTCGAGATGCTCGGATTTTGCGATTTTCTTGTTCAGATTTCAAAATTTTCGCACACCGAGCCGAACCATGGTCAGCCAGATGAGTCCTGGTCTCTTGTCCGTAGCCGTGTGCATTTGTGCATTTGTGGTATTAGATCACTAGATGTTAGGATTTATGCAATTTTTCAGGTTATAATATCTTATCTGAATGTTCTCATACCGGGAATATAGAGCCATGGTTTGTGAATATATAGGATACTAGCAGGGTTACTCGGCGTTGCCCAGGTTAAATTGATGTGAAACACTCTGCATATTGTGGATATATGATGGCAATAGAGGATACTCTTGTTCAAAGCGTTACACATATTCTCATAAATTATATATCCAAATAGCATCACAAGACATGATTCTTACACACATAATATAAGTAGTATATAGCTCACCCTGTCGGATCGGAGCGATTGTCATTTTGTTTATCGCGATTAATCCGTCCCACCAATAAAGAACTATTTATTTATTTATTTATTTATTTACAACTGCGTATACTTTAGACGTTATAACATGAGCATCATAAACACATTAGTTCGCAAAAATAAAAGACGACAATTGGGTTTTACATAGAGATGTACTACTTAATCTAGTGGGTTACGGACACCTGGTTATCATATCGCCATGAAGATACAGATGTTTTAAAGAAATGTCCAGGTGCTCCTCTGTTCATTGTGCAAAATACTGGCTAATTATTCTCAGTTTAAAAGCAATGTTGCTATGCCTGTATATCAGCTATATGTGCCCGACACAGAGCGAGATTTTGAGTTGTTTATGTGTATTGGCGCTGAGTCTGTTCTAAAACATGAAAGATATCCTCTGTATATTGGGCAGATATAACCTTGTCAGATGTCAGTATTGGAATATCATGAATAGTCACGTGCCACTGACTCCGTTTTCTTTTATCTCAGAAGAAATTATATTTGACGGCACACTGTGACCACTATTGTTGAACAGGTCTTCTATACATTTCCATATCTCTTGTAACTTTTTTTGTGGAAATTATATTGAATGGGCAGACTCAATTGTGTTATAATATTAACATGAGCTATACTAATATTTTAACATGCACCATTATCTTTCCCCGTAAAAAGGTTACCACTGTTAAAACGCCTTGGTGCCATCTCGATTGTACCCCGTGAAGTTATATATAGAACACATACAGCCATATATTTGCAAATTTATCTAGGCACCAAATGTGACGTTTTTAACGCGCACGATTTGATTCCTCGTATCATTTGAGAAGAACGTATATATGAATTTGATGTTAATTGGCGCTAAACATATTTCTACCAATTGTGATGGCCCAGGCTATGGTCTTACAATCTCGTCCAAATACGGATACGATAGGCGAGAATCGCATGCGTTTTGATATGTCGATGCCGTCTGGAGAGTTTGGCGGGACCAGCATCCCGTCTCGATTTGCTCAGTCTACCCTTGATGCTATAAAGTGGTAGCCGCGGGCGCTTATATATAGAGTTGTTTTTATGAGCCATCAGGCCCCCGCGGCAGCGGTCGCTGGCGCGACCTGACTGCCTCGATATCAATTTGAAAAAGGGGGTGACGTTGCTTAACGCGCCTGCGGCGCTTCAATAACAGTTTTAATTTTGTGTTTCCCAACAGGTCTTAGACAGTGCCGTCCGCCTCCCACAAGCCCACCCACCCTAAAAGTGATTTTTCCTATAGTGTTTTTGAAACGTGTCTCTTTGTGGTGTCATTCTTTTGGTATGATTTTTACTAAATAACGGGTATGTTAGAGTTACATTTCTTTGAATTTTACAATCGAAACATATTCGCATGCGATGCTGAGTCACGCGGGACACGGCAAACTAAATCGCGCGCAAATTGGCTTGCGATTTTTCAGCATCCCACCCCATTTGGCATGCGATAGCGTTTGTACTAGGTGCAGGGCCCGCCCGTCCCTATTTCGGACTTAAGCGGCGCCACATTTGACATCATTAAACCACAAACCTAGACCCATTATGGAGATGAGTATATATAAAATTGTTGAAATTGGTATCAAATTTAGGGCCCCATATCTCTCACACAAACGGCACAAATTTGACGTATTTAAACCACACGGAGAAGAATATGTATCAGTCTGGTGGAAATCGACTCTAAACATATTGTTTATCCATTTTTGTGTTTCTCTCACCCTCTGTGGACCCCTGTCTCGAATGGAACCACTTTTGACATCTTTAAACCACACAATTAGACTCCTGATATCATGGAGATAAATATTTATAAGTTTGGTGCTAATCGGCGACTAAAATTTGTTTTTTTATCAAATTTAGTGCCCACCCACACCATCTCTCACACAAACAGCACCAATATAGCGTCTTTAAATCACATGATTTCATTCCTCGTATCATGGATAAGAATTTTATCAATTTAGTAGAAATTGCTCTAAAATTATTGTGTATCAATTCCGGTGCCCCTCTCCTTTTCAATGCACCCCTGACTCAAATGACGCCATTTTTAACAGTTTTAACCCGCACCATTATCTTTCTCGTAAAAAGTTACCCATAGTAGACCGTTTGGTGCCATCGGCATTAGACTTAGTTTATCAATTTTTGTGCCCCTCTCCCCTTCCGTGCATGCCTGACTCGAACGGCGCCACTCATGACATATATAAACAACACTGTCAGCTTCCTTGTATCATGAGGATGATTATATATAAGTTTCGTGGCAATCGGCGACAATTTGTTTTCTGCCCTCCCCCTTTTCTGCCCCTGACAACAACGACGTCACTTTAGAAAATCCTAACCCTCACCATTATCTTTCTCGAAAAAAGTTACCACTAGTAGGCCCTTTGGTGCCATCTAGGTGGTCCCCTGTGAATTTCTATAGAACACAGACAGACAGACATTCGCAAATATAGATATAGTTTAGGCCTGAGCACTGAGGTGCAAGGGGCGGCAAATTGAATTATGCAAAACTTGTGTTTGGTCTGATTCTGATTCAGTTGGAATTTCCCAAGGTGGACATCCCCCCCCCCCCCAACGAGACCCTTTAGCCACGTCCCTGTGTATACAGTATATATAACAACAATGAATCAAAAATTTATCAGAGAGATTACGTTTGATCAATTGCAGGTTACATGTATGCCGGTGCTCAGATAGGGAAGTATTGTTTCTGTTCCCAATCAGTTGGATATTTCGGGAAGCTTCCTGACTCCAGTTGTTCCTTTGACTGTGAAGGGGACACAAGCAAAAAGTGTGGAGGTTTCGACATCACCAGCGTATGGTACACGGGCAAATAGCAAAATTGGGATCTCAACAAGAATGCACAATGTACCTGCACATGTGCATTTGTTTCTTCAAGTGATTCAATAAATACATTATTACACACTTTGTGGTGATTTATAAGGATTAATCGATGAATTAATCTAATTTAGAAGTGATAATGTCACACCTGTGAATTACGCCCCCCCCCAACCCCTCCCCCCCCCCCCCACCGATGATTTGAACGGTCATCTAAAACTTTGAAATGGACACTAACTTTGTTGCATTCTAACAATAAAAAAAATCAATGGCAGTACTAGTAACAAAATCGGTCATGGACTTGACTGGAAAATGGTATTATGATGGTCAGATGCACGTTTTGCCAAATGTCCTCGTATTTCAAAATGGATTTTCTCAAATTCTGCCAGAAATTTCTTTGTGAAATTTGGTACGAGCGATTATTGTGACACAATATTTAAGAACCATCGACCCATTGGATATTATAACGTCATTTACTTTACTTGTATGGCATGAACAATATTTAAACTTTCACTGTTTTCAGGTACCAAGAACTTCTGTAAAATGTATTTTTTTTCAAAAGTGTAGTTCATATATCCACGATATCATATCTCAAGATAATGAGAGGAGACTTATTCTTGATTCGTGAAATTAATGAGTATTTTCAGTTGTAGAAAGGCAACAATCCATACAAATTATCTAGATTTGTGAATGTTCATGTCATGCCTGTTGATCAATGGAAATTGGGCTCAGGTGAGTTCCGGGTCATGGGTTCATAACCAAGTTAAAGCTGACCACCATATCTCTTAACACTGTTAATTGCTCCCTGCTTGGTGGGACCACAGTGTATATCAACATTTGTTTCCAATGGGCTGGAATATTTGTGACTGCTCTATTCTCCATTATCATATATGGGGGTATGATGCCATATTATACAATTAAAAATCGAACTCAACATTATGATACAAATGAAGCCTCATCTCATAGAGCCAAGACAATACGCTATTTGGTGGTTTGAATTTTGTGTGAAATTGATAACTATGCTAGCAGTTATTGGTACCGAAAGGGACAAAAAAAAAATTCAACCTCTCAAATGTAATAAAATCCATTATTTCTCTATAATTGCTCAGATTCTATATACAATGAAGATGATCATCTGATGATGTTACGAGAAACTCAAGATTTGTTGTCACATATAGATCCACTAGTGACATAAATTCTTTGTTGAAAATTTCTTGCCATTAATTTTGCCTGGATTTATGCAAAACGCGCGTCTCCCCCTTAAATATGGAAGACAAACGGAGACTTTTGAAAATGAAAAAAGGCGACACAGGGAGTAACATACATGTATAGCCACAGAGTACGTGAAAAAGAACTGAGAATGAATATATATATAATACTTTATTTCAGGCAATGTTGCCCATATGTATGTATACAGTATAACAACAATGAATCAAACATTTTAGCAATGTCGTATTTTGATTCGCATTATTATGTATAATATAGAGTTCAATTTCAAAATAATCCTGATCTGTACTTAATATCTGAAGCATGATTTGTTTGTTAACAATTTAAGGAAATTGAATGGGACTAAATTCCCAATTCTAATAAATAATATATGTATATAAAAATAACCGATTGACACACAATCTGAACGTTTCATATTCAAACAGTGAAAATTCCAACATAAAATGAACTCTTCAAACTGAATTAAAGGTACTCAATCCGAACAGAGGGTCCCCATCTCAACAGATTCCAACAACAACAATCCGATCAGAGGGTCCTATGTTACTATTTCTTTGGCTTTGGGGGTAAAAAATATTTGATTCGAGTCGAGGAACCCATCAAACAAAGCTCGGAGTTATTAGATATTGATTTTTGAAATTTGTTATGTTCTCGAGATGAGTACTAATAATTGCCGTCAATTTCGTATCCTGCTCGAGATGTGTACACCAAAACAATATTCAAACAGACAAGGATGGATAACTCTAAAATCAAGTGGTAATAATAACGCAATGTTGACTGAGTTCTGGGCCAGAAAGTATTCCCGATAATGAAAAATAATAGATTTCTAAAATCGATATCTAACAAATCTGAGCTTTGATGGGTGACTTCCTCGACTCGAATCAAATATTTTTGACCCCCCCCCCCCCCCGAAGCCATTGAAATAGTAATTGAGAGGAGTTTTATCGGATTGAGTACCTTTAAAATACACGCGCGCTAGGCCTGTCATTAGTAAGCAGGTGTATACTCCTTTGTCGGGTATAACATAACAATACGTTGTCACCCTTGTTTGTTGGTGAGACGGGGATTTGTCGCCGCTCTCGACATGGAATGTCATCCTCGGGGGACAATCCTGCAGGGCCCTGTTTCATGAAGCAATGCCATAAGATTATCTTAAGATGGACTTAATCTAAGATCTAAGGTGGGTCTTATGATGTAACTTTTCCGTTTCCAGAACGCGTTTCACAAAACAAGATTAAGTCCTACTTAAGTAGTAAGTTAAGTTCCCGCTCATTTAGACTGGTTATCGACAATTTTCTACAGTCCGGAACAATAAAATGTGGGCTTGTGCAATCTGTATGTACGACATTGAGAGGTTATCGAGAAAGAGCCGAGTCCGAGTTGACATTATTGTGTGACAGGGATGCTGGATAGCGGCTGTGTGGGGGTGGGCGAATCAGCGCATGTATCTTAGTGTCTATAGTCAGTGGCCTTATATTCGCAAATGGATCTTTTATGTGAGCCGACATAACACGTGTATTATCGACCATCGCTCTCTATACGTGTAGCAATAATCAAAATCAATCGGCGATGTCATCAGGACACACAAAGGTCATGTTTCGATTCGAAGGGAAATGACAAATATTTGTCAGAGTAACTTTTTTATTATTTTTATGCAGATGTATATCTATCGGTTGTCATACCATGGATATATATAACTACGTTTTCATTAGCACACTCGCATTAAGGGGTGTGACATATATACAGTATGCATGCTGTACAATGGTAATCCCACCCCTGCAAAAAAAAAAACATGACAAAAATTTGGACAGCCTTCAAAATCACACATGGGCATGGGCATTTAATGTCCAAAAAGCACCACGTGATAATGTTCCAACCATTTCGAATAGGATATTTTCCTCTAATCTCTTCATCGTCCATGCCATCCAGTGGATTGTTTCTGTCCCTATAGCCTTTGTCGTCGTTGCAAAACAACATAGGCCGCCATGTTTGTGATCGATATGCCACTTATTACGTGGGTCTTAACTTTAAGATTATCTTAAAGGTGGATTATCTCATTGTAAACATGTATTATATAGTTACCGGGGTATAAAATATTAGAATTGAATCGAAGACTCCTGTCCGGAAATGCTTCTATCGATTAATATTAATTTTATTTCGAATATTTTCTGGTCTAAAAAGGTGTGTTTGTTCAGCTTACGAACAATAGTGGTTACTGTTAACAGAGACCAGAAAGTTTATGGTGTAATTTTGTCACAAATAAACATTAATTATACTCATTATCGCTTATAACTATGGAATAAAACAATACAACCAATCAACCTGGGACATTTGACGTTCGGTACGTAGCCATAGGAACAGCATAATGCTCTCTATCGCTATATGGTATCACCAGAATGGTCTGTTCTAAAAATAGACAAATAAACGGGCCCAATAAAATATTCGAAATAAAATCAATATTAATTGATAGAAGTCTTTCCGGACAGGGGTCTTCAGTTCATATTTATTATTTTATACCCACTCAACTATTTCAAATTCATTATTTAAAGAGACAATCCATCTTCAAAGCTTGATAGTTAAAAGAGAGTGTCGCTAACGTCTCACGGATTTCTGGTGGGCCGAAAAACGATTTTGGTATAGATATGGAGAATGGAGACTATGTGATGCCATGAATATTGTACAATATCATTGGTGATGCTTAGAATCGAAAAAAGCCATATATCAACATGTCAAGAACCTATATATTTAAAATGTGTTACAATGTTGGCGTTGTTTGTGATAAAGTGACCAGAATCAATCCATGAATGTTTCATGAAGGCACTTATTTTTCCTCGAATCGCTCTGACTAACCGAATACCGCGACAATGCATCACTCTGCCCACGGATATGATACCAAATATAGTTTGACCACTTAACCATGATATCGATACTGACAGCCTCGGACCACTTAACCATGATGGGTATATATATCGATACCCACAGAGTCTCAATGTACTTTCAATTAGGTTGATCGACTTACAACTTCATTTCTTTCAGGTGTAACGTATAACACTGTTTAATATTTAATATCAACAGAAGAAGGCTTAATAATTTTCCACCCGTGACGCACAAATAAAGTTGCGTAAATGTCGGTTGTATTCGAATCCGTGTTCTTTTGTGTTCGCGACCGACATGTTACCAATAATACCATACACTAAATAATGGTAATGATTCGATATATTCAAGTAATAAGAAACATGATGTGAAAAATAATCTGTTTAATCTTGTTGTATAGAGGCCTTTCGTGCATGATGCACTTATCAGTAGACATTATATATATATCACCTCCCCGCCAACACTGGTAGTCCAGGAGATATTGGTCGACCTTTGCATCCCCCCCACAGGACTCAACTTCACCCCAATAATTTTCTTTTTAATGTCTCCTCTAATTTTTTTCGGTTGTTAACAAGAAAAAAAAAGTGGCCGCAGAGACTCCAGACAAGATGGCGTCCGTCATGGCGGCCATTTTTGTGTATATGCACCAGGTCTCTTTGATCACCGTTATAGTAAAGATGATATCATATGCGGTCTTGTTTTCCGCTCGATTCGTTATGCTAATATACAACCTTTACAAATTATCCAAAAATCCGACACCAGAATCCAATATGCCTGCCGAAATGTGAAAATATGCTATTTTTCTGACATTTCAACACCTTTCGTTTGTCTCTGTGGGAAAATATTGGCATCTTAGCGTGAATTTATACTTTTATCGTATAGAAGAGCAAATGGTGAACATAATGGAACCATGCATAATATACCTTCATTGTGTGATATTTTTGTCCGATATCACGTTTTCCCAAATTCCGGTATAATAGGTCAAAGCCGAATCGACGCTAATAACGCGATGTAATGTTTCGAATCAATGAATGTTATTGCTATCATAACAACACCCATGCATATATATATGTGCAGGAGATACTCGAGCTAGGATTCCTCTTATACCTGAGTTGAGGAATATTCACCCAAAATGGCCACCAGAAATAGAAAAATCGCCGAAAATTGGTGATTTTAACATCAGTGAGCATTATTGTAACGACAACTCCACACCTGTTTACTATTGTGAGTTGGGAACACTTAGGCGAAGACCTGTCCTTGTACCATATCCAAATAAAAGTTCCCAAATCCAAAATGGCTCCCACAATGGCGGACATATTTTGAAACATCACCGAAATTCCCCCATATTCACATCATTGGGCATTATTGTCGAGACAGCTCCACCCATTCAAACAGTTGAGTTGGAAATACTGAGGTGAAGTAATTACCTTACATCTCATACAAGAAATTGTTTTCCAAATCGAAGATGGCGGCCAAAATGGCGACCGAAATTTGAAAACACGCCTACATTCCTTTACTTTCTTACGATGGGCGTTATTGTTTGCGATTTCTACCCACCATTACATGTTGATATGGAATATTGATGTGAAGTACTCATTTGAGTTTGGCAATTGATACTCACATTCAAGTAGGCGGCTAAATTGGTGACCAGAAATTGAAAAGAAATCGATAATTTCACATACTAATTTCAACTTTTTGTCATAATATCGATATGTATGGACGAAACTGTACAAAACCATCTATTAGTTCAACTTAAAACGTATCAAAACGCATAACATAGCTGGTATCCTCTGGAAAGTTGAAAACCCACCATTAATATCGCGATGTGGCATTTCGAAATCCATTCTCCACTTAGCGCCGATAATGGCCGTAACCGTAGGTGCGCCGAATAGTCATATTAGAACAATTACCTGATAACAGATTCTGATTTGCCGCGTCACGTCCATAATTATCTGGACCAGTTTCCATTTCTTTGTCTGATAAATCTAGGTCGCTCACACCGACAAAGTATTCAACACTTCCTGTGGGAAGAGTCCCTCTAATCATAACGTTTCAAACAATTCTTGTTCCGGTGTCTAGCTTGCGATTTTAAATATTTGCTAAAGATGGGATTTGTGCATCATCTTGAACTATAAAGGCATATGGCCGATGAGTATACAAGCTTACAGAAGGTCATCTCTGCGTATATGTCTCATACCCCATGGGGATAACGACACGTACACCTGGCGAACCAGTTAGCTATAATCACTTCTCAATAGATGGTTGGTGTAAACAGTATTTAATCCATATAATTCATAAAGTAATTACAATATAGTAACAAGAAAACCATAGTCAGAAATGGTAACGCCACCAAGATCGTATTATTAGCCATAAATATAAATAATAATACAATTATTCTATAAACTAGCTTTCAAATTTTATGCGGGAAATTTGCGTACTTCCATATTTCAAGTTTTCCCGTTTCTCGTGGCATACATTACTTTCATCAAACTGTCTTCTTTATTACACAAGCTGATAGGCCCGACTTCACCCGGGCTGTTTCACATCTGCTTTCCGGTGAAAGGTGCGATTTGACCTTCAATTGACTATTTCGAAAGTCAAGGTCAGGTCAGGGTCATGATTTGTCCAGTCCAAAACACCCCCACCCGTAGAAAACTACCCATAGGTATCAAATTTCGTCGAAATCCGTCCGTTTTACCCAACTTGACCTTTAATTAACAATTTTGAAGGTCAAGGTAAGGTCAGAGTCATGATTTGACCCGTCCAAAACACCCCCCCCCCCGACAAAAGTACCCATAGGTATCAAATTTCGTCGAAATCTATCCGTTTTATCCGAGATGACCTTTGATTGGCCATATTGAAGGTCAAGGTCAGGCCGAGGTCACGATTTGACCCGTTCAAAACTCTCCTCAGACCAAAGTATCCCTAGTATCAAATTTCGCCGAAATTTGTCCGTTTTACCCAAATTGACCTTGCATTGACAGTTTTAAAGGTCAAGGTCAGGTCGGGGTCACGATTTGACCCGTTCAAAACACTTCCCGGACACAAATACCCATAGGTATCAAATTACGTTGAAATCTATGGAAAGCCGAGGAGGACATGTTGGTTGCTAATTGCTAGATATACGACGCGGTATTTTGAAGGTGTTTCAAACTAGGAGATAGAAGTATTCTGCCTTTCAAATGGTGATGAATTATAGTAGTTTATTCAAATTTTATGGCATAAATTGTTATTAAAACCGTATATACTATAAAAAATTAATGACTCGAAAATTAAGTGGGCCTTTAAACAAAGTCACAATTGCATTTAGGCTCATCTCATACTCGTCCATTCAGCGATATTCTACTGCGCAGTTTGTTATAGCCTCCAGTATTTATTGAGCGTTATACCCCCCAACTGTTATAATTCGCCTTTAGCAGGCGTACTCTTGCCTCAGATTATTGAGATATTAGGTCACACATAATCACATTAAATCGCATCGTAACATAGCAATTGTGTGGGCTCCTTGGCGTGAATATGTAATGAGAAATAAGGTCATACGTAATGACATTAAACTCAAGAAAACCCTCGAAAACAAAACAAAATCACATTTAATGTTTTACGTTATTTCCTTCATCAAAAGAATCTTCGTGATAATGAACCCTCTCGTTACTTTAGAATATAGAATTAACCTTAAAATAAAAAAAATCTTTGGAACACAGAACCTTCGGAATAACGAACCTTCGGATTGGTGAACCTTCGGAATAGCGAACATTCAGAGAAATTTCGGAATAGTGGACCTTCGGGATAGTGAACCTTCGGAATAGAGCCATGCCCCCCAATATTCATATTATATGCCCAGAGTTCAAAGGTATGGACCAAAAAAAATTCTAAACTTGGCCCTTAAAATAATGAACTCCAAATTGGAGCACACACAGAACACCACTTAAGTCAACTGAACCTATGTCATGTCCCAATGCGGGAGGGTCCATATATACCACAACATTCATAGTATATGCCAAGAATTCAAAGGTATGGGCCCACGTAATGACATAAAATCTCAAGAAAACCAGCGAAAACAAAACAAAATCACATTTAATGTTCTAAGTTAAGTTATTTCCTCCTGTATCTGTATCGGTGTGCGCGCATGATCAGTTCGGATGTGAGCGCACACTCCATATAAAGAATCTTTGTGAAAATGAACCCTCTCAAATTAGTCTCAATACTTTAAAATATAGAATTAACCTAAAAATAACAAAAACCTTCGGAATAGAGAACCTTCGGAATAGCGGACCTTCGGGGTAGCAAACCTTCATAATAGAAGCATGTCCCCACAATTACACCGGTGACGTAAACACATGTGCCAATCTTAGTTGTACTCTCGTAATTATCGGTACGATGAAACGGTGACGGAATCTGACGAGGTTTGCCGAATGTACAATCACCCAGTGAATTATCGATCGCCCATGCGATACAAAAAAACCAAAAGCAATAAACACCACACTACGGTGGCGTAACAAGTTATGGTATGGAGGGGATTCGACAGCAAGCTGATAGCTTATATGTGTCGTCTCCGGTTATGGTGTGACTGAGCCCACGACGTGAGTGTGCTTGGATCAAGTGCGATGTATTTCGAACAATTTGAAGTTCACAGTTTCCGTTTATTTGTTTTTTGTCTCGCATCAACTCACGCAGTGGGCTCATTCGATAGGTGTGTCGATATTAAGTTTTATGGAATAAACGGTTTAAGTGAGACTAAGAGCTGGTATTAGTAATACAGTTGGTATTTTAAAAATTGATATCAATAGATGGTTCGTCCACTCACAAACTTAGCGAACGCACTGGCATACGTGGACAATTTCGGCAATGTTTCGAAGGTTGCTACTGTATCATTCCCTTGGAAAGACTGATGTATATCTGCTAAGGAGAAGACCATACCGACTACCCACACTTCTTGACCATGATCCTAAGCAAACTGTGTGGCTCCCGCAGTCGTCTCGTCGAATAGCTCCCAACAGAGAAGAACAAAACTCGCGGTGCTAGCTTGTGGACATATGCCATGATAGTGGGAATGAAATGGTCCACTGTATACACAATCCCTATACCTGGTGCATGTTTCAGATATAGAATGTCATGCGTGTCGGTGTTTTTGGTGTGGTAAGATTATATTTCCACATCCGTTTCGAAGCCGTTCTGATTCAACTTGACCAGACGTATAGTTTTGTCCGGATAATACTATGCTAGCCTCCCCAGAACAGTGGGATGGACTAAAGGATAATGTCTTTATAGAATGAAGGTATGCGTTTTTTATCCTCTCTCAGGGTCAATGTCAGTATGTGGGCGGTATTATTCAAGAACATGTCAGGAACTGTGGTGCATTTATATCACTATGTATTTAAAGAACAATTTATAGTCTCGACGGCAATGGCTGTGGACGTTGGGGAACGTGACATTTATATATATAACTTTAGAATATAGTAGTTAATATGTCTCATGCAGGAAAATGGTCTGAATAGTGATGTTACCAAGAAATCATTTGGTGTACCCAACGTATGTTGAACTGAATGCAATATCTCATCAACGAACATTCCTCTGGATGTTCTTCGTGTTTAACATTTCTCCCTTGTGTTTATGTCATTTGTACTTTCTTGAACCATACCGACCACCACCTAGCGTGAGTATGACATATCAACCAACAATCAAAGACATCGCCTTTAAGACTACACCCCAGTATGGGTGTGGCTTATATAGTAGTGGCCAATGGTACACGCCTGGTCCAGTTGATTATGAAGGCTTCCAAACGGATGGGAACATACACGCTTAGCATACAAGGAAAGCAAACCCACGCATGAGATCCTGTCTGAATCTAAAACATACACAAAGAAGAAGCGGTGCAGTAATGGTCCAATGTCATTTCCACTATCATGACACATGCCAACAAACTAGCACCGTGTGTATTGTTATTATCTGCTTGGATCTGTTCGGTGAGAACGATTGCTGGAAGCCAACAAGATTGTTCATGGATCATGGTCAAGAAATGTGGGTATATTATGCATTATGGTCTTCTACGCCTTAGCAGAAAGGCATCTGTCACATGTCAGACTTTCAACATTCGAAGCCAGGTGTACATGTTGTTATCCCCATTAGGTCACCAAATCTGAAATACGCAGATAGAGAGGTCCTTCTGAAATTTAGTATATGCAATGACCGCATACCTTTCTAGTTTATCACACAAGATGACGCTCAGATCCCATATGTAGCATCTGAATTATACCATAAGCTATACCACGAATGAAGATCGCCAAGAATAAGGATAAGAATTCCCAGCTTTCCAGACAAACACGTGAGCTGGACACCGGCATATGTATTCTTTGAAACATTCCGATTAGTGGGACCTTTCTATAAAGAAGTTTAGAAAACTGTGTTGGTGTGAACGAGATAGATTAATCTGACGAACAGACGGAAACTGGTCCAGATAATGCTGAATGTGGCAAATCAGAATAAGCTCTGGTACTGTTGTTTTGATTCTTGGAAGTCATAATATGACTATTCGGCGCACCTATATACGGTTACGACCATTATGGGCGCTTATAGTGCAGAATGGATTTCGAAATGGCACATCGCGATTATTAATTGTGTGTTTTCATCCTTCCAGAAGGCTACGACTTATGTTGGAACTAATAGATGGCTTAAAGTATGTACCGTTTTGTCCATACGTATCGATATAATGACAAAAAGTTGAAATTAGTATGGGATAATATCGTCTTATTTTCAATTTCTGCCGCCAGTTTGGCCGCCATCTTCGATTTGGAAAATACTTTCTTACATGAGATGCAAGGTAATTACTTCGCCTCAGTATTTCGAACTCAAGTGTCAGCATGTGTGCAGTTGTCTCGAAAATAATGCCCAATGATGTGAATATGAGGGAATTTCGGTAAATTTTCAAAATATGTCCGCCATTGTGGGCGCCATTTTAGATTTGGGGGACTTTTATTTGGATATGATATCAGAAAAGTTCTTCGCCTAAGTGTTCCCAACTCACAATAGTAAACAGGTGTGGAGTTGTCGTGACAATAATGCTCACTGATGTTAAAATCAGCGATTTTCGGCAATTTTTCTATTTCTGGTGGCCATTTTTGATTTAGGTGAATATTCCTCAACTCAGATATTAGAGGAATCCTAGCTCGGGTATCATCTCCACATATATATGCATAGGTGTTGTTTTAATAGCAATAACATTCATCGATTCGAAACATTACATCGCGTTATTAGCGTCGATTAGGCTTTGACCTATTATACCGGAATTTGGGAAAACGAGATATCAGACAAAAAATCCCACAATGAATGTATATTATGGTCCCCGTGTGTTTGTCAATGACTCTTTTATACGATAAATGAAATGTATAACATCACGCCAATTAAGGTGCCAATATTTTCCCACAGAGACAAACGAAAGGTGGTGAAATGTCAGAAATCTAGCATATGTTCACATTTCGGCGGTCATCGTGGCCGCCATATTGGATTCTGGTGTCGGATTTTTGGGTAATTTGTAAGGGTTGTATATTAGCATAACGAATCGAGCGGAAAACAAGACCGCATGTGATATCATCTTTACTATAACGGTGATCAAAGAGACCTGGTGCATATAAAAAAAATGGCCGCCATGACGGACGCCATCTTGTCTGGAGTCTCTGCGGCCACTTTTTTTTTCTTGTTGTGGGGTGAAGTTGAGTCCTGGGGGATGCAGATGTCGACCAATATCTCATGGACTATGGCGACAGCCAGTGGAGGGTTCCTACTCAACAACGAACACGATATCTCGAGCATGCACGCAGTTTGTTAGTTATCACCCCAAGCGTCGCTAACTTCTCACTGGTTGCTGGTGAGTCGGGAAATGATTCTGGTATAGATTTGGAGACACTCAAGATTATATTTATTGTAATCAGAATTACATCTGTTTAATTTGTATAAGGCTATGTTATTATACATGTAAAGTCATCAAAATATCATATTTGCGTTTTCGTATCAAATTCACACTTCGTGAATTTATAAAAATTCATCTTTAATTTATCATCTATATAGTTTCATTTAATAGCTTATATGTCATTTCAACAGTAATTAGTCGAAATGTATTTGCACATGTTTCGTACTACGGCATTGTGGGAAAAATAGTTTTCAACAATTTGTTTGGCAATTTCAAGCTACTTTAATTTTTGTATTCAAATACCTGCACGTAACACATGTTTACGAGCTGTACTTGCACCTACCTATCCACCAATTGTTCAGATCTATGCATAATGTTTGATTATTCATGTCGTGCCATACATATGAAGTTATTGCCATTTAATCGTGATATTTCCATCACAAAAATTTCAGCTTTAGTGTAGTAATTTTGTACTAAACATTTGTTCAAATAGTCAAAACGGATGACAAATATCTTATTTGTCATCGTATTCACTATAGCTATATTTCTATTAATTACTTTTATTAAATTTAAGGTAATTAGTCATTACCAGTCATCAGTCTTTTGGAACTATTTCGTTCCTTCTTCGCTGAAGTGTAATGCGTTTCAGCCAGTAAGTGCGGGTGGATACACACATGCAAGTAATCTCTGTAATTATCGTGTATTTGGCGTTTTACATGGATCATACAGACAATGTAATAGGTGTCCACTGACAACCCAATCATTGCCGACGTGCTGACCGTGCTGAGTTCTAGTTCCAATTAAGTCGGAATGTAGAGAAGCCGCTATCTTGGACCGAGTCGCCAGGTCACTAAAAATAATTGTTCGTTGGATGACCCATATGGTGAACGTTCTATCTAAATAATTACCAGTCCTCTCTTGATATTTATAACAGTGGTGGATCAGGATTTCCTCGAATTGGGTCTATATATTATCCCCGACTTGGGGCTATATGTGACCCCGAAAGCAACCAGGCGGGGTGGCTAACTCTGAGCTTTAAGAAAAACATAATATATTGTACCTTCTTGCCATATTATTCCGACCGATACATTCAACTAAGTCCCTCAGCTATTTGAAGCCTTCGAGACCCCACGCCAAACAAGCATCATGGTCGAACATGTTCTAGATCAAGCCTGTATATATATGCCAGACGTGTCGCTTCTGGTGTTCGTACATTAATAAAATGCCAGATACCACACATACTTGACTAATTGCCGCATCCGTGTGACATGTTTTGGACTGGCCTTAAATGTCCTGATAGCAGACAGTTTGACTTCGCTTATCACCACGCACTTGTCTGGTCTGTTAACAATGAACCGCTCGCGTGCAGATGATTAATGGTGTCAATTATTGGTGTGGCCATGTGTGTATCCATCCTAACAATTTAACGCTTATCGGCGGCTGCTAATTTGGGCTTCTTAAATGTGCACTTCGCGAATATTCAATCAGTCATCTAGTTGAAAACATTGTTGGAAACTAGAGATTCCACGTGAAAATCGCGCAAAAAGAGCACAAGTTCGCATTCGCTCTCACTATTTTTAATAATTTCTTTAAAAGTGTACACAAACTCTTTCAGTATAAAACTTCTATGGGTTCAGAACTTGCAATCATTTACTATATTAATTGTGCACGTTTTCAATTCTTGTTCATTTGTACAAACAAATACTATTTTGTGAATAAGAGTTAATATGCCCAAAGTGCACAAAAGGTGCACAAGCTACATGTATATCGTTTTATTGTTGTTGACGTACAAATTTGCCTAACTTGCTTCAAATTTCTGTTAATTACTTGTGAGCCAAAAGTTACTTGTTTGCCATTGGTCAGTCAGTCGTGACGTAATCTTTGCCCAATCGGACAAATACAAGTGCCTGGGCGCCAAATATTTAGTCGCCACCAGAGTCCAGTTGATCATTGCACCTCGCTGTTGATCTGAGATTGCCGATACATAATAAATAATTTGATTGCTGTTTATTTGATATATTGTTGCTTATTTTATTGCTGAGTTACTGTGTTGCTGTTAAAGATGATCAAATCAAGTCTAGTTCCCTGTTAGCCCCAGTTAGTTAATGAGTCATATACGAATGCAGTAACATAAGTACAAATAGGTGTCCGTTCTATTTCGGAACGCATGAGGTTCTTATAACCACTAAATTCACCAATGTGAGTGTTATACAGTTCACGTCCCTTGTAATAATATAACTGCGAACATGCATTTTCTTACGGGCTAGTTGCTTGCCTGTTCATTCATTTGTTCCAGTAGGCATATCTTGCAGTAGCAGATCGTGGTTATCATTCTTGAACAACGTTAAAGATATTATCGAAATCATTATACGGCAATGAGCACTCACGGACCGCACTTTTAAAGGGACTTGCGTAATTAATTAAACGACGCTCTTTATTCATTCAAGTTTACACTCGATTTCCATAGTCACATTAACATTAACATTAAAGTGACACTAACTGATTCAGATTCCTTGCTCGTCAGGAGTAATTAAAGTTACACACACTGATTAATTAAGTTGTTTAAGACATATAAATATAACCATTCTGTGATGCAATAAATTGTTAGTTGTTGAATTAATTATTGAATTCATTGAGCAATAAACTTTATTGCACTTAATATTGAGTCTGTTCTTGATACTCAACATACCGGTGGGGTGAACCGAATCATGTATGTACTACATGAGACTTATGTCTCATATAGTAATCTAGGCAAAGTTGTAGGTTTTATTAGCTACCACGGCTGAGATCCTGCTACATTATTTTAAATTATGATATTTTTGTGTTGTTTGTGATAAACCAACCATAATAAATTCCCGAATGTGCCATGCATCACTTGTTTCTTTCTTTTTTCGAATCGTTCCGATAAGCCCAAGACCACGAGAATGACAATTTGAGAAAAATAATGGTACTTCTTTATTATTGGCATCACTTAAAGGGGTACTGTACACCAATTTCAAAAATTCCCGGTAACAATAGCGATCTAATATGAATATTATATTATAAAATAACTAATTTGAGTCGACGATGTCTACTCAAAACGTTTCGGTTAACAGGCTATCGTAAAAGTAAAATTGAATTATTTAATATAAATTAATTTATGGCTGGAGTCATAAAATGGCGAATTATGCCATTACGAGTTACCGTTCTTGAAATCGCATCTGCTGCGTGTATTTTATTGACGACCGTTCGCGAACATTATTGAGTTGCAAACAAAACATTGTTGCAAAAGGAAGGCCCGTTATAACCGATTCGGAAAAAAAGGAGAAAGAAACAAGAGCCATAAAGCGTCAAGTACTGTTATAGGGAGTGAGATAATTCAATGGAAGAGATTGAATGCATCAATCGAAGCTGTGAGCAATGAACTTCCGGTTCTTCCTGAGACCTGCGTCTTCTCCGGTGAAGGTCAAAAACATGGCGCGTAGTTTGAAATCATAATATTTTTCTTTCCAAGAACAATATTTTCTTCGCTAAATTAGGTTTATACGAAACTCATATAACACGAACACAATCTAACTTTAAAGTTATTTCAATGGGAGTAAAAAAAAAAATTGCCTATCTCTGTGTACAGTACCCCTTTAAAGTGATTTAAAACACTCCAGTTGGGTGATCAAATAGAAATGGAGAATAAGATCGCCCAGAGTAGATTTATTATGAATATTAATCCAAATTTATAACACACGCCGTCAGTCTTACATAGTTATTAAATGCAATGAGTATCGATGGCGAAACCATTTGCTTTAGTTTATTGCCGATTGTTGCGTCCCGAATCGAGATGTAAATATTTATAATTGAGCGTAGTTCAGACGGTGTTTTCTATGGAGTTGTATGGTCGATTTCTTTGAGATTTTGGGCGATGTTAGTAGAATGCTACATGCACCCAAATGGCATAGCGCCTGAGTACTAATTGATCAGTTTGACGCACCGAACAAGTATATATATATATATATTTATTATCCTCTATATTTGAAGAGTTAGATACGATACAAACTTACAATAAATTTAAAACATATATACAAATACAAACAGTGCCTCAGGCAAACACATATTTTATACAGGAATGTATAATTACACCATGGCAGCTTAAATTGACTGAACAACGTAAGAAAACAGCGATATCAAAAGAATAATGTAAACATAGAGGAAAGAAGACTAATGCTTTTACGCATAAGAAAACAAATGTAAATTAAGGATATGGCCTTAACCCTTTACCCAACAAACCGGCCAAATAAAGCTTCAAGAGCCTAAAATATCTTCGGTCTGTCTCAATAGAACCATACAAATATGGATATCATTAGAACCGGCTCCTTGACCACATTGTGATAGTTACAGTTATACCCTATGCCAATGCATTCTCTTATATATGCGAGTCGACCATAGGTCGCCTCGCATATATAAGAGAATGCATTGGCCTAAAAAAAAAATCTTTTTTTAACACTTTTTACCATTTTTTCTTACATTCTTTAACAATTTTATAATTTTTAATGTGTTAAGCCAATGCATTCTCTTATATATGAGAGGCGACCTATGGTCGACTCGCATATATAAGAGAATGCATTGGCACAGGGCCCTTCTGTTGGGTAAAGGGTTAATTGTTATTCAACATGAAAACAACGCTTGCATACATGTTATATTTCAAATCACGTCGCTCAGTGCGATATCTGGTGCACGAGAGTTCCAGATACCCAGTAATGCCATATTTGCGTGGCGACTACATGGCGAGGGCATCTTCAGCTATGTCGAATAGAGCATTTGGGATGTGACCAACAAACATGAGCATTTGATTGGAGGGAGGAATTCTATCAAATTATCAATACACATATAACAAAAAACGATATATACCAAGCGTCATTTCTTGAGTTGTTGAGAAAGTCGTGTTTGACTGTGTCATTATAAACTTGACCACACCTTGTGCAGAGAACATCTTCCTTAAATTTCAACATAAACAGTAGTTGGACAATGAAAAAATAACACTTCTTGTGTTTTGAAAATTTGTGACATGCTTTCCAAATATGAGACATTTGAAGATTTTCCTGGACAATAGAAAAACGATCGAAATCACTCTGCATTGATACTAGTTGTTGCCATTGGTTATTTGAATTAACTCTGATCGCCTCATTAACTGTGGATTTCCAATGGTTCTTAACAGGTATGATTGCTTCTGATGAAAATTCTAAATAAAAGGAACGAATTCCGAGATCTTCGAGATCCGATTCAACTGTCCTTATGAAAGGGCCTCCCTGGCCGAATTGAGATTCGGCTGTACGGTGAAGGAAGAGTTGCTTGATAGCCTTGTCGTCACTCGTGCTGCACAGAGAATGATACAACGAGAGCCTACGTTTTACAATGAAAGAATCGAGTGATGGGATACCAATTTTTTTTATTTACTCCATTGAAATAACTTTCAAGTTAGATTGTGTTCGTGTTATATGAGTTTCGTATAAACCTAATTTAGCGAAGAAAATATTGATCTTGGAAACAAAAATATTACGATTTCAAACTACGCGCCATGTTTTTGACCTTCACCGGAGAAGACTCAGGTCGCAGGAAGAACCGGAAGTTCAATTGATGCATCCAATCTCTTCCATCGAACAATCTCACTCCGTATAAAAATACTTGACGCTTCATGACTCTTGTTTCTTTCTCCTTTTTTTCCCGAATCGGTTATAGCGGGCCTTTCTTTTGCAGGTAACATGTTATGTGTGCAACTCAATAATGTTCGCGAACGGCCGTCGATAAAAGACACACAACATATACTATTTCAAGAACGGTAACTCGTACTGGCATAATTCTCCATTTTATGACTCCAGCCATAAATGAATTTATATTAAATTTAATTCAATTTTACTTTTGTGATAGCCTGTTAACCGGAACGTTTTCAGTAGACATCGTCGACTCAAATTAGTTATTTTAAAATATAATATTGATATTAGATCGTTACTGTCACCGGGAATTTATTGAAATTGGGGTACAGTACCCCTTTAACTCTTTACTTCCCATAAGCGTCCCTGGACGCTTTGCACTATTTTCCCCATAAGTGCCTGTGGACGCCTCACAGCATATCACTAGAACCGCATAAGAGCGCGTTACCAGACTTCCCCATAAGCGCTTTAGAGCGCCACACTAGGCCCAGACTGTACTAATGAGTTCGCCCATATGCTCCATGCTAGTTTCTAATAGAGACCGCCCGGTTATGTCAACTCGTTAGTTGCCTATCTAATAACAATAAACTTGGCACCGTGGGCATCGCGCGACACATGCTGTGTTACTTGGGGTTTATATTAGGGACAGACATCAGTGGTACCGTTCTAAGTATTTACGAACAACATGGCTTCCAAATTTTCGAAACAGAAATAAAAGTGATCAACATGTTAATGGGAGATGATAGCGATTTTAGCGGAGATTGCGGTTTCTCGTCATCAGAAGATTCAGACGACGATTACTCTCCCCCTGCTATCAGCGACAATGTGACCTCCATCGCCGATAGCAGCTTGAATACTAACGCGATTGGCTGGTCACATAAACTTCGAAATGTATCACTTTCGCCATTTACCCAAAGGACAGGGCCAGTTATACCAGATGAATTCGATAGTGAATACAGCAACAGCTTTGGACTATTTAAATTTGATGTTCTCGCCATCGAAGTATGCCGAAATAGCCAGGCATATTAACAACTATGCCAAGTGGAAAATGGAAGAATATATATAGTGATTGGACATCATAGAGAACCCAATGTGTATCGACTGTATATTGATATACTCAGTTAACATTCAAACTATCCAACTATATTAATTGTTCACGCAACACATTTCATGATATAATTTCAAATTTGGTGAATTGCACGATTTGACTCATTTATAATTTCAAACCAAAGAATTGTCGACAACACCTGGTCAAATGGTCATGCTAATGCGGTTGGGTCCTGCTGAATTGATATAATGATGTTAGGGCAAACTGTTGCTGTTAACAAAAATTACCGTTATTTTATTTTTAATTTGTCTCAATCGCGGTGTTCCGATAATCTGAAAATCCATTATGCGTATCAAATTTATATTAACATTCAAAAACAAATTTATTGCGAAATATTTTTAAAGATACGGGCGGCGTTCGCGGTGTGTATGGTGTTAAAATATTCATCTATGTCAAAAACCACCATAAACAGAAGGAATAGTAAGATATAGACAGACTTTGTTCTTATGCCAATCAGAAATATGGCATAAACAGTTTTATTGTCAATTTGTCCCCCTTTGTTATGTAAACAAAAGCAAAAAACGTTACGTTTCCTGGCTTTTGTTTAGATCCGGATATGGTAAACATAAAGAGCGTTATTTGTTACTGTTTTCCTAATATGGAAATAATAAAGAGCGTTTATATCATTTTTGTATGATTAACCAATATAATTTCGGTCTGTTGTGTAAACAGAATCACAACTTCTGTAACACGAGCAGTCTCTTGTTTACGTACACCATTGTACGTCTTGACGACAATATACTATTTACGCGCTGATTATGTTTGGTATATGAGTGGAACTGTATATATGTTGGCGTTCATTCTGTCGATGGCGATTTGAAGAAAAAAAATATATTTCTGCAACAAATGCCGCCCGTGACTTTAATAATGGTTGCATTAGTTGAAAATCGACTATAATCAAGATGGCTATTTGCGTCGTTTTAGAAACACCAGCGCAGTTATTATTATATTTTTCAAAAATATATATGTTCTTGAATGGTTTTTTTTATCACGGTTATCCAATCACCGTGAAAATTACAACTTTAGAAAAATAAAGGTACTTTTTCGTAACGGAATAAGTTTGCCCTACCCGCATCATAGCAATTCAACATGACCACCGGCATCATAGCATATTAGCATGACCACTTGACCAGGGGTGGACACACGACAGCTCAGCTACAATTATGTATTATTGTTTCAAACCGCTGAACATCAAATGGCCGGTGTGACATGCATGTTTCAGTCGGACGTTATGTTACAAATTGCGTGATCGAAGATTTCACAAACTATTTTCTCAAACATGTTTGGTTTATTGAGTAAAAGGAAAGATCTATATCGACACAATTTGTACATTGTTCGGTCCTTTTTCTGATAATGTTGTTTTATGTTTCTGGTGTTTCTGACGTATGTGATAAAATAGTGTGTATTCGCACACCAATATACCGATATATGGACAAATTTCTCTTATATTCTATAATGCTAAATTTTAAATGGTGATGCCATACAGTGTTTGCATGAAGATGAACTTCCACACTTAGCACGACGTGTTATATAATATGTGTTTTTGAAGTCGAAAATGCTGATAAATGTTACATTTGCATGTTAGTTTATAGTAATAAACAATCGCAAACATCACCGTTCTGAAAATATATTTTAAAACCTTACTTGAATTTCGTAGTGCGACATCGCGTTATTTTGGCTGAACGAAATAGAGGATATATAGCGTTCTGAATTGATACCGGACAAATATATTTATTTATTTTCGCGAGCGACTATAGCTGCACTTTTCGCCAGCGGAAATACATTATTTCTGGCAGTAGCAACAGAAACTCATTATCTCCAGAAACAATGTACTTTCGGTCACGACAAGTTGGTCGCAAAATTTAGTCCTTGTGCCATATCATGAGATATTTCTGGTATCCACTTAAAATATTATATATATCCTCTCTTTAATTGTCTTCTAGATAAGAAGAAAACAGAACACATTTGCTTTGAATTGTTTACAAAATACTTTTGGGAGTTGGTGACTTTTTGCAAATAAGACGGGTCTAAATCCTGAGCAAGGATAATTTCTATAAGACATATTTTATTGTCACAATGTGACATTCGTGTGCATACACGTCGTGGTCACTTCACCTCATGTAATCTGAGTAAATAATCACATTTTGTATGGAATATTAAAAGCAACATTTCAGAGCTGACGAAACGCACAATACATATAGTTTAATATACTGATATTGAACTAATCCCAATGAAAAAGTCAAAGATACTAGCTTGCCCAGGGCTCTTATACTCAGGTGTCGATTTTTCTCATATTACGACACACGTCCCGGCTTACGCTCATTATCCCCAGTTGGAGCTGTCACTCCAATAGATTACCCTCACTGCGTCAACACAATAACATGTTTACCACCATTTATGGAGCAACGGGATACTTTCCGACAAGCCAAATACTTATATGGGGAAATAGCGTCTGGTACTTGATATATACCCGGGAACACACCGTCGGTATTATGTTATAGCTGCAGGGAGATGACGGGGTGGCTTATACAGCTAGTGTGGGAACTAAAGAGTTAAAGATCGATATCGATACTGACAACGTGTCAGCGTTTTTCTATTATAGATGGACCACAGGGGCCTGTATAACGCGCTCCGCTGTCCGCCCCCACCCCCTTTGCGCTGCACATACACGCCGCTTCTACACACGCTCCTGCGTCACGTTAATGGTAGTATAATATCGACAGATTTCTCCTCTATAAAAATTGTTTACTGACGGTGTGTTGATTTGTAAGAGTAAATAAATTATTAGCCGACAAAAAATCACTGAGCGCTAGATATTTATATAGTTGATCGTTTGGCCGATTTTTAGTTATATAGTAAGCGGTATGGGGGTGAATTTAGAGGAACATATCGGCCATTGCTCCTGAATAAGGATCAATCTGGAAATTTACGCTCACCGGAGACAATATTATCAAATGCTATGGATATATACGGTTCTGAGGGGAGCTTGTGGAATTGATTGAAAGATGAATCCTTCGCCGACACATCCGTGGCTATATCGATAGAATTACTCGGGTAAATGGGCTAAATT
Source organism: Siphonodentalium dalli (assembly GCA_032622095.1). Taxonomy (NCBI): domain Eukaryota; kingdom Metazoa; phylum Mollusca; class Scaphopoda; order Gadilida; family Siphonodentaliidae; genus Siphonodentalium; species Siphonodentalium dalli. The sequence goes on along the minus strand of CP136063.1, from coordinate 66,177,753 downwards.
TGTCCGATTCCCGAGCGATGGTAAACGGGGAATAACTACAGTTCCCCTTGTCTCTATTATACTCTCATTAACGTGAAGCAGGCGCGTATATACACGCGGCGTATATGGGCAGCGCAAAAGGGGGCGGGCAACGGAGCGCGTTACAGGCCCCTGTGGATGGACCAGCTTGCATGGCTCTCATATCTACACTAACACTGTTTAATATTTAATTACACATAAGAGCGTTACACATGGCTTTCGTAACTACACTAACACTGTTTAATATTTAATTATACACATAAGAGCGTTACACAATAAGCCTCTTAATGGCTACTTCGTTTCTGTTCCCCAGAACTGAATATGTATCGATCCAAAAGTCATTTTGACAATAAAGTGTTACTTTATATCCCATATGCTTCCAGTCGAACATACTAGTCGGGGAGCTGATAATGTACCCGCACCACACCAGGACTTAAAGTCCCACATAATTTTCGAGTCGCCGATTATTTTGTTTATAGTGACTTGAAATACGGTATTAATAACAATCTATGCCATAAAATATGATTAAAATACTACAATTCATCACTATTTGAGACATCTGTGTCTCAGAAGATGCCCACAGAGAAATAGAAAACTGCTGAAATCATAGAATGACTCCCCCCTCACCCGTTGGCACACAGAATGCAACAAAATTCAAAGTTTTTCAATGGAAGGGGGAGAACTCTATCTTTAATATATAGAGTTATCCCCCCCCCCCTGTATTGAAAATATTGATTTTTACTTCAATCTTGATGACAAAACGCGTTGCCAACTCAACAAAGACAAACTGTCCACAGTTTATTACACCGGATAAGTTGATAATACAATGTTTTGGAGCTTTCTCTTTCAAATGGTATATAATATGTCATATATTTTATAGAATGTGATCTGGGGGTACGAACATTAAGTGGGCCTTTACTTAACCCACTCATTTTCTTACTTATTATTTCCTTCAACTTTTAAGCAATGTTAAAACACGAACACAAGTTCGTATAAGGTATAATATTTCCATTCCTTCCCGCCCTACCCCCCCCCCCCGTCTCCATGTAATGGAGAGGGCGCGAAACTAAAAGGGAGCAAACTTAATAGTAAAAGCCCCTGGTTTTGTTGTTTAATCTCCTTTCCAATTCACCTATCTATACTATATTGTCAAAACTTTTGTTAATTGTTCATATGTGTTATATGTATTAGGATTGGAATAATATATGTTTACATTAACACAAGGTCTTGAAAATCTTGAAAAACACTTTCCATGGTCATACCGATTTTAAGCGTCTTGTGTGCTTTTATTTGTTCATAGCTGATTATTTATATTCTCATCCACTGTCTTCGTTATATACACAGTTGCTTCGCTATAATAGTTGTTGACTACCTAATTATGTTCTTGTGTACTCATGAATTATTTTACAAAGAGGTAATCACTTTTTTTTTAAATATCATAACGTGTATGTATTCCATGTCCTAACACGGATATACATTTTCAAAATGTCATTCATATCCAATGAGAAACAATGGAGAAACGTGATATAACACCCCGCTTTACCTTTTATTTTGAGCCAGTTGATCGGCTTAAACTGCTATAGTGTGTCCCAATTGACACATTTCAATATATTTGGGTGGTTTGATGAAATTCGGTATCATTATTCTCATAGCGCATTGATAACGGAGAGGATATTGTAAGGAGTTTGCGAAAACCAATGCTAATATGATAATATATGTGGGCTAATGTTTACTCTTGATGGTAAACCCAGGGATAAACCGAGACCCATACGATTTTGGCAGGCACCGTAACAGCTATATTTTTTTCAAATTATCAGCATCTTTATTGCCTAATATCTATAAGATATTATTACATAGTTAGCCACTAAACCCGGCCTCATTTTTAGTAAGACACACGTGTATTTTCGGCACGCGCATTGACGTAAGAGTGAAGAGTAAGCTTAACGCAATTATGTCGATGTCAATGCCGGAAATTTATAATTATTTTAATTATAATATAAGTATGATATTCGATTTATGTTGGGTTATTTAGTGTTGACTGTGATAATAACATGGATGATAAGGGTGGTGGAACAATTAATGTTGTCAACATGAAAAGACACATTTAAAATGGAACATTATTTGTTCATGAAGGTGTATTTACTTTTGGCTGTGATATAAGGTAATAAATATTAATTTGTGTAACCCCAGCCGTTTCGAGACCGTTTTCATGTGATTATGTGAAAAATGGATCTCAAATTCCTCGCAAATATATACGACTAGAAGGTAACCCGACTTCGCCCGGGGACGGAAATGCGCGATTTGATCTTGAATTGACCATTTTCAAGGTCAAGGTCAGGTCAGGGTCACGATTTGGCCCGTTCAAAACACTCCCCGGACAAAAGTACACCTAGGTATCAAATTTCGTCAAAATCCGCCAGTTTTACCGGATTTGACCTTGAATTGATAATTTTGAAGGTCAACGTCAGGTCGGGGTCACAATTTGACTGGTCCATGAGAGTTCCCGGACAAAAGTGCCTATAGGTAGCAAGTTTGGTCTCAATCGGTAGGGCCGTTTTCGAGTCTATAACGGACACACACATACATATATATCATTTGTGGGCATACCTGTTTCAAGATAAAGGTCACCTCGGGTGGAAAAACTGACCCAATGAAAATCTCCCCCATTCCTAGGAACCCCTAAGTACGAACACAGACATAAGAATCACACAACACGCTCATGTCTGGACACAGACACAACACGCTCATGATGTCTGGACAAGACGCTCTTTATCAACGACACTGTGGATACGAACGCTCTTTAGATATCACGCGATTAACCCATGAATTCCCATTGCGGTGGTGGGGGAATGGAGAAGGAGTGAACTGACGTTATCAGAAGCGGTGCAATGACATTTCATCTGGGATTTTACCCTTAGATAGGAAGTTTGGGCTCAATCCGTCCGGCAGTTTTCCCGGCCATAGCTAACAAACAAACAAACAGACAGAAGTCTCAAAATATATATTAGATATTTATTAACCTCTTCCACTAAATTCGATTCTAGCTCGGCTCGACTCGAATTTAGTGCACGAGATGTCGACGTTGAGCGAGCATGACCATCCCACATAGCCCACGGTAACTATATAATTGTCATTTAATGCCGAATGAGTTGGCTGTGCATTGTGTGGGGTCCCCCGCATGTGTATACACTGTTCTACGTTACTGAAAATACGCATAAATTACTGACATAACATCATGATTTTAAAGAAGTACTACATAGATCGCTCCCCCAGTCACGTGCGCCCCATGTTGTATTAAAGCGGGTGACCGACACGTGAAAGGCATGATTCGGCCCACTTAGTGGCCTAGTATATCACATAATTATATTACAAATATCTATACACGGTATGTACGCTAATATCACATACTCCAATAAGTCTTGTCACTGCATGAGTCGCGGCCATATTGAATCCATCCATCCCTGTACCGTGCTTTTAGTGTTACAGGTCAAAGTTCTGGAGTATAGTATTCCATATATATATATATATATATATATATATATATATATATATATATGTGTGTGTGTGTGTGGGGGGGGGGGGGGTGTGTGAGGGTGTGTGTGTGTGTGTGTGTGTGTGGAGCTTCCATATATAAAATAATGGAGCTTTTGAATATTCATGATTTCCACATATGGATCGAATGCTACTCCAGAACTTTGACTTGTAGCACTAAAACCACGGAGCGGGGGTGGGTGGATCCAATAGGCCTACGGCCGCGACTCACTGACAAAGCTTATAATGTTACTTAAGGGGTCACTCTCACCAAAAAAAGTGCTGAAGGGGACACAGGATTTGAAAATGTGCTGAAGGGTACACAGGGTTTGAAATGTTGTTCTAAATGACGTTTAGTTTTCGTATCTGCCATGATTTATGTTAGAGAATAATTCACAGTGACGCGCCATGCATGGTGGTTGGACTCAATTGATGCATTGAATCAATGGCTAATCACCAGAAGTAGGACAACAATTTGAGTTTGATAGTTAATTTTCGAGTCTTTAGAATTCCTCAAATATATCACATGCAGGTTTTGGTAATGGTAGGCCTACTATGTCTTTAAATTCGCAGAAAATTATTTAGTACATAATCTGACAGATCTTGAACGAATATGTGCAATTCTTGGGAAATTACACATTTGTGAGCTTATGAAGGAGGGACAACGGAAAATGTGGTAAGTAAAATTTGCCCACTTAAAACAAGAAATAAATAGTATAATATATAACACTAGCAGGTTAGACATTTTTTTAATTAATTTTTTTTTAAATTCTGCCTTTATAATTTTATGTTTTTCAATGAGTTAATTCTGCCTTTTTAATCAAGAGAAATGATGGTACCCGTCCCTAAAAGAGGTATGATTTACGGTACATCGGGCGGAAAAACTGACCCGATGAAATCTCCCCCCTTCATAGGAACGACAGACATAAGAATCACACAACATGCATTTAAAAAAAATATTTAATTTTGTGTTTTTCAATGAGTTAATTCTGCCTTTTTAATCAAGAGAAATGATGGTACCCGCCCCTAGGGCGGAAAAACTGACCCGATGAAATTCTCCCCCGTCCCTAAAAGAGGTATGATTCGATGAAAATCTCCCCCGTTCTTAGGAACGACAGACATAAGAATGACACGACACGCATTTGTTGTTTTCCAATGAGTTAATTCTGCCTTTTTAATCAAGATAAATGCATCCCGTCGTTCTGGTGCGTTTTGCATCCGTAGTTTCGTACGCATAGGTGACCGTTTAGCAACGTCGATGGCAATAAAGAGCGTTACACGGTTAACAACGCCAAATTTGGTAAATATAAAGAGCGTGACTGCCTTAACCCATGAATGGCCGAGGACGGTGATTTTGATGATTGAGAGTGAAGAACGGGTGCTCTGAGCTTATCCAAAACGCCGCGATGACCATTCCCGTGGGGTTTTTTTTACCGTTAGATGGGAAGTTTGAGCCCAATCGGTCCGGCCGTTTTCGGGTTTATAAAGGACAAATATACACACACATATATATACGGAGTTCTTAAAATATATAGTAGACTAGCAGGTTAGCCCGCCACTGGCGTGGTTGGTGGGAAACATGACATTTTTAAAATTATTTTGTTTTTATTTAATTTATTTTTTTACATTTTTTATTAAAAAGGCAGAATTAACTCATTGGAAATGGGATGGAAGCGCAGAACAACCATAGGAAATTGCAGAACGAAAATGTAAACAAACACCAAATCACCCCATGCATTCATATTCCCCTTTCCCAAGTGATATTTAAAAAAAAAAATAAAATTCAATGAGTTAATTCTGCTTTTTATTCAAGAGAAATGATTGTACCCGTCCCTAAAAGAGGTATGATTTACGGTACATCGGGCGGGAAAACTGACCCGATGAAAATCTACCCCTTCCTAGGAACGACAGACATAAGAATCACACAACACGCATTTTTGGTTTTTCAATGAGCTAATTGATGGCACCCGTCCCTAAAAGAGGTATGATTTAACACACAACACGCATTTTTTGTTTACCAATGAGTTAATTCTGCCTTTTTAATAAAAAATGTAGAGTTACGCCTCTTAGATCAATTCTGCCTTTTTAATCGAGATAAATGCATTCCGCGTTTTGCATCCGTATTTCGTACGCATGGGGTAGCCGTTTAGCAATGTCGATGGCAATAAAGAGCGTTAGTCGGTTAACAACTCCGAATATGGTCAATATAAAGATCGTTGATGCCTTAACCCCCGAAGCGGCGCTTGCGGTGATTTTGATGATTGGGAGTGGAGAGTTAGTGCTCAGAGCTTGTCCAAAATGCGACGTCGACGATCCCCGTGGGTTTTTGCCCTTATATACGAAATTTGAGCTCGATCCGCGCAGCCGTTTTCGATTCTATGAAGTACCCACATACACACATATATACATATATACGTAGTTCTCAAATTATATAGTAGACTAGCAGGTTAGCCCGCCACTGGCGTGGTTGGTCAGAAACATGACATTTTTAAAATTAATTAATTTTTTAATTCTGACTTTTTTAGTTTTTGTTTTTCAATGAGTTAATTCTGCCTTTTAATCAAGAGAAATGATGGTACCCGTCCCTAAAAGACGTATGATTTACGGTACATCGGGCGCAAAAGGTGACCCGATGAAATCTCCCCCTTCCTGTGAACGACAGACATAACAATCACACAACACGCATTTTTTGTTTTAATTCAATTTTTTGTTTTTCAATGAGTTAATTCTGCCTTTTTAACCAAGAGAAATGATGGTACCCGTCCCTAGGGTGGAAAACTGACCCGATGAAATTCTCCCCCGTCCCTAAAAGAGGTATGAACGACAGACATAAGAATGACACGACACACATTTGTTGTTTTCCAATGAGTTAATTCTGCCTTTTTAATCAAGATAAAAGCATTCCGCCGTTCCGGTGCGTTTTGCATCCGTGGTTTCGTACGCATAGGTGACCGCGACGACGATGTCGGTGGGTTTTTACCCTTAGATGGGAAGTTTGAGCTTAATCGAGCCAGCCGTTTTCGAGTCTATAGAAGACACATGACATTTTTTAAATTATGCCTTTTAAAAAATTTTATTTAATTTGTTTGTTATTCAATGAGTTAATTCTGCCTTTTTAATCAAAAGAAATTATGGTACCCGTCCCTAAAAGAGGTATGATTTACGGTACATCGGGCGGAAAAACTGACCCGATGAAAATCTCCCCCTTCCTAGGAACGACAGACATAAGAATCACACAACAGGCATTTTTTTTCCATTGTTTTTGTTTCCGTTTCCGAGACACGTCTAAATGCGCCAGTTTTATACGATTTGACCTTGAATTGACCATTTTCAAGGTCAAGGTCAGGTCGGGGTCACAATATGACCGTCCATGACACTTCCCGCACAAAAGTACAAATAGGTAGCAAGTTTGAGCTCAATCGGTTCGAGTCTATACAGGACACGCACATATATATCATTTGTGGGTACCCGTTTGAAGGTTTGCTTCCCGAAGCGTTTTGCGTCCTTAATTTCGTACGTAGGTGGTCGTTTAGCAACGTCCAATTTAAACCAACCAACCATTTGACTTAATAAACTTGGGGTTTTGAGGTACCCTTCCCTAAAAGAGGTATGATTTACGGTACATCTGGAAGAAAAACTGACCCGATGAAAATCTCCCCGTTCCTAGAACCCGTCAGTACGACGACAGACATAAGAATCACACGAGACGTCACACGAGACGCGCGTGTATGGATATCGACGCTGACGCCCGTGTACATACATAATAATTACATTACACGCATACGCTCTTTATCAACGACATATACACTGCGGATAGGAACGCTCTTTAACTATCAACGCGATTAACTCCGCAGTGCCGTTTTTGTGACTGAGAGTTGAGAATGTGTGCTCTGAGCTTGTCTAAAACCCCGCGATGACCATTGAGCCTAATCGGTCCAGCCGTTTTCGAGTCTATAAAGGACACATATAACGAAGTCTCAAAATATATAGGAGACTAGCAGGTTAGCCCGCCACTGGCGGCATTCGTAAAAAGCAATTGCAACAGGTTCCGAGACACTTTTTGAATTTAATTTTTTGTTTTTCAATGAGTTAATTGTGCTCTTTTAATTTTTTAATTGAATTTTTTGTTTTTAAATTTTACCCGATTTGTTTTGGTTTTTCAAGGAGTTAAATGTGCCTATTTAATTTTGTTTTTCAATTTTACCCGATTTTGTTTTGTTTTTCAATGAACCCGTCCATGACACTTCCCGTATTTAGCAAGTTTGAGCTCAATCGGTTCGAGTCTATAAAGGACACACACATATATATATATGACACTTCCCGTAGGTAGCAAGTTTGAGCTCAATCGGCATTCCCTGGAATTTCCCAGTCAATATTTAGCAAGTTTGAGCTCAATCGGTTCGAGTCTATAAAGGACACACTCATATATATGACACTTCCCGTAGGTAGCAAGTTTGAGCTCAATCGGCATTCCCTGGAATTTGCCAGTCACCAACGCGGCGTAATTTTGGTACATATATAGTGACCAATTGTCCATCGGCTGTCATGTGTAGTAAAGATGTCTTATAAGCCGACATTGCCGTGGGGATGCCCGTTCCTACACGCGTTTTCGATTCTATGAAGTACCCACATATATACACACACACATATATATATATATATATATATATATATATATATATATATATATATATACGTAGTTCTCAAAATATATAGTATAGATTGGCAGATTCCAGTAGCTTTATAACGGTATATCTGGGGAGAAATCTGATGCTATATTCATGATTATCTGGGATGATTTCGGTATATACTGTAAAAACAAAGCGCGCCATCCGTGCTCGCAGGGAATAAATTTCGAGCGATAACGTTTGCGTAAATACGAAATTGTGAGTGTTGGTTTGTAACCGGGATTTCTGAGAAGCATTATGCCTATAACTACCCCCCCTAAGCCCTGACCTAAGTGTCATACATACTATAACAATGATGTTGTAAGAGCTCCAATAAATCTGCCCGCATAGGCAAGCACTCAATGTTCCCGTATAACTCTGCAGATGCATGCTAATAACGTTGAATGGGAAACAGACGCTCTTTATAGAGATGCGTCAAAAACAAACGCTCATTAAATAATCACTTGATTAACCCACGCCGTGCCTTTGCGGTGAATTGAGATTGGAGAACGGGTGCTCTGAGCTTCTCTAAACCGCGACCACGGTCGTGTCGGTGGGATTTGACACATACATAGGAAGTTTGAGCTCAATCTTTACACGCGTTTTGGATTCTATGAAGTACACATATACGGAGTTCTCAAAATATATAGTACTAGCAGGTTAGCCCGCCACTGGCGGCATTCGTCCCATGGCTTTGTTCGAAAAAGCAATTGCAACAGGTTCCGAGACACTTGTGCAATGAGTTAATTATTTTGTTTTTCAATGAGTTAATTGTGCTTTTTTAATTGAATTTTTTGTTGTTTTTAAGTTTTACCCGATTTTTTTTGGTTTTTCAAGGAGTTAATTGTGCCTTTTTAAATTTGTTTTTCAATTTTACCCGATTTTTGTTTGTTTTTCAATGAACCCGTCCATGACACTTCCCGTATTTAGCAAGTTTGAGCTCAATCGGTTCGAGTCTATAAAGGACACACACATATATATGACACTTCCCGTAGGTAGCAAGTTTGAGCTCAATCGGCATTCCCTGGAATTTCCCAGTAAATATTTAGCAAGTTTGAGCTCAATCGGTTCGAGTCTATAAAGGACACACTCATATATATTTGCCGACATTGCCGTGGGGATGCCCGTTCCTACACGCGCTTTCGATTCTATGAAGTACCCACAGATATACACACATATTAATAGTAGATTGGCAGATTCCAGTAGCTTTATAACGGTATATCTGGGGAGAAATCTGATGCTATATTCGTGATTATCTGGGATGATTTCGGTATATACCGAAGGTATATACTGTAAAAACAAAGCGCGCCATCCGTGCTCGCAGGGAATAAATTTCGAGCGATAACGTTTGCGTTCCCGTATAACTCGGCAGATGCTAATAACGTTGAATGGGAAACAGACGCTCTTTATAGAGATGCGTCAAAAACAAACGCTCATTAAATAATCACTTGATTAACCCACGCCGTGCCTTTGCGGTGATTTGAGATTGGAGAACGGGTGCTATGAGCTTCACTAAACCACGACCACGGTCGTGTCGGTGGGATTTGACACTTACATAGGAAGTTTGAGCTCAATATGTACACGCGTTTTGGATTCTATGAAGTACACATATACGAAGTCTCAAAATATATAGTATAGATAGACTAGCAGATGAGCCCGACGTTGTCCGGGCTATTCAAAAACCAAATTTCAAGTCGATAGCTCTACCCGTTTCCTATATTTGGTCTGCGCATGCGCGAAGCTGGCGTCGCACGGGCTCGGCGACCCGATAAAATTCGTATCCGGGGCAATATACATTAACATACCAAATTTCAAGTCGATAGCTCCACCCGTTTCCGAGATCTCGTCTGCGCATGCGCGAAGCTGGCGTCGCACGGGCTCGGCGACCCGATAAAATTCGTATCCGGTGCAAGATACATTCACATACCAAATTTCAAGTCGATAGCTCTACCCGTTTCCGAGATCTCGTCTGCGCATGCGCGAAGCGGGCGCCGCACGGGCTCGCCAATACGACAACGTCCACCGCCTGGTCAAACTACACACACGCACCAAGTTTCGTCCCGATCGGTCGAGAATCGTAGATTTGTATTAATGACAAACATACAGACAGACAGACAGACAAACATACAGACAGAGGTCTTCAAAATACATATGAGATAGACTAGTAGGTTAGCCCGCCACTGGCGGCAATCGTCAGAAACATGACAATTTTTAATTTGTTTAATTAATTTTTGTAATTAATTTTTGTTTTTAATTTTTTAATTTAATTGTTTGTTTTTAAATTTTACCCGATTTGACCTTGAATTGATCATTTTCAAGGTCAAGGTCGGGGTCACAATTTAACCCGTCCATGACACTTCCCGTAAGTAGCAAGTTTGAGCTCAATCGGTTCGAGTCTATAAAAGATACACACATATATATCATTTGTGGGTACCCGTTTCAAGGTGAAGATCACATCGGGCGGAAAAACTGACCCGATAAAAATCTCCGCTGTTCGTAGGAAGCCCTAAGTACGTCGCACAACACGCTCATGTCTGGTACAGTCTTACACGCACACGCCCAGACCCAGACGTGAGAATCACATTACACACATACGCTCTTTATCCTTTATCAACAACATTGCGGATAGGAACGCTCTTTAACTATCAACGCGATTAACTCCGCGGTGCCGTTTTTCGTGACTGAGAGTGGAGAACTGGTGCTCTGAGCTTCTCCAAAACGCCGCGACGACCATTCCAAAGTTCCATATGAGCTTATATGCAATGCGCCTAGAGCTAGAAACTTCGACCTGTATCACTTAAACGGCGGAACGGGGGCTGGATTTATTACCGCCACGAAGTGGGTGGACACTGGTGTACAGATATGTATAGACTCATGGTCGAATGGAGAAATATATTCTTGGATATTTTTTTGTGTACCTTACTCATTCGTACCAATAGAATCACGTATATGCTGAAATTGTAAAGTTAACGGCACCGGTGTATAATACGTTTTTGAAAATATGATAAATCGTATCCATAGGGTCAGGACAGGCTGAAATTGTAAACTTAAAGTCACCGGTGTAATAATATGTTGTTGAAAATATAAATACTATGATAGCCTGAAAATAATATATCACCTATTGGGAGCCCCTTATATTTTTTGTTGTACCTTACTCAATCGTACCGATAGAATCACGTAGATGCTTAAATTGTAAAGTTAACGCCACCGGTGTACAATATGTTTTTTTAAATGTGATAAACCGTATCGATAGAGTCAGGACAGGCTGAAATTGTAAACTTAAAGTCACTTGTTGTTGAAAATATAAATAATATGATAGACTACTACTGCGCGGGAAGCCGGACGTGAAAAAATATCGCTCCGAAAATTCTAAGGAAAAATCTGTTAACATCGGGAAAATATGATATGAAATATCCTTTAAATCAATGTTTTATGAACAAATAACATTTGATACGATATATTGCTCGTTCATTTTATGAAAATAATTCGAAATATGTGTTTTCTGTCGAGTTGTTGATTCTTCACAAACTCGCACGATTTTTCAAGACCATTGACACTGACAATTCTCACCCAAATTCTATTATCCTATGTTTATATATAAATTGTATATCATGTGTGGCTAACAAATCTATGACTGGGCACCCAATATACCACCTTTGCCTGAAAAGATGAAGAAATAAGCGGCGCTGTTGCAACACCGGTACTTAAAAACACCACCGGCAACACCACGTACTGTACCAACGAATAAACAACTAATGGAAAATGACTGTAAGGAAGCTTAACAAATTCCTGAGGAAAGAGAAGGAAAAACCAAGGAGGGGTCCGCAAAGAATACCACTTCTACTAACTGACAGCAAAGGTAGCTATCTTAAAAATAAAGTGGACAAAGAAGATAGTGTTGAAAAGGAAATTATCTTCTGGGACAAATCAGGAGCATCTACCACCAATAGACTCACGTTCATCAAACAGAGTTTTGGACGATTTGTCTCGAGGCACGGACCCACACACGTCTACATTTGGACTGGAACGTGTGACCTAACTAAACTTATAGCCGGCGGTTACTCCACAATCAGTGGCCAAAATACAGTCCATCAATTATCTCTACAATACCAAGAACTTTACAGAGAAATTAGAAGACACCAAGATTGTAGATTGACTATCCTCGAGACCCCAGCATACTCAGAAGACCACCAAAACGTACTGACTGAACAAATCAGACAACTTAACATCGAAATTAAGGCAGTCAACCAGTCTCACCATCAAAACTCACCGGAATTCTCATCCGACCTGCGCACGTACAAGAGGCACGTAACAGGACGCTCACGGCGAAACATCAGGACTGAGACCAGGTACAATTACAAGCTGTACAGAAATGATGGCATCCACCCTGATGAATTACTCAGTGAAGTCTGGCTCCGGAAAATCAGGAACCAGATACTCAAAGACTGCTGGTAGTAAACAAAATGTGGGTCGGTATGGGCTGAACCATGCTATAACCCATACCAGACAAAAAACACACCAGACCACACCATCAGGAGCACTGCAGAGAAAGGGTAGGCATGGGCTGTACCATGCTACACCCTACACACTCCAACTGGCACTGCAGAGAAAGGGTAGGCATGGGCTGTACCATGCTACACCCTGCACACTCCAACTGGCACTGCAGAGAAAGGGTAGGCATGGGCTGATCCATGCTACACTCTATTCACCCCATTACCAACGGGCACTGCAGAGGAAGGGTAGGCATGGGCTGATCCATGCTACACTCTATGCACATCAAAACCAAAAACACCAGGCTCTACACAACAAAAATAAAACAAATGCGGGTCGGTATGGCCTGAACCATACTATACCCCTAACAGATAGCCACAAAAGGATATATGGGAACATAACAACGGCAAAACACCTGCGCCTCCTCCTCATCATCGCTGGCATCGAACAAAACCCGGGGCCCAAAAAAGCAAAAAAGAAAGCTCCCACCAAGCAAAAGGAACAATCAGTATACCCCTGCGGAGTATGCGAAGGAGCAGTGACATGGACAGTCAACGTAGGAGTATGCTGCGATAGCTGTGATGTTTGGCATCACTACTCATGCGTAGACCTAGACACATCAGAAGTCCAATCACTAGAAGAAAGACCCAGCAAAGAATGGAAATGCATGAAATGTGACAGCATCAACATCGAGAGCTTCACATTCCATAGCTATGAAGTCAGTACCTCCAACTACTACCAAACACTAAGCCATCTAGACAGCTCCATCCGAAGTATGAACTCAATTTTCGACCCGACCCATACTAGCAGTCCCAAAGCAGACACAACCCTAGGCTCAGCATCAAGATCGAACAGATTAGCATCCCAAAATACCTTTAACACACCAAGGAAAGACAATCTCAGATTGCTAATTGTTAATTGTAGAAGCCTAGTCAGCAACAAAGCGGAACTGGAAATCGCAACCTCCTACATAAAGCCTGATGTTATCATCGGTACAGAGTCATGGCTCAAAGGAAAGAAACCAGGAAAAGAACCAGCCCAAAATGCCATCAAGTCAGCTGAAGTCTTTCCTGAAGATTATACGGCCTATAGGAACGACCGAGATACTACGGGTGGAGGAGTCTTCATTGCCATTCAACAGGAAGCAGTAGCAATAGAGAAGACAGAATATATCACCAACTGCGAAATTGAATGGATAAAACTGTCAATACAAGGAGGCAAGGATATACACGTGGGAAGTTTCTACATGGCACATCGATCCAAATCAGACGTAGAAAATCTAGAAAAATCCATCAAAGCACTGATGAAAAAGACTGACTCCAGCTTCATACTTGGAGGAGACTTTAATTGTCCTGACATCGACTGGGATACAATGACTGTAAGGCCGGGGGCACAAGACCGAGAGATACAGAATGACCTCATCAACGTATGTGTGAAACTAGGACTCAAACAGGTACAGGAGGACCCAACCAGGGAAGGAAACCTACTGGACCTAATCATAACAAACAATCCAGCATTAATAAAATCCACCACTACAATACCTGGCATATCAGACCATAATATGATCATTGCTGACTGTTCTCCAACTCCATCCTACAATAAACCAGTACAGAGAACTAGATATCTATTCGACAAGGCAAATTGGACTGACATAGCTGCAGATGTGGAGAAGATAGCGGTGCAAATAGAAGATTTTCCCACTGATACCAACATCAACACCATGTGGAACTTCTTTCGCGATTCCATCAAAGAAGTTGTGGAAAAAAGAGTACCAAAAGCACCAAGATGTCGACGCAAACAACTGCCATGGATAAATAGAAGACTCAAATTGCTTCTAAGGAAAAAAGCAAGATTACACAGGAAAGCTAAAGAAGCAGGATGTTGGAAAGAGTATAAATACCACCAGAAAAAATGTAGGAGAGAAATGAGGAAAGCAGAACAAGAACACATAAACACCATAATAAAGAAGGGGAAGGAAAAGAAAACATCAAAACCCTTCTGGAGCTACATGAAGGCCCGAAAACAAGAAAGAACAGGTACGCCACCGCTAAAAACAGGAACATCACTCACAAACGATGCAAAAGAGAAGGCGGAGCTACTAAATAAGCAATTCCAGTCGGTATTCACCATAGACACTAACGAGGAGCTACCATCCATACCACAAAACAGTGTAAACATCAAACCACTGGAAATCACAGAAGAAGGAATAAAGAAACTCCTGGAAGATATAAAACCATCAAAGGCACCAAGTCGAGACAACATCCCTAACAAAGTACTCAAATTACTGGCCAACGTACTGGCGAAACCCATCACCATCATATTCAACAAATCTATAGAGACCGGCACCCTTCCAGAAGACTGGCTGAACGCAAACATAACACCAGTTTATAAGAAAGGAGACGTTCACCAACCATCCAACTACAGACCAGTATCACTCACTTCAACATGCTGTAATTAGCTACTAGAGCACGTCCTGTGTAGACATATCCGCGACCACCTGGAACTCTGCAACCTACTGACTGATAGAAACCACGGATTTAGATCTGGCCACTCATGTGTAACCCAGCTTGTAAACACCACACAAGATCTACTATCGTCCTTTGACTCGGAGAAGCAAACTGACATGGCAATCCTCGACTTTTCCAAAGCATTTGACACGGTACCACACCAGAGTCTGCTATACAAACTGAAGTCATACGGAATATCAGGACCAATACACACCTGGCTGACAAGCTTCCTAACAAAAAGGCATATGAGAGTAGTGTTGGAAGGAGAATCATCCACAAGTGTTTCAGTGGAATCGGGAGTACCCCAAGGTACGATACTAGGACCCCTATTATTCCTCTGCCACATCAACGACCTTCCACAAGCAGTCAAATCAGAAGTAAGACTCTTTGCTGATGACTGCATACTATACCGCCAGATAAATGACCACCAAGACCACATCCAACTACAACAGGATCTGACATCACTAGAAGAATGGGCGAAAACCTGGGGGATGAGATTCAATGCTGGAAAATGCTCCATAATGTCCATGAAGAACAAGGACAAGAACAAAACATCGTTCATCTACCAGCTTGACCATCAAATTCTGCAATCAGTCAAACAAAGCGTCTACCTTGGACTGACCATCACAGATGACCTAAAATGGTCAACGCACATATCCAAGATCACTGGAAGGGCCAATAGCACCTTAGGCTTCCTACGCAGAAACTTACGAAGAGCGGACAGTAATTCCAGAGAGACCGCATATAGAGCCATGGTAAGAACATCACTCGAATATGGAGCAGAAATATGGGACCCCGCCGCAGTAGGAGAAATAGAGAAGTTAGAGAAAGTGCAGAGAAGAGCGGCAAGATTCATCACCAACAACTATAGAGACCGGGAAAAAGGCGCAGTAACCAGCATGATTGATGGACTAAGGTTAGACTCACTAGAGATCCGCAGAAAGATGAAGAGAATATATAGAACTCTTCGGCAAGGTGGTTGAGGGGAAAATCCCAGCCATACACACACATGATTTACTAAAGGATAAGAAAGGAAGGAAAATTCGAGCAAAAAAGTTTCCAGACCACAAAAGTGATAACATAATTTCGAGCCAAGAGTGTATCAACTCACGATCGTTCGAACCAATAAGAGCCAACACGGAACAATATAAACAATCATTCTTCGTGAGAACGATCAGGGACTGGAACAGCATAGAAGATTACGCATGCTCGGGGAATACAACAGGAGAAACACCAGAGTAGTAGCAACGACGCGACAACAGCCGAGAGGCTCCTGCGCCGGAAATATACAGATACAGATACAGATACAGATACTGAAAATAATGTGTAACCCATTGGGAACCCCTAGTTTAGTGAAGTGCATTGTGGTAGTTTAATTGTGTTTCTCCTCCATTTTTATTTTCTGGAATTATCACCAAGATTTCTCCACTCGATTCTCTTAAAATCTACCCTGATCGGTCAAATTCTTTTGATAATTCTACATAAATACATCTTAGCTACTATTCGGATCTGCTGTCCCGGTCGAAAAATGGATAGTTTGACCAAAACGACTATTGACAAAACTTTGTTTACAAATTGAGCGCACTCGGTGACCCGTCGGAGCCGTCCACGCTTTAAATTTATTATCGAAAACAAATTCAATTTCTTCCATCTAAAACATAATTACGCGCTGAACTCTGTAATTTTAAGAATATAGTAGTATTACACACATATACACCAAGTTTCAGCTCAAAATTTTGAAAAATGACAGTTTTATAGACATAAATCGATTTTAATGGCAAATCCTGGGTTAAATTTTATCATCGAAAAAAAAATCATTTCTTCGATCTAAAAAATAATTACGTACTGTATCCTGTCATTTTAGGATATATAAGTATCCCAAACACAGACACCAAGTCTGAGCTTAAATTTTTGAAAAATAAGAGATTTATCGACATAAATGGATTTGTATATGGCACATGCCATGTTAAATAAATTTTATGGCCCTGCAAATGTTTTCTGAGCTGTTCGATATTGGGCACTAGAGTCCATATTTGACCGGTTCACCCTGATAATTGTGTGACAGTACAGTCGCGTTACTTTATACGTCAACATTGGTCATTATGACTCGACAAATTTATTTCGGTCTATCGTATCAACCCCTATTTCCCCCGCGTAGCCTGACTAAGTGTCAACATTGGTCTTTATCGCTCCACTAGTTTGTATCGTTTCATCGGTATGAATTCCATATCCAATTATCCACATATAACCAACCCAACCTCTAATCCCGGTCCAATTTATTTATTTCTTTCATCGGTATATGGTCATGTTACGTAATATTTTATTTCGTGATACTTGTACTTATATGTCTATGGTATTACTATAGTATACTGTATACGTATATCAATTGCTTTTGCTTTCTATATAATCCTGGTGCCATCTATAGAGATAATTTCAGACCCCCCCCCTCAATTTTATATCATTGCTGCTTTAGTACAGTCGCGATGCATTACATGGCAACATTGATCCACTAATATATGTCAGTTCATCGGTACAAACCCCTTTTCTCCGAGTCAATATAACCAACCCGACATCTTATAGAACTCCATAAATGACTATTCTGGCACTATATAGAGATGACTAAGATTCTGACACCCCCCTATTTTATAGCCTTGTTGCAACAGTAGAGTTGATATGCATAATATGTCAACATTGGTCGTTATCGCTCTACAAATTTATATCGGTTCAACCCTTAGTTCCCTGTATCGCCCACCCCGACATCAATTTATTTTTTCATTTGTATTATAGTCTCGTCACATACACATTTTATCTTTTGTAACTTATTTTGCTTCAACGCGTCGAGTTCGCTGCAGACAATACAAAACTGACAACATTTTGAAATGTAAGCAGGCTTCAAACTCATCTTATCCAAGAAAAACTCTGGTTGCATAAGAAATTTGTGTATAAGGTGTACGCGCATTTGTTGCGTTAAAAACCAAAGGTCCCAAGTCAAGGTCCAAATCCCCAACACACTGATGTGAGGTTTAACTCCATCTACATACAGTAATGTCCAAAGTAATTGATCACTTAATCACAGCAAATTTGTGTGTATTTTTTCATGATTCTAAATCCTGAAAAATTACCCAATTATGCTGTGGTTAAAGGGTCAATTACTTTGGGCATTACTGTAACCAATATAAGGATTTGAGGTTTAATGATAACTCAATCATCATACAGTAATGTTCAAAACAATTGACCACTTGACCACAGCAGAATAATGGGTAATTTGTCAGGATTGTAAATGCGGAAAAAATACCCATAATTCTGCTGTGGTTAAGTGGTCAATTACTTTCGGCATTACTGTAACCAATATAAGGATTTGAGGTTCAATGATAACTCTATCCTCATACAGTAATGTTCAAAGTAATTGACCATGCACTTGACCATAGCAAAATTATTGGTAAATTTTCAGGATTTCAAATCCTGAAAAATTACCAATAATTCTGATGTGGTTAAGTGGTCAATTATTTTGGGCATTACTGTAACCAATACAATGATGTGAGGTTTAATGAGAACTCCATCCACATAACTAATAATTATGTGTGAAAATTAAAACAAAACAAAATAAATTCCATGATGGCGTCCAATATGGACTGCCTAATTCTGCTCCAAAACATGTATATTGAATTTATGGATGTTTATTGGGGGAAACCGATTATTTCAATGATATTTTCATTAACTTGCATCCAAAACCCGACTTACGGGATCGTGCGACTGTATCTTAAGCATATGTGCATATTTAATGAGCCAACAATTGGAATCCCAACAGAGAAGATTGGCGTGGGTCCCCCTCTCACTGTGAGATCCAATGGTTTAGCCATCAATTACCCAGGCAGCAGGTTGTTTATCTTTACCTTTATACAACCACCCTCTGGAGCTCTGTAACATATGTCATCTCTCAAATAATAACAGATTACGCTTGGAATGACATCTATTAAAGGTACTCTCATATCCTCTGGATATTGGATGTTCACAACTTCAAATGACAATTTATTGATATCCTTATATTACATGCAACTATTGCAATAAAATCTTCATATTTTCAAAACAGGACACAACACCTAATTAATGGTATACAACTAAAACAAATTAGTGTCAATGACAAATTTGTGTTTAATTAAATATTTTTTTTATTATTATAAAAAAAATTCAATATTTTTTGCATGTTGAATTGAGCGAGGAAATTCAGTCTAAAAAAAATTTGAAAAATCAAAATTTCAAATTAAAAACAAAAGGGTCATAACTCCTTTAAAATAAATCTGATCGAACCCATATTCGAACTCGAACTGTATTTTGGGCTGAGAAACCTATATACAAAATTTGGTTCCGATCAAATAGAAAATGTGAGAGTTATCGCGCATTATGCATAAAGTGTCTACAGGCAGACATAGACGGACGGACAGACGAGTGGTCAATCCGGACATTGACACTATGTGTACCATACTAAGGTATAGGTACACATAAAAAGTTTTATCTCATGCAGAGTACAAGAAAAATATATCAAACCTGGTGTGCCCCTTTAATATTTCAATTCACATTTGTAATAAATTGAAATCAATGTCGAAAAAGCTATCCATTAATATATAGATAAAACAAACTAGACCTACAGTTCTAATAGTGTTATGAACAATTTTGTTCTCATAGACTGATACAGAGCTCTCAAGTTTTTAAAAGTTTGAAAACCAAAGTTGTCTTCCCATGCAACCAACAAAATTCCAACAAATCTACTAAGACAAACACATTATTAATCTCCAATAGTAATGCTATTAAACAATGAAACCAGATTATGCCTTTAAGGTGAAATTTAAATAACCATGCATATAAAATATAATAGTATAAACATTCCATCTATGATATCTCATCATATGGCCAGAGATACTTTATAGAGTATAAAGTATATCTGATATGGCCAACATCTCCTAGCAGTTAATTAACTCAATACAAGAGAGAGACAACTTCATGGCATTGTAACTGGATACTATCTCTGTGTGAAAAGACAATTTCAAACCTGATTTATTAGATTCTATTTGGACAGTGCAAACTGGGTATCTGTGATATATTTTAGCGATGAATAAAATAATCAAAAAACTATAACTCCATTAAAAAATATCAGATCAAACCCATATACAAACTCGATCTGTATTTTGAGTTGAGAAACTCACATACAAAATTTGGTTCCTATCAGTTGAAAAATTGTTGATTGATTGAAGCATGCATGAATTCTAAGTTGAAAAAGGACCATAACTCCCTAAAAAAAACTCGGATCAAACCCATATTCGAACTCGATCTGTATTTGGTGCTGAGAAATTCATATACAAAATTTGGTTCCGATCAGATAGAAAATATTTCAGTTATCGCACCATGCGTAAAGTGTCTACAGACAGACAGACAGACAGACGGACGGACGTACTGGCCAAAGTATACTTGTGGGGTGACTGCACATACCCATGAATACTTGTGGGGTGCGATCTTTTGTTTGAGTAAATTGTGGGGTGCAACCTCTGGATCACTGGCCCACACAACAGAGTCGTTGTACCTTCTATATGTATTTATGTTTATGTGTTCATGTTCAGGTCGAAACATTGAATTTGTTTGTCAAACGGAACGTATTATTATTCCAGAATCTGAAGGTGACACTCACACCCCACCATAACATTATTGTTGTTGTAAAATATAATCGGAAGATCTTCAACTTCATGGTGTTGATAAAGTATGATTTTAGTTGGATCGTGCAATGGAAGTATCTGATATGTGTGACCAGTTGTATAATTCGTTTTAAATTTCTAAAAATATGGCATCCAGCCTCCATGACAAATTTCCAAATGTCATGAGATTGAGAGAACTGTATTGTCTTTAGGATTAATTATCCCCAGCAGAATACGTTATTCTGAGACATTCGAATGTCCAGTTTGGTGGTTTGGCCCAGATCTGGGCCAGCAATCTGGGACAGTTAGTGAAGTTGACTCAGTTACTGCTCAAGCTATCAGTTTGTCCCGACCTGGTTTCGTGGGATTAATCTCCTGAGTTGTTGGTCTCAGGGTTGCCCATGCACCTAATCCCATGAGTTCACATGGTGTGACATTAGCTGTGACCATGCAGTCAGTTGGTAAATTAGATCTCAAATGGTAACATGTTTGTATGAACTTGTATGCTGAATCAATGGATACATGTGATATTAATGAAAAACCAGCAATGGCAAGAGAATAATAAAGAGTTGGAAACTTAAATTGGTCTACTCTGTAAAAGGTACAGTAATCCACACCAGATCTGAGATCACTGCAATGGGGTTTTTGGGATACCTGTATTAGTCTGATACTTCTGAGTGTGACTTGATGTGTTATTGGAAACAACAGGTATTTATCTGGCAAGTGGTATGTAATTTAAAATGCTCGAGATGGGTAAATGTAAAAAAAACATTTTTCTGGCCATTTCAGATAAAACTATCAAATGTGTGAAAAAAAAATGTTGTCACTTGAAAAAAAAAAAAAATTCTGGCTTTAGCTGGCCTAAGTTTCAGAATCAAACGACATCAAATGTTGTCTTTTGGAAAAAAAATATTTAAATCTCAAAAAAAAAAGTAGTTTATATTTAAGGCTTATATAACCAAAGCACTCCAATAGGCCTATGGACTATGGGAAGCCAAATTGACATTTAATAAATAATTGAGCTTGAGCGCAATAAGGAATCTCTTGCGCTTAAGTGCAATAAGGAATCTTTTATTGCACTTAAGCACAATAAGGAATATTCTTATTGCGCTTAAAGCACAATAAGGAATATTCTTCCCTTATTGCGCTTAAGCACAATAAGATATTCCTTGCGCAATAAGAGATTTTAAGCGCAATAAGGAATTTCTTATTGCACTTAAGCGCAATTGCACTAAAGCATATTTTCTTATTGCATTTAGTGCAATAAGGAATTTCCTTATTGCGCTTAATCGCAATTAGATCTTCCCTTATTGCGATTAAGCGCAATAAGGGATTCCTTATTGCGCTTAAGCTCAATTATTTATTAAATGTCAATTTGGCTTCCCATAATGGACTCCGGTTCAAATTTGGGTAATAATTTAAATAGAGAAAAAATGGCACAAACTTCACATGAGAAGCTAAAAACAACTATAGGCCTACATACATGTATATTATATGTAAGTAAATAACATTTTACCTGTGACAGAAATTGGATATATTCGATACTTTCTTCCAAACTGAAATCTGACTTTGTGCACACAAGTTTACAGGGTGAGGGTCTGTTGTTGAGAAATTTCCACAAACAGAACTGAATGCTGGTTGGGGAGTTCTCTATCAAGAACGCTTTGTTGAGAATTAAATCCATATATTACAGCACAAAACATGATTTATCATAAAGGGCTTTGTGGACCCAATTTTTCCAAAATTTTATAGAGTCCAATTAACAAAGGATTCTGTTCATGTACCGGTATATTAGTAATCACAGACACCATTGATGCAACATTTTAAGTGTATACCTCATGGTGGATTATGTTAGAAATACAAAATGTGAACTTTATTGAGATATAAAAAAATAAAATTTACAGGCAATGGTCCAAGAAAAACAAAGTCCATATCTAAGAATCAAATATGGGAATATGTACTTGTACTGAACACTGTGATGGATGGTGAGATCTTGGCATTAATTAGGGACAGGAATGATCTATTGAGAAAATTCATACAATCTAAAGATCCCAGTATCTTCTCTAATTACAAAGTCATTCGTAATAAAGTTACTCATATGATTAAAAATGCCAAATCGAATTACTTTAAGAAACAGCTAGAGCAGAACAATGGTAAATCGAAAGCTCTGGGGAAGACCTTGAAGAGATTTGGAACACCATCTAAGAAAGCAAACTGCTCATCGAACATCTGCTTAAAAACAGGTGATTCACTTAATTATGTTTGATAAAGAGGCATGCAGTAGCTAGCTAATCAGTTTAACAACTTGTGAACTTCTTCTGTAATGTGGCTGCTGATTTAGTACAGAAACTATACCCACACCAACGGGTAAATATGACAAAAGCTTTGTGAATAAGTACTATATATATACGCCTCAAAAAATGTCACCCTAAATTCATTCAAACTTGAAAAAGTCTCTGAAACAGAGGTCTCTGAATTTCTGCTGGATCTCACCCCATCCAAGGCAACTGGGTTAGATACAATTCCAGCCCGGTTTCTGCGGGACGGTGCATCTGTCATATTATCTCCCTTGACTCACATTATCAATCTGACTTTAAACTCTATCAAGGACATATTCCATCAGATTTGAAATCAGCTAGGGTGGTGCCTATCTATAAGAAAGAAAAAAAAAAACCAATCCTAGTAACTACCGGCCTGTCTCCATCCTTAGTGTTACATGGTCTCTAAAATTTTGGAAAAGGTGGTTTTTAAACAGATGGAGAAATATCTAAATAAATCAGAATAAATCGGAACTTTTATATGAATTTCAATCTGGATTTAGATCTGGATTCTCAACTGAATCCACCTTTACTTATCTCACTGCATCATAGATTACATTCGGGAACAAATGGATCAAGGGAAGTATACTGGAATGGTTTTGATAGACTTACAAAAAGCCTTTGATACGGTAGACCAACATATACTTTTAGACAAATTGCACGCCATGGGCTTTGATAGTAATGCTCTTAATTGGTTCAAAGCTTTTCTCATTAATCGGACACAAATTACTGACATTAATGGTTCTTTCTCAGACACAAATTTGATCACTTGCGGCGTTCCCCAGGGCTATATTCTTGGGCCATTATTATTTTTACTCTATGTCAATGATGCACCGGCCGCAGTAAAGTGTAGGCTGCTATTGTATGCAGATGATTCTGCATTGCTTGTATCTGGGAAATGTGTTCAGAAGATAGAGCAGTCTTTGAGTGCACAGCTTTCCTCTCTTAGTGAATGGCTCAGACAATAGGCTTTCCCTTCATTTAGCTATAAGACCGAATCTATTCTGTTTGGGTCTCAACCAAGAATTCGATCCTGCAATCAGCTTAACATCAATTGTAATCAGACTAGAATCAGCCCCTCTAACACCGTTACTTATCTGGGAGTTGTTTTGGACCAACATATAAGTGGAGAAGCCTCGGCTCAAACAGTCTTATCAAAATCATCCTCAAGACTTAACTTGAATTCCTCTATAGAAAAGCTGATTTTTTAACAAGCTTCACAAAAAGATTACTAGTTCTTGCTTTGATACAGTGCTACTTTGATTATGCTTGTTGCTCATGGTATAGTGCACTAACTACATGTACAACAACCAAAGGGAAATTGCAGAAATCTCAGAATAGATTGATTAGATTCTGTCTTAATTGGGCTGCATAACAGAGCAACTGTGGGGTACAATGAACATCTAAAAATGAATGTTAACTGTTGAACAGCGGGTTAACCAAAGAAAGCTGTTGCTAAAGAAGAAGATTGTGGACTCAAAGGCTCCAAAATAACTTTCTGAACACTTTACCAGAGTTAGGTCTTACTGTAGCTATGAATTAAGATCAGGGCAACAAAAAATCACAATCCCTCATGTAGGTCCTTTTGGCTCGGACAGTTTCTGTAATTATACAGCAATAGTACTCTGGAATGATATTTCTAACCAAATTGATCCCAAAGGTAACAACACAGTATTGACCAAGGCTATTCAATCAGAGTATTTTAATAGATATAACAAATCTGAAAGTTCTATCTATAAGTACTATTAACAAAGTAGGTGATTGTGTAGTTTCATGATGCACTGAGGAGAGTTTGCTTTGTATATAACTTTTATTTAATGTCTAGGGTGAGGGTAGCCTTCGACTGTGGTGTCATAGTACGTGATTGAATGGTGTCATCCAGGTCGAAGGGAATAACATCACCTTACTGCATGCCCATGGTACACTACGATAAGTTGGTGCTAGCCTTATCGTCACCACATAGCCACTGAACCTACACAGTAGTCAAAGACGCCCTCTCACGCCCTATTTTAATCGATATATCTCTCCAGTGTTTTTTAACTCTAGTGGAAAATATGTGCCATCCAGCTCCGTCACCTATCGTGACTTTAATTTCAACAGATTGTTTACATCTCATTTGGTTATTAATATAACATAATATATTTTAAAACCAGTAGTTCGTGATGGTAGGAAGTGTGCAGGTGTGGTCCGGTCTCTCATGTGGCCTGAATCAATTGGGGACCATAATGGAAATAAATGGTCTTAGGACTGTTTTCTTATGCTATCCCCGATGGTTTTTGGTCACCTGTTAGTGCTGGACAACTCCTTTACAGGCTCATACCCTATAAAACGCCATACTCATGCTGGGCATTGGTCGACTGTGGTGTTTGGTCACCTGTTAGTGCTGGACAACTCCTTTACAGGATCATACCCTATATAAACGCCATACTCATGCTGGGCTTTGGTCAGCTACGGCGGTGGAGATGTACCACATGGTACAACACATCATTACGTAGATGACCATTGTCCAGTAATAAATCAAATAATTAGGTATTCTAATTTCTATATCTTTACAATCTGTGTTTATCTGTTGCTGGTCACATGTATATCACATATATATCATGTATTCCTGTTTTTATCTATACATGTAAGTTGTCCTACACAAATATGTGCTTAAAGACCATTAAAACGTATCTTATCTTATGTACTACAAAACAAATATTGTATTTCTTGAGCGTTCTTTGAAAAAATTACTTTGAACCAGTTGTTGACAAATGATATATACTTGCTTAAACATTGGTTGTGTGTATGTAAGAAGGTATGGGTTAAGCAGTGGCCAGTGTAATGCTATGAACTCTTTGACAATAGAATGCTAAGCCTCAATCAAAACCCAACCAGACCATCACACTATTTCTAGTAAGTAGGTCACCACTCACTCAACTTCCACATGAGTGATTATCCTGACACCAGCTAAAAGCTATTCACACCAGACTGGATATAAGCCATGGAAAGTTGACCCATAAACTGCTGGCTCTAATTCAACCATATTGTGAAGTTAGGTATATCATTTGTCAACAACTGGTTCAAAGTAATTTTTTCAAATAACGCTCAAGAAATATAATATTTTTTTGGTAGTACATCATTCATCACAGTGTTCGGTAAATATTCCCATATTTGATTCTTAGATATGGACTTTGTTTTTCTTGGACCATTGCCTGCAAATTTTATTTTTTAAAATCTCAATAAAGTTCACATTTTGTATTTCTAACATAATCCACCATGAAGTATACTCTTACAATGTTGCATCAATGGGCATGGTTTCTGTGATTACTAATATATATGAACAGAATCCTTTATTTGGACTCTAAATTTTTTTGGAAATTATTTTTTTTTGGAAAAATTGGGTCCACAAAGCCCTTAAAGTGATGTGAAACATTTCAATAGGGTGATCAAACATAAATGGAGAATAATCTTGCTAAAAGTAGTCATTTTTACACATATTATATCCAAATTGACAACGCACACCGTCATTCTTATGTATTAATTAGATGCAGTGACTCTCGATGATGAAATCATTTTCGTTAGTTTATCGCCAATAGATACGTCCCGAATCAAGTAGTAAATATTTACATTTGAGCGTAGTTCAGACGATGATTTCTATTGAGTGGTTCGGTCAGTTTTCTTAAAATTTTCGGCGATGTTAGTAGAATGGTATATTCCTCTAGTTGGAACAGCACTTGGGCACTAATTGATCAGTTTTACACACCTGAAAAAGTACATAATATGTCTTTAATTCTCATGTTTTTGAAGCGAATGATCGAATTTTGAAATGACACAACCAGATATCACACAGAAGTATATGGCAATGACTTTATCCATTGTAAACTTGCTGGTGGGAATTCATAGAGTAATCTCTTGATTAATCCTGATTGGGATTTGGACCAGGCTGGCCATGTTAAAATATAAGCTGGCTTGCTGAGGGAATCTGACCTTGCACAATTAGTCAGTCAAATCCAGCTGTTTGTTTTCTGGTGAAATTGAGCCACAACACATACCCTGGCCTTGGAAAATTTAAATTAAATAAGTTTTGTTACTACAAATGTGGATTTCTCAACAAAGCATTTCTTATGGATTTCTCCTGAATCCTGTTGTACTTTGTTTTATGGAAATTAGATGAATGGTTTATCTGTACGTGCGCACAAAGTCAAGAGTGTGGTTGGTAAGTATGTGCTATATATTTTGTATATGCTACCAATATAGTGTTATGAACTTGCTAACTACATATTATACATTGATTGTTTTCTTTTAATTTTGTGTAATTTTTGATACTTTTCTACCAATTTTAAAATTTGAAAAACATATCTCTGGAGGCCATATTGGACTGGTTTGGTTAAACCTTAAATCTCAAAAAAAAAAAATTCTGGCCATTTCAGGGTCAAAAGATGAGGTCTGTTTTTAACGGAAACAAATTCCGGGGATTTTAAAAAGTCCGGAGGAATTTATTTTGATATATATCTTAATATATAAAAATATCGCAATACATCTAACTAAAGATTTTATTCTGAAAGGATCGAATGATTGTACACAAATATTTACCCTATTATGGCACAAACAGTGTTTATAGTCACATGAACTCTTACATATAAAAATACTTCTTGAGGAAACTGTTCCTGATAATGAAATAATATGGAATTCACATTTGATTCCATTTCGTTGGACAGGATTGGTAGCATCACCCGACATAAAATCGATGGCCTCTTGGTGGAATTGTTTCGTGCTTATAATCACAACTTGGAATCCATAATTTGATGCTAAATACTATCAGGAATGTGTATTGTAATGGTTATTTTGTGGATGTTTATAACAAAAATCAATGCGTTCTTATTTTAAATTTCTCGACAGGGCAAACTAATAATCTAACCATGATCAATTTTCATCATTTCTCTTTCCAAGACAGTTAAATCTCCTTCTGACATAATATCCAAGGCAGAATCCAAACCTAAAGTCAAGATGACGCTCTGTAGGGCTACAAAACTTTAACTCAAAACAACAGTCTGTTTACTTAAGTTACCCTAGAGAACCAGAAAGGGAGCATCAAGCCAGGTCACTAGATGACCTCCCCCCACCCCCCTCCCCCAACAAAAACAAAATATCTACCAAACAAGTCTGGTAGTCCTATCCTTCAGGGACAAGAGGTTCCCTGTTTGGGTGGGTGTTCAATTCCAATCCCAATTGCACATCCTCCCCCATGAACAGACCCAAATCCCAACAATTCGATAAAATAAAATGTTGTTCCCACCCCCTCCACCTTGGGTTGGAATTTTCCAACTGGTACCTCAAGTATTCCAACTGTTGCCAACTGGTATCTCAAGCTTTTGAGCCAATGACAATTTCAATCAAAACTATTATCTGGATGTAAGAATTAGGAGAACATACATGTACTTTTGATCTAAATACAAGAAATTCAATACTATTATAAGCCTTGCCCACCATCTGGCTATATAATTCAATGACTGTATGCAATCGGCGCCTAAAGAATTCTGTTTATCAAATTAATCATCTCTGTCCCTATGCTGATAGGTGTCTAAATTTCATACTCAATCAGGATTCAGACCAGGTGAGGGAAACTATCCATTGGCGGGCACCTCCGGGAATGCCACGCATACTGCCAGGCATGCCTGAGTTTAGTGTGCCTGTCATTTGCGGAATGAGGTCCCCAAAGGGTGAATTTAGTGACGCTATCCCACATAGCGGGTGCATAGGCCTCATTTTCTCTGGATAGTTTCTTTATTATCAAATTTCTATAGAAACTTCATCCAATTCCATAGCCAGCCACTAGCAAAGACAGTTCATCATATATAATGAGGGCATTGGTCACAAGCTGCAAAGCGACGAGAGGGGGTGTCCCCCTTTCGCATTGAGGGAGTTCGGGGGTTTATCCCCCGGGGAATTGTTTTGAAAAATACGATGCAAATTGCATAATTTAGATCCGCCCTGACACAAAGTTCAGCTTTGATTTTTCCAAGTTTTCTCTCACAGGCCTGAATTATAGCCTAGCTATTCTGAATGAACCAACTGTCTTGTGGGGGAGTAACAGAATCCAGTGGGCCGACCATGGTTCGAACCAGTATCAGACAAGTTTGTGACCTGAACCTGAAAATTGTTAAATCAACATCTATAGTAGTCTATCTGCAGGGAATCCCCTTCCCCCAATTTGTTTTTCTTAAGTTTTTGACTGACCATATGGGAGGGACCAGGACCGACCATGGTTCGGCCCTGTGTGAGAAAATTTTGAAATCTGAACATACAAATTGCAAAATCCTACCATTTATTGAGTAGCCTCAAGGTTTCCAAGTGTTAGCAACTTCAAACCTGACACCCCCTATAAGTATAGGACAATGGCTGAAAACTGTACATTATTTCAGGGAATGGATCAATCGAGACCGCAGGTCGAAATCGCTCCATTCGCTGAAATAATGTACAGTTTGAAGCTATTATCTGACTTAAAACCTGGCAGAGTACATTTCTTTGATGCGTCACCTCTTATCAGAATGGATTAACCCGAAATTGGGTCAAGACACCTGAGTTGTACCCTGTGTTCGGCCCTGTCCACTCGTTCATTGGCTGCACGGATGGCGTGACATCTTAACCCATTGTCAACTTAATGGATAGGCAGCACACCATTGCATTTCCGACCTTTGAATGAACTGGACGTACCGACAGTTCCTTTTGCCCTCGCATTTCGGCATTTGTATTAAATTAATTATGCGGCATATTTTGGATTTTGCGGAGAATTATACATTGAATGGCAGATTGGTGCGAGCGGTGTGCAAAATCGGATATTTGGGGATCTTGTAGTTTGATATCGCGGGTAATACTGAAGATCGAAGGACTACATTTACATGTAAATTACTATATATGTTTTATGTTTTATCGTGAGTGGTGCTACAACATGCC
This sequence comes from Siphonodentalium dalli, assembly GCA_032622095.1. NCBI lineage: Eukaryota > Metazoa > Mollusca > Scaphopoda > Gadilida > Siphonodentaliidae > Siphonodentalium > Siphonodentalium dalli. The sequence goes on along the minus strand of CP136063.1, from coordinate 66,147,601 downwards.
ACAGGGGAACAGAATCTGATTCGAGATATTTTAACAGTTGCAAATTCAATGCCTATTCATGAAATGACATGCCTGGATGCCTGGATTGTATGCTACGCCCCCCCCCCCCCCCCCCCCCCCCATTTCACACCCCAACTACTCAGAGTGACGAGGCTCTATATATAGGTCTATATCCCTTGTCCTTTCTAGCAATCAGTCAGAGAGATATTATACTTGAAAACTGTTGCCTCTAGACAGCTACGTGCATCCATTATGGTATCATACATGCAAGTCATATAAAATGAAATCGTCCGCAGCAAAATAACCATTCATTAAATTGGATACTGAGTGTCCGATATTAAAATAATGATCGTTGTTGAAAAATATTGTACGATCTCGACAATAACCATCAATTATCCTATACAACTGGACTCGGAACAAAGGGTTGACGTCATAGCCATGTTTTAAAGTTTGAAAAATTTCCAAATGATGGTCATTTCAGTCCAAAATTTGAACCAAAAGTAGGACAATATGCAAATGATGGTCTAACCACAAAATATTCTCCCCCACCATTAGAATGTTGGAACAATTATTCTTGTGTAATTTTGTCACATATAAACATTAATTAGACTCATTATCACTTACAACTATGGAAATAAAACAATACAACTAACCAATCTGGGACATTTGACGTTCGGAGAATAATTATGAAACACTCCAAATTATCTCTATCGCTACATGGTATCGCCTAAATGGTCGATTCTAAAATAGAACAATAAAGTGTCCCATTTTAATCGACTCATTTCTTAATAAAATATTCAAAATAAAATCAATATCAATTGATAGAAGTGTTTCCGAACATGGGTCTTCAATTCATTTTTATTATTTAATACCCATCCAACTATTTCAAAATTGTTATATGAAGAGATAATCCATCTTTAACATGTAAATCACACTGGACAGTATGCAGCTCATTAATATAGACATATTTATTTATTGACTTCTGCAATTTTTGTCATGAGACACTGAAATTAACGAATGCAATCATCACCGATTCGATTCAAGATTTATTTGATGTCTATTTCAGGCTGGTAGATTCAATATCAAGAATTCAATCTGATGCAAAATACTAGATTCTCAGGACACTAAGAACAAGCCTTGAAATAGTGTGTGTCATTTGCAGAATGAGGTCCCCAGAGGGTGAATTATTTATTCTATCCCGCACAACAGGATAGCATCACACCAAATTCCACCCTCTGGAGACCTCATTCTGCTTAGGCCTCATCTTCTGGGAAGTATCTATTGTATCAAATTAACATTGTTTTTAGTTACGTTTTCCCTTCTGGGAAGTTTCTATATCCCCTAATTTGCAGAAGAAAAAATACATAATCGGTGTCCCAATGGGTGAACATCACCAACTTCAACTGCGAACTTTAATCTGATCCTAGGTCTACCATAGCAGTTGAGGGCTCAAGCAGAATGAGGTCCCCAGAGGGTGAATTTAGTGATGCTAGCCCGCTACATGGGATAGCGTCACTAAATTCACCCTCTGGGGACCTTATTCTGCAAATGACAGACAGGCTATTTGCAGGCTTGACTAAGAATCATATATTTGTAAAAATTATTGAAATATTAGTGAATTTAATTGAAATATTTTTTTTTTTCAGCCTGGGTCTGATCTCGGTGATAGTATCGTAACATCAGCTTGGAAATAATATCAGTATTCATTGAGTCTCTGCGGCCGGCTTTATTCTCAGACGCTACAAGCATAAGAGTCCAGGTAAAATATGATAGCATGCATGTGAATATTTTCAGATTTTCACGGATAATTTGGGGTTGAACTGCAATTATCAGATTATACTTGACAATTGTGCTTGAAATTGACCTCGATACTCGAAACAGACTACTGCGGGTCCATGTACATTATCAGACTGTATTTGGTGCTTGTGCTGCCTTGGAATGTAATACGGAATATTGGTCGATGCACGTTTATCTGACTTTATATGATAAGCATGCTGCAAGACAACCTTGACAGATATTAACCATCCCTGAGAGAAGGAACAACATCATGAGTTAATAATGAAATACCTTGTGTGTTTAAATGTGTGGATGACTGTTCGATGCGAGAAGCATTATGAGTAATATGGGTGACCGTGTCTGAACCGAGGTCTCAGTATAAGTTATATGGTACTGTGTTCGAGGCAAGGTCTCGGTATGAGTTATATGGGTGTCCATATCTGAGGCAAGGTCTCAGTATGGGTAACCATGTCTGAGGCGAGGTTTCAGTATGAATTATATGGGTAACCATGTCTGAGGTGAGATTTCAGTATGAATTATATGGATAAACCATGTCTGAGGCGAGGTTTCAGTATGAATTATATGGATAACCATGTCTGAGGCGAGGTTTCAGTATCTCTCT